>JAJSOF020000005.1:163923493-164325993 GCA_025594305.2 Periplaneta americana | reverse complement strand
CGTACTGGCATAAAGCGACGCAGTTGAACAAATTTATACAGTGTTTTACGTAATTAAGATATAGGCTAAGTAGTTGATATGCAAATTTCATTTTATAGAAAGGTTTCTGGTATATCAGGCCTATTGTTCAGAAATTTTGTTTTAGAACTTTAAAGAAATCTAGTACAACGCATTTGAAAAATTAATGAGTAAATCCAATATGCAGGGTGTTTCAAGAGGATAGTAAATGTTTTAGATTAGAGTAGTGTGGGCTATTTCAAGCAAAAAATTTGTATAAACGTGTATCCAATTTTAATTGGGTGTAAAGATATAGCTGTTTGAATGTTACAAATAAAAGGTCTCGCAACTAATAGTATCTTACTTATTATATTTATTGAATGACTGACTGAAAGCCTTACTTGTTATGACATGTACAGGGTGTTTGATTTAAACCGTTGAATTTTGTTTAGGCAACCCAAATATTAGTCCAGACATGTAGGAGGTTTTTAATGGTTTCGCAGACGGAATCAGGGGTTTATATTAGCGTCCATGTGAATGTCTTCGTATGATAATTTTTATGGTAAACATGTGCAATCAGTCTGTTAATTATTTATTTCCTTTGGCTTTTCAACTTATCTTATAGTTAGGTTTATCATTGGATAATGTTTTATTTAGCCATTTTCTTCTCTTACAGTCCCGATGTTATTTCGTAATGCGTAAGTTATCTCTAATTCCTCTTATTAAGGGGTTAGGTACAGCTTACAGCAGGAAAATTTTGGAAATATTCAACATTTTTGTTTTCTCCATTACTCAATCTTGTACAATAATGAAAATTAGTATATGTAAAACATTGTCCTTCTAGTATATGAAAACTTATTTTTACGATTTAAAAAGAATTAGTTACTTTTTTTTTTTTTTTTTTTTTTTTTCAAAATTCAGTTCACTGTGCAGTGATGAAGCGTTTCCTACATAATTAAAAAACTACCCCACATTCTGTGATGACATTTCTTGTGTGTATTAATGCATGTTATATATAACAAGATCACTTCTCTATCTTTGATAGATTGCGTGATAAAAATAAATTTATTTAAAAAAATGATCAGCTATCAGTATTTTCTTCTAACACAAAATATAAATAAATATTATTTATTAAGGAATCTAGTTGAAAGAGCATGATATTGTAAACATGAGTTTCAGCAATAAAATAAAAGAGAGAGAACATGAAAATTTGACAAGTTTATGAAATATGAGGGAAAAGCTTCTTCACAGTGAACTGCATATTTGGAATTTTGAAAAAGAAAAAAAAATATATATATACATATATATATATATAATTTTTTTAAATCGTAAAAATATTTTTTTCATATAGCAGAAGGACAGAGTTTTACACATACTAATTTTCATTATTGTACAAGATACAGTAATGGAGGAAAAAAATGGTGAATATTTCCAAAACTTTCACTGCTGTAAGCTGTACCTAACCCCTTAATTTGTTTCGTTTCATTCGGAATAACTAAGGGATATAAAAATGTACTTTTAAAGAACAGACATATATAGAGTTTTGGCACATTCATTTAAAGACATTTTGAGTACGTTACTCCTAGCGACACTACCATGAGAACGTCACAACGTAGATAGACTAAGAAAATCGTTGGATTCAGACTGTGACAGACCATAATATGCATATCAGATCGACGTCAATCCGCAATGTGATGTTTGCTATAACGCCATAATAACTTTCCTCTACAACAACCTCTAAGAGCAAATATAAACGGGGCGTTGTCATTATGTATCCTTTGGCCTTAGTTCAGTTCCATGGGATTCTATTTTTGGAAATTATTGACTTTCAGACTCGATGCCTTTTTTTTCAATTGATGTAAAATTTTATTGATTTGTTGCTTCTTGACTATCGCTTTTAGTAATTCATAGGGAGGGACAATTTTATCCAAGTCAGTTACTTTTATTGACATCAGATGTCGGTGTAAATTTGTATTGCTAGTTAGTGTTGAAATTATGGATTTTTCAGGTTCTGTTTCAACTTGATAATTGCCTGCTGACGCAAATGCAAGAGTGGATTACGATTGCCACAGGAACTAAGAAGGGTTCCAAATATACCTCTAAGAATAATAATAATAATAATAATAATAATAATAATAATAATAATAATAATAATTAGGAAAGTTCAGGATAATAGACAGGGTTTGGAGCTGAATGGTTTACATCAGCTGCTTGTCTATGCGGATGACGTGAATATGCTAGGAGAAAATCCACAAACGATTAGGGAAAACGCGGAAAATTCTAGTTCAAGCAAGTTAAAGTGATAGGGTTGAAAGTAAATCCCGAAATGACAAAGTATATGATTATGTCTCGTGACCATAATATTGCACGAAATGGAACTATAAAAATTGGAGATTTATCTTTCGAAGAGGTGGAAAAATTCAAATATCTTGGAACAACAGTAACAAATATAAATGACACTCGGGAGGAAATTAAACGCAGAATAAATATGGGAAATGCGTGTTATTATTCGATTGAGAAGCTCTTATCGTCCAGTCTGCTGTCCAAAAATCTGTAAGTTAGAATTTATAAAACAGTTATATTACCTGTTCTTCTGTATGGTTGTGAAACTTGGACTCTCACTCTGAGAGAGGAACATAGGTTAAGGGTGTTTGGGAATAAGGTGCTTAGGAAAATATCTGGGGCTAAGCGGGATGAAATTACAGGAGAATGGAGAAAGTTACACAACGCAGAACTGCACGCATTGTATTCTTCACCTGACACAATTAGGAACATAAAATCCAGACGTTTGAGATGGGCAGGGCATGTAGCACGTATGGGCGAATCCAGAAATGCATATAGAATGTTAGTTGGGAGACCGGAGGGAAAAAGACCTTTAGGGAGGCCGAGATGTAGATGGGAAGATAATATTAAAATGGATTTGAGGGAGGTGGGATATGGTGATAGAGACTGGATTAATCTTGCACAGGATAGAGACCGATGGCGGGCTTATGTGAGGGCGGCAATGAACCTTCGGGTTCCTTAAAAGCCATTTGTAAGTAAGTCATGGACTTCATTTAATGGATTTCATCGTTCGTGGAAAACAGGAGAACCATGGCGAAATTCAATATCTTCAAACGGTATATTAGAATCATCAGAAATCAGGAAAGAAATTTTAGGTTATTTGTTTAAACAATTGGCACTAAAATTATTGACTAACTCACAGAGCCTAGATGATAATTAAACTTAACAGTATTTGCAACCAAATTATAAATGTTTGTGCATGTGATTACAAGTTTCTCTGAAGCTTAGGTATTTAGGAACGTAACTCGGCTATTCATTTTATGTATGTCTACATATTATGGAAAAAATAAAAAAATAAAATTGTTATGGTCTTTTATGTTTCTGGCTTAAAGCCCTCTCATATTTTATTTTTATAAATATTATTTCATACATATCGTTCTCCTAGAATTCAATATGAATAAAATTTAACCAGTAGGTCAGAAGAAATCGCTGGACAGAGAGAAATAGACAAATGGCATGCCCACAAACCCAGTTTATGTATCAGTTATGCTTCATTCAGTGCAGGCCTATTTCTCGGAATATCTCCAAACCTTTTTTTTATTATTACAATATTTTTTCTCGTATTTCTTAGGAAGTTTTGGTGAAAGACAATAAAGTATTCTCATTAATCCACTCGTTTAGACGATTGCAGAATTTTCTACCCTTTTCCATGAAAAAAATGTTAGTGTAAACACTCGTGATGCCCCACTTCGATTACTGTGATATTCTGCTTATTGACCTAAGCGTTACTTCGGCGCAGAAACTACAACGTGTTCATAATATGTGCGTCCGTTTCGTCTGCAATATTCGCCGGGTTGATCACGTAACACCATCCCTCGAAATGTTGTCCTGGCTCGTCTAGAAGATCGTAGGAAAATCCACTGTCTTTCCCTTCTCTTTCACATATTGCATTTCTCCACTCCTGTCTATCTTGCGTCTCGTTTTCAAAATTTATCCACCCATCATAACCTAGACACACGATCACAACACTCCTCAATATTATCCATTCCCTCCCACCGAACATCCTCATATTCATCTTCTTTCACTGTGGCTGTTCTCGACTTTGGAATTCCCTACCAAGTAATGTCAGGGCTGTCAGACATCAAACCAATTTAAGAATAGGCTAACGAGATATTTTTCTAACAATTCTTGTTAACAATAATAGCTGTTTAAGTTTCTCAATGTTTAATGGTTATATATATCACAGATAAATATCTAAATTATCTCATTATTATTATTATTATTACTACTATTATTATTATTATTATTATTATTTACTATTATCATTATTATTATTATTATTATTATTATAACTATTTCTTACCAATGTTTATTATTGTCACACTAACATTAGTTATCCAATTTTCATTATTTACTTTTATGTTGTTTTATGATCTAGATATTAATGTAATAACTATGTAAGCAAATGTATTTAATTAGAATTAGAGTCTGGCTGGGCGGAAGAGAAGGCCTACTGGCCTTAGCTCTGCCAGATTAAATAAATAAATAAATAATTATTATTATTATTATTAATAATAATAATACTTACAAATGGCTTAATAAGGATTATTTTATTATAAGCCCGCCATCGGTTATTATTAATTCTTATTATTACCTCCCAAAACATTTTAATATTATCTTCCCATTATAACTGCTTATGGTCTTTTTTGAATTTGGAAGGTTCTTCAAGGTCTTCTGGATTTAATGTTCCTAGATTAGTCAGTAAGATGCAAAGCTCTGCGTTGTGTAGCTTTCTCCATTCTCCTGTAACTTCATGCCCCAAATATTTTCCAAGAACCTTATTCTCAAGATAGTTCCTCTGCAAGCAGAAGTAAAAGTTTCGAAACAAAGAGCAGAAGTTGAAAACCAGTTTTATAAATTCACTTTCAGATTTTTTGGAACAGACTGCGCGTCGGGCTTCTGAACCGAATAAACCAAGCATTTCCTATATTTATTCTGGTTTAATTTCCTCGAGTGTCATTTACCTGGTTGACTATTTTTTATTATTATTATTATCAACCCAATTACGAGCAAATTATTATTATTATTATTATTATTGCTGGACAAAACCGGACTCATTTAACTGCATGGTTGAATTTCAGGTTCATATTATTGCCAGACGAGTCAGTAAGATGCAAATAGAGGTAGCGTTCGGCTAGATGTCAATGTTATCCAAGTGCCAAGATAGTCGATGTGCGAGCAGAATGTAAAAGCGAAACAAAGAAGCAGCAGTTGAAAACCAGAGGTACCTCTTTACAGCATTGTCAGTATCGCTGCGCTGAGCAATGTTCCTGGGAGAAATATCTGGAAAAAAAAGCTATTCATAAAGGAATGCTGCCCGACTATAGTGACTATGGTTTATCACGTAAAAGTCTCTACAGTTGCGTGCAGAAGTTCTCTAAAGGGCGGACAAGTATCGAACATTGACTCCATCGGCCAGCGGATGTTGTAACTAAAGTAATGCTAGCCCGGATAGTCACAGCTGATGAGTCTTGGGTGCACCATTGCCAGACCGAGAAAAGCGTGCATCAACACTCGGATTAAGTCGCCATTCACTCGTACAAAGATGCAGCCATATTGAACTACCGCTTCTTTGTTTCGCTTATCCAATCATCTATAATACTATTGGTGGTAGCTTGAGGCGTTTCATATGAAAATGTAGGCCTCTGTTTCAATCTACAACTTAGTTATTGACTTTCTCTCATCACAATATTATAAAAATGAACAGAATGTTCTCAGCTGGAAGTAAATGGAAAAAAATTGAAGATATGAAAGAGGTGCGTATTCGTTTGGAAACACCGCCTTAACGTAATTGAATCTTCATCGGGAGAAATAGTTCGCTTGAGATTAAAAATGTAATCTTACGAGGTGTAAAATGTTTGTATCACTCTTCACAGCTAAGCCGTTTACAAGCAGCGGCTCTGAACGACCTGAAGCTTTTCAAAATGTCCCAGCGTGAGGTTAGTTTCTTGTCATAAAGTTGCTGGAATTGACGTGACGCGGATATTACAATCTTTTCCTCCGCTATACACACAAGATCATCTCTTAACTCCAGCACCACTTTGCTTCGTGTAACTTATGACGTAGCAAATTCAACACAAAGTTGCAACTGACTTTAATGAAAACGTAGATTTATATGCAACGCAAACCAAGTACATTTAGATAGTTAATTTAAGGACATTTTCACATTGCTTTCCGAAAAGAGTATCAGACAAACATTAAGAGGATGTTAGTCTTATCAAGATGGGTTCATTATTTCGGTTTCTTCACAGATTTAATTCTTAATCTCCAAACAAGTTTAGAAATAGGCCTATTATTTATCAGACAAACAACTCACTCGCTATAGCATCGGGTTTCTAAGCTGCAAAGTCCAGACTATATTCCGGCGCGTTAAATGGAGTTCTTGGAGTATGAGCAGCGTTGCCACGATTACACGAGTCGCCTGGAATCTGAAAGCACAGCGGCCGTTAGCTTCGTCTGTAAAACAGAGAGTACGCATGCGCGAGCATATACTACATTACTCTTTCTACCCACCGCGTGACGTCACTCATGCTTGCAGATCATAGGCGGGAAGTATACAATTGATTTCCCAAGCCGTTATTATAGTATTTCCCGATCACCAACACCCTCACAACCATCACCAAGAACATCATAATTATGTTATACATAGTGGTGTATCAAAAGGTTAGATCAACCTTTGTGGAGGTGATAGAGGACCTGATTTACTGCAAAAATTAATAAAACGTATCAAAGTTTGTCCCCTTTTTCTAGTTGTACGATGATAAACTTGTGATTAGGAATGATTCGGATTCTTGACCGACGCGTTCTCCAGACTTCATACAACTGGACTTTCATCCATAGGATTGTTGCGATATAATCTAATGATATACCAGAATAATTTATCCTTATTCAAGTACTTACCATGACAATTTAGCGAAAGGAAATAGCAAATGGTCCACAGAGCATGATATTCATAAGAAAGTTTATCATCATTCAGTTCGAAAACGGGGACAAATTCGAAAAAAATTGTCTTAATATGTTTACAGAAAATCAGATTCTCCATCATTTCCTTAAAGATTAACCTTAAAATTTGATGCATCCTTTATAGACAAAATTCCTATTTTACTTAACGCAATTCAATCTTTATAATGTGTGTACTCATGATGTTCCCTAGACTTAAATTCGTGTTCTATTTTGTGTTCCTGGTTACGTTTTTCTGCGAGCCTGTGCTAAACAGAAAATGTTAAGTCTCGCTGACGTGTAACCTTATTGGATGGTAATAACTCAGTAATTTCAAGATATAGGCAACACAAACGTATATGTAAATTAAAGGGTATATAGCGAGCTTCACATTTAGGAAATTTACTTTATAACATAATGCATAATTTTATGTATTGCTAAATAATCATTCAAAACCTACAGTAATTTTCGCTCTTTTGCCATTTGAATCGCTTGTCACGTCGAACTGCAGAAGTTGCATCTGTACAAATTGCAAGTGAAATGTATAAGTAGATCCTAATACGAGCTTTTCAAGTTTATATTCAGATTTTAGCACTTAAACGTTTAATGATTTATAACATTGAAAACTGTTACGTAGTCTACTGTGACATCTTCTACAGATAACCGTAACTTAGAAACCGAAATTCCTTATGGCTAGTGAAAAATTCCTTTGCAGAACGAAATGTTACATTTGTTCTGATTAAATTTATGCACATTTAAAGAACACAACTAAAGTTCTTTCATTCATTTTTTATCATTTCATTACTCTCTTAAATTGACTTAGCATATTGGGAATTCAATCCATGGCTTTCCCAAAACACCTTATGAAATTATTCATATAAAATTATTTTTATCTCGAAAAGGAAGTAAAAAACGAGAAAATTTGTATTAAACAATTTTTTTAAATATCTCAAAGAATAACCCCTTAAAATTAATGACATTACTTACGGTTAACTCTTTATAAACGATTTTTTTAAATATTGCACCTTACTTACTTATTACTTACTTACTTACTTACTTACTTACTTACTGGCTTTTAAGGAACCCGCAGGTTCACTGCCGCCCTCACATAAGCCCGCCATTGGTCCCTATACTGAGCAAGATTAATCCAGTCTCTATCATCATATCCCACCTCCCTCAAATCTATTTTAATATTATCTTCCCATTAACGTCTCGGCCTCCCCAAAGGTCTTTTTCCCTCCGGCCTCCCATTTAGCACTCTATACCCATTTCTGTCGCCCATACGTGCTACATGCCCTGCCCATCTAAAACGTCTAGATTTAATGTTCCTAATTATATCAGGTGGAGAATACAATGCGTGCAGTTCTGTGTTGTGTAACTTTCTCCATTTTCCTGTAACTTCATCCCTCTTAGCCCCAAATATTTTCCTAAGAACCTTGTTCTCATACACCCTTAACCAATGTTCCTCTCTGAAAGTAAGAGTCCAAGCTTCACAACAATAAAGAACAACCGGTAATATAACTGTTTTATAAATAACTTATTAACGTTCAGATTTTTTGACAGCAGACTGGATGATAAAAGCTTCTCAACCGAATAATAACAGGCATTTCCCATATTTATTCTGTGTTTAATTTCAGCCCGAGTATCATTTATATTTGTTACTGTTGCTTCCAGGTATTCGAATTTTTCCACCTCTTCAAAGGATAAATTTCCATTTCGTACAATATTCTGTTCGCGAGACATGACATATACTTTATCTTTTCGGGATTTACTTCCAAACCTATCTCTTTACTTGCTTCAAGTAAAATTTCCGTGTTTTTCCTAATCGTTTGTGGATTTCTCATCCGCATAGACAAGCAGCTGATGTAACCCGTTCAATTCCAAACCCTCTCTATTATCTGAACCATTTCCCATATTTATTCTCTGTTTAATTTCCTCCCGAGTAGCATTTATATTTGTTACTGTTGCTCCCAGGTATTTGAATTTTTCCATCTCTTCAAAGGATAAATTTCCAATTTTCATATTTCCATTTCGTACAATATTCTCGTCACGAGACTTAATTTTATACTTTATCTTTTCAGGATTGATCTCCAAACGTATCTCTGTACTTGTTTCAAGTAAAATTCCCGTGTTTTCCCTAATCGTTTGTGGATTTTCTCCTAACATATTCACGTCATCCGCATAGACAAGCAGCTGATGTAACACGTTCAATTCCAAACCCTCTCTTATCTGAACCTTACTTAACCTTAAAATAAAGGCAAAAATTCCCTTAAACTTTACATGATTATTCTCGTTCCTGGAAGTTGTTTGTTGGCATTTCTGTTTCCCTTGTAAAATGTTTATCACCGTGTTGATTAATCATTTCTGATTAATCTTTGTAATTTAAAATAGCTGTTAAGTAAGCTTACTACTCCAAATCTTATCGAACTCTTTATTTTTCATGGCGTCACACCTCACGTTCTAAAAACTACTGTGATATTCTTTTCTGTGTGTTACCCTATCACAGCACGATTTCGTTCGAAGATAAATGCTAGATCTTCAGTACACTGCAAGAACGAACCAAATAGCAGACCGAGCGATAGCAAGACCCGGCCCGTGTGACGCATTGAATCGATAGAGTGGTGTGGCAGAGAGCCTGTCAATTTTATATAAGCACCGGGATCAGTTGAAATCGTGTGCTACAGATTCCATCACACCGGACGCGACCACGTCATTTGTTCCGCTACACAATGCAACGCCTACATACTGACCCGCAGTGCAGCCTGCCCCGCTGTCTGCAGGTTTTAATGCACGTAGCAAAACGAATTCCTTCATTAGCAGCTTCTCTTTTGATTGTTATCAATTAAAGTTACCTGGAAACTGTCGCTTCGGTACAGGCTGTGAAACTCGTAGTGCTGGAGGTCAAATCCTGTCAAGGTTTTTACCAAAAAAATTGTATTGTTATCTAGAACTATAAAAAAATCACACTTTATGCTTCAGTTAATATACCGAAAGCGCGAAAATACTTATTGGTGAAAAGAGGGGGACATACAGAGTAAATTAGAGAAATTATTAAAAAAAAAAAAAACGAGACGATTGATTGCATTTCTAAATTTATATATACAGGATGTAACTGAATGACTTTTCCAAAATCTATGGAGATGTAGTCTAGAGGGTGATATACTGAAGATATTCCACCCATGAACCCATGACCAGAAATGGGAACTGGAGTATTTATTTATTTATTTGTTTGTTTATTTGTTCGTTTATTTATTTATTTATTTATTCATTTATTCATTTATGGAGATGTAGTCTAGAGGGTGATATGCTGAAGATATTCCACCCATGAACCCATGACCAGAAATGGGAACTGGAGTATTTATTTATTTACTTATTTAATTAATTTATTTAATTTATTTATTTATTTATTCATTCCTTTATTTGTTTATTTATTTATTCATTTATTTATTTATTTAATTAATTAATTTATTTATTAATTTATTCATTTATTTATTTATTTTATTCATTTTATTTATTTATTAATTAATTATTTATTTATTCATTTATTTTATTTATTTATTTATTTTATTTATTTATTTATTCATTCATTTATTTATTTTATTTATTTATTTATTTATTTATTTTATTTATTTATTTATTTACTTATTTATTCATTTATTCGTTTATTTATTTATTTATTTATTTATTTATTTATTTATTTATTTATTTATTCTGGTGGAATTAAGGCCATCAGGCCTTCTCTTCCGCACCACCAGAAATGATGCAAAAAAAAAAGAACAAACAAAAAGTGAAAACATATAGGCTACAACAAATACAGACACAAAATAATAATGTCACTCAGCATTATTATTATTAATTGAGGGCCAATAAGCTGTTCTAACATCCTGGCACAAAGACAAGAGAAAGGGTTAATCTAACAAATGGAAATTAATGCCAAAATACTAAAGATAAGAACTTCGGCATAAATCTAGCAACATCTCAGAAACAGATTTCGTGAGTTAAAACATACTTTTCTAATTTACTTTTAAACTGTGACAGTGTCCGGCAATCCCTGACGTCACTAGGTAACGTATTCCAGAGGCGAGACAATTATACAGTATAGGAGGATGATCTACAGCAGTGTGAGAGATTGTCTTTCCTATTTTTGTGGTGGCGAACTTCCTACAATTCAGTAGGCTAAATAAAACATCAGAGTATTTTAAAGAACTTTATTGACTTTCACATTTACAATAAAGTTCAAAGTTACGACCGTCAACTACATTACATAGTATACAACAACGAACCATGTTTTTTCTTACTCTATGGAATATTCCACGCTTCCCTCTTATGGTATCCAACGTTATAAAGATGCTTTCAGTAAGCTCATTTACTGTTTCTAACGATGTTGTGTACACAATAGCCTTCATATACCCTCAAAAGAAAAAGTCAGGAAGAGCAAAGTCAGGAGATCGCTCAGGCCAAGAACTGGGCATTCCCTTCCAATTACTCTGCCTGAAATTACTGTAAGGTACGCGGGCCAGGCAATTGAAGTGCGATTGAGCAAATACTAGAGCGCAATTGCAAGAGAACGTCTTTGAGAAGTTCAGGAAGGCATGCTGTAGATACTCGAATTCTCATTTGCGGTCATGGATCCCTTGGTGAAAAATCTTCACCATTTCACTCTCTACAACTCCACAGATTTTGGAAAAGTCAGTAAGTTACAGCTTGTATAGGTGTACTTTTGATAATTAGGGTAATTGAATTACACACAACGAAAATGCATTGAATGAAGGAAATATGGCTCTCACAGCGATATATAATTATCTGAATAATTGGCAGAATATTTAAAAGTATATTAAATACCTGTTCAAATGTTTAGGCTTGTGGTTGAATCAAATATATTGAGCCGGTTTCACTAATAGATGTCAAAACTTAACAAATTCTTATACTTGTTTAAAAAATAACATAAAACTGTTTCATGAATAGGCCTACTTGTTAAATTTAACAATTTCTTAAACTGTTTCTTAAATTAACATCATATTTTCTTTGTTAAAATCTTAACAAAAAACCAGAACAATGACAGGTGTAAACTATAATGTAGATGTAGGATTGCTGTTAGGTCTTTTAAATATACCTATCGTTGCAGAAAAAGAGGTGTAAATGATTAATTATTACGAAAAACTAGCCCAGGACGAATTCTTACTCAAGGATGGACTCTCAGAAACGGTTCTCAGAAAGATAACAGACGAAATTCACTGTTCACTTCACATTCTTCATTCTTCACCATATTCACATTTCAAATGTTACTAGTTGCATCTCTTCACTTCGTCGTAATGTCCATGTTTCTCCTCCATATAATGCCACACTCCACACAAAGCACTTAATTAGTCTCTTCCTTAGTTCTTTCTTCAGAGGTCTGCAGAAGATGCACACCCCAAGTATTAGAAGCTTTCCACTTGCTCTACTGCCTCATTTAGAATTCGCAAGTTTACCTTCTTTATTTTTCTTCCTATGACCATAATCTTCGTCTTATTTGCATTTATCTTCATTCCATATTGCTCACACTCTTCATTTAACTCCACTAGTATATCCCTTAGTATCGTCTCCTCTTCAGCTAACAACACCATATTATCATCAGCAAATCTTTGCACTTTATTCTTCTTCTCCTAATATCACTCCTCCCATGTTCTCAAAAAAGTTCTTCACTAAATCCTCCAAGTAGATGTTGAACAGGGTAGGTGATTAAGGTATCCTTGACGACTCCTCTCCTCTTTCAATTCCTCCTAACATATCTTCTCCTATCCTGATTTTGACTCGTTTCATATAAAGTTTACTGAAAAATCTTCTTTCTTCCCAATCCACACCAATTTTCTTTAGGATCCACTTCAGTTTATTCCGATCCACTCTGTCACAAACTCCCACTTGTTACTATTTAAAATCATCACACCTCCACATCCTCTTATATAGCATCTCGTTTTCTTTACCTTTCACTACCTGGAACCCGGAACATGTAACTTCTCTCTATTCCTCTGCACAGAAACTCTTTCTACTCATCATCTTTCAGCATATCGATTCGACGCTTCTAGAATTCTCTCCCTGACGATGTCAAATACTGTTGGGCAATATGAACATTCAAATTTAAATTAAAGAATGTTATAATAGAAAAAGCAGCATCTTCTGCGGACCTCTAGAGAAAGAATTAAGAAAGAGACTAGTCAAGTGCTTTGTGTGGAGTGTGGCATTGTATGGGGACAGAAACATGGATATTAAGACGAAGTGAAGAGAAACGACTGGAAGCATTTTAAATGTGGATATGGAGGAGAATGGAGTGTGTGAATTGGACAGACAGAATAAGAAACTAAGGTCTGTTGGAAAGAGTGAATGAAGAAAGAATGATGCCGAAACTGATCAGAAAGAAGAAAAGGAATTGTCTGGGTCAGTGACTGAGAAGAAACTGCCTTCTGAAAGATGCAATGGAAGGAATGGTGAACGGGAGAAGAGTTCGGGGCAGAAGAAGATATCAGATGATAGACGACATTAAGATAAATGGATTGTATGAGGAGACAAAGAGGAAGGCAGAAAATAGGAAAGACTGGAGAAAGCTGTGTTTGCAGTGAAAGACCTGCCCTTCGGCAGAACATTGTGAATGAATGAATGAATTCTACTTCATGGAACTACTTGTTAAACACCTGTCTGGTTGCGACAATTCGGCTTAACCTATTATTATTATGATGATGATGATTATTATTATTATTATTATTATCAGGGAAAGGATTTATATGTAAATACATATTTACTTATAAAGCTAATATAATTATATTTTGCATTATCTTTATGTTTCACAATGTCTGGTTGACACTTTTATTTTCCATATTTTTCCATATTTTAGAGTTTAACATATTTTCGTTAATTTATATATTTTCCATATTTCATATAAAACAGTCCATATTATATTAGGTTTAACAATAAAACAAAACAAAATTCCATTAACTTTTAAAAATACATTTCAACAATAGAGATTTAAACACATGTTCAGTAATCCCTTTAACATCAGAGTTATTTGAAAATTAGCAGTCCTATCAACAATGGGAAAGTAAGTTACAAAACTGTATTAATTTAATTTAAAATTTTTAACAGACTTCAGTTGTGCAGCTCAACAGTTAAATGCCAGTCAGAGTACACATAGGTTCAGTTTTGTAAATCATACTATAAAGACGGTAAATATGCCAAAAGTACGTCATTCAGTCAATTTGGTTACATTTCAGAATTTAAAGAAGATGGTTTATCAACTGACAATAAAATATTATTTTAATTTGTGTCAGTGTGCAGTATCATCTACACAAAAGTTCCTGGTGCAACAACACATTACAACTAGTAAACATCAGGCCAACAAACAACTAAATTCCAAGCAGAGACAATTGTTTTTAACACAACCAACAACATCAAAGATCTGAGTTTAACATTTTAATATTATCTTCTCATCTGCTGATATTCTCTCCCTACAAACTAAAGAATAAGGTCTTTTCCCTACAATCCCGGATGAGTCAACCCAACTCCATCCATCTACGATGAGACCAGAAGATAAGAGATGAAATTAAAGCAGTTCAATTTGGTTTCCATTGATGAGACTCCCGACAAAGAAGGTTTGGATTTAATTTCCTAATTATGAATTCTTTTAGGTGAATAACAAAACTATAGTTAAACTGTTCAACGAAGCTATGGGTATCCTGTGCAAAGGGTCTTATGTACGATAATGTGTTATTCTTTCTCCATTCTTCTGTTGTATATCCTAAATTTTCATTTTCCCTGCATTTCAGCCCAAAATATTTTCAGTGAAAAAGTATTTCTCAAAGCTCCCTAGAGTTAATTTTACCCTGAAAACACCAAAGCCAATTTTAACTAGAACATGGCTAGAAGCAGTTGAATATTTCGAACTAGACTCTAACAATGTTCTCCTTGCATTGGACTCCAAGATTTCATTGAACCATAAAGAACCTGTGACATAAGTGTGAAGAATGACTTAGCTCACATTCAGCATACATTTTCATGCATATTCAAAAGTCTTAGGCACCTTTATCTGAAAGTTTTGAAATTATAAATAGTACTTGGAACAACTGAATCGTGGTAGAGGTAAAGTTGCAGATGCAGTAAGAGCTAAGGTGGACACTGTACTTTCAAAAAACCCTGGATATGAAGAACTAAAAGGTTGTTGCTGTGATGAGTGGTGAATTTGACTTATCCCCAGCAGACATTGAATTATGTACCAGTTACTTCTTGTGATAGTCAGTATAAATCTATCCTGACAATAGAAGAAGATTCACTTTTCAGCACTTGAAAGAAATGTTTAATTTGGTAGACAATAAAAATTATTTTTGTTGAAACTACATTGGAAGATAAGGTACGTCCATTATATTTTTGTTTATTTGTAAAATGTACCAATATTTGGTCAGGATGGAAGAGAAGGCCATATTTTGATAATCATATTTCTCAGATTAAATAAATAAATAAATTTTTAAATAATCCGTTCCCTGATTACATAATTATTATTATTATTATTATTATTATTATTATTATTATTATTATTACTTACTTACTTACTGGCTTTTAAGGAACCCGGAGGCTCATTGGCGCCCTCACATAAGCCCGCAATTGGTTCCTATCCTGAGCAAGATTAATCCATTCTCTATCATCATATCCCACCTCCCTCAAATCCATTTTAACATTATCTCCTCATCTATGTCTCGGTCTCCCTAAAGGTCTTTTTCCGTCCGGCCTCCCAACTAACACTCCATATGCATTTCTGGATTCGCCCATACGTGCTACATGCCCTGCCCATCTCAAACGTCTGGATTTGATGTTCCTAATTATGTCAGGTGAAGAATACAATGCGTGCAGTTCTGTGTTGTGTAACTTTCTCCATTCTCCTGTAACTTCATCCCTCTTAGCCCCAAATATTTTCCTAAGCACCTTATTCACAAACACCCTTAATCTCTGTTCCTCTCTCAGAGTGAGAGTCCAAGTTTCACTACCATACAGAACAACCGGTAATATAACTGTTTTATAAATTGTAACTTTCAGATTTTTTGACAGCAGACTGAATGATAAAAGCTTCTCAACCGAATAATAACACGCATTTCCCATATTTATTCTATGTTTAATTTCCTCCCGAGTATCATTTATATTTGTTACTGTTGCTCCAAGATATTTGAATTTTTCCACCTCTTCGAAAGATAAATTTTCAATTTTTATATTTCCATTTCGTACAATATTCTCGTCACAAGACATAATCATATACTTTGTCTTTTCGGGATTTACTTCCAACCCTATCTCTTTACTTGCTTCCAGTAAAATTCCCGTGTTTTCCCTATTCGGTTTTTTTAAATACATAAATATATTAATAAATATATTATGAGAATCTACCAATACAGAAGTTCATCTCACAATAAAACTTATCTTCCCCCTCCATACCTATTGGTTATGTAGCCACGGCACATGATAAGTTCACAGGACAAATCTTGCCTTCTCTAGACTATGCACAAAACACATGAAAAGAAACAAAATGTATTGTAAAATTTAAGAGAATTTTTATATCAAAACGAAATAAGAACGCCGAATTTACAACAGAAGGTGATGTGGGAAAATTATGAAAATGAATAGAATGGCAAATTGAAGAAAATTTTTTAAATGTTTAATATAAAGTGGGGAAATTAATATGATCTGATCTGATCCAGAATTTTCGCCCAATTCATATTGATATTTCAGTATTAATTCTAGATTGCTTAACGTAGCACTGTCAGATTTAGAATTCCAGCGTGTGCGAGATTGATTCAGACCGTCTTTCCAGAGTGGTTACGTTACACGGTTCAAGTGCATGCCTATGTATGACGGCCTCAATCCATACGGACTGCTCCGTTATTCACATAGCTAATGGCTTCCCTTCTCGTCTCTTAATGGTATGAGCGTCGCGCGCCGTAGTCCACTGTCCACTGCAGTTGACGTGATAGTTCCTGCAAAACACAGGACCTTTATTATTGAATGAACCTATAGAGCCGACCCATTCTAGCGCGCGCCCGCAGGCTATCGGATAATCGGAGCTTCCTAACTCTTTTTTTAACCACACTCAGTTGTCTAGCAGCGAGCGATCGATATATGGAAGCGCCACATTATTTCCTTCATGCATGACCACGACTGAATTCTTGACAAACATTCGTTATGGTTTGATAGTGATGCTTTGTCCCCTGTTGAACTACAGGTGCCATTTCCAAAAGTTAAATTAACAGCATTATTATATTAGAATAAATGTGAAAAGCAGGTGACGCGAGAAATTCTTCTTTTTCTTCTCTTTGATTATTTTTTTCTAGTTCACCAAATTTATGCGAAGTTTTACCGCTAGTTGGCAGGAGCGTTCCATGCGGCGCAACATGTTGTAGGGCTATGTTATATCATATACTACAGTTGATTACGTTTTCCCGCTTGTTGGTTTTCTGTGCGTGTCAAAATTATATTTACAACTAGCCGTACCCGTGCGCTCCGCTGCACCCGTTAGAAATAAATATAAAGTAATTACATAATTAAAATAGGACATTTGATCTAGGGAACATTCGTGTTTGATAGAAGGATAAATCGTTTATTATGTTACTTAATTTAAATTGTATTGAAAAATTAAAATGCGATCATTTCGATTCAGAGACCACTCATTTGGTAAATAAAAATTATTTTAGGAAATACAGGAAACGAATGTACAGAATAGCCTATCAAGTTTTCTGTGCATGAGAAGCTATTTTAATCTTACCTGTCCTCGATTCACTCAGACGTTACTGTAATAACATTATAGCATTATGTCCATTTAGAGAAACTACACTTTCCAATGGTGAATTAATAATTAATTATACAAATCAGTTAATTTAGCTTCTGATATTACTTCATACAAACAATCTCTGTAGGCTGCGTTTCATAGCTTTCGATTGTTGTTGTACAAAACCCCTTATAGACGAAGTCATTTATTTTTTATTTCATTACACCGCCTTAGATGGCGTTGTTATATATTGCAACTCATTTATCTCATTAAATATTTGTCCTATCAAATATTTTCATAGAATAAAACTTATAGGAAATTATTGTTAAATAAACTTTTGTTATGTAATATTTTTCAGGAAATTAATAATAAGGGAGATATTTCGATTTATTTAATGCAAGCCCCCTTATAACCCCTATTTTAAATAAAATATTTTGAATGCCATATAGCCTAAATTCTAAGTTACAACGAACTTAATTTATATTCCAATTTTCATATAAATCGGTTCAGCCATTATCGCATAAAAGGTAACAAACATCGAGACAGACAGACAGACATACAAACAAAAATTTCAAAAAAGCGATTCTCGGTTTCAGGGCGGTTAATTATATATGTTAGGACCAATTATTTTGGAAAATCGAAAATTACCAGAAAAATTTTACATTTATTATTATTATAGATTATTTCGTATAACGTAGTATAATTTAATATAATTCAATATTTTCTTACCTCATAATTTAATTTAATTTACAATAAATAATAACGTAAACCAGTATAACATTGAGCGATTCCCCGAGATGGGCGGGGAAATCTGATGTATGCAGAATATAATATGAGTAAATTGAATGTTCATGAACCTAAACGAGAACTCTGAGAACGAGGTGCACGAATAAAAAAATAGGAACTACCGGGGTGTCGAAGGTGAATATTGCCCTCTTTAATCATTAGTATTTAATAACCGTACGCTAAAAACAGGATATGCAGCCACCAATATGTTTTTTTTTAAATAGGGAAGGGACTATCGAGATTGAATCCCATGTATTTTTTCTGTAGTTGCAGAAAGATGAAAAGCAACTTTTAATAGGATGATATAATATGATCGCAGTAGTATCACGATTAATCGTGCATTTTGTAGGTCAAGGAAATGCAGTTTTCAATACTATGTAGGATGATTTTGAAGATTTGAAGTTAAAGCATGGTTTTAATAAGGTACAGTACATTAAAAACATTATTCACGAAATGGATTTCACTAGGGATCGTCCTGGATAATAGAAATCCCAGTTTATCGAGAGTTTACTGCAGGCGTAAACTTCGGAGACTCCTACAACTACTGCATATAATCTAAGCTAACATAGCTCGCTGTCGAGGTTGCATAGGTTTTTATTAATTATTCTTTTTCCCCTTCCAAAATGAAACTGTAGTAAACAATTCCTTACTTGAAGTGTTACTTTTATTTAATAGCTAGCACTTTCGAGGCGCAATTTAATTATTTATATTTTTTTAAGGTTTAAAGCATATATTCAGAATATTTCGGGACCTGATTGAAGAAAAAAAGCTTTCCCTGGTTTTTACATATAGGAACATAAAAAAAATTGCCATATTTTTTAATTGTTTATAAGAGAATTTTATATACTAATACTCTACGTACCTGTACATCCTCAATGTTTATATACAGAAAAACAAATGCACAAGCAAAGCGCATCCCTCAAAGTACACGTGCGCTATCTGTTTGTGCTAGTTCAGGATATCCATATTGTGGGTCTCTATCACCACGGTATGGCGCGTCCTCAGTTGCGGATAGAGGAGACGGTTTCCATATGTGGAGGGTAGCTGCGAATATATTGAATAAACAGTCGTGCACAGCCGATAATGGATGGTCCTCCAGCTTGGGGGGTTGAGCGAAGGGCTAACAACCCGTCACCGTAAAAAACAGCTTGTTACGAAACCATACAATATGCCTCGGAATGGGACTGAAGTGAAGCGATAGGTTTGGAAGTAAATCCCGAAAACACAAAGTATATGATTATGTCTCGTGACCAGAATATTATACGAAATGGAAATATAAAAATTGGAGATTTATCCTTCGAAGAGGTGGAAAAATTTAAATATATTGGAGCAACAGTAACAAATATAAATGACACTCGGGAGGAAATTAAACGCAGAATACATATGGGAAATGCCTGTTATTATTCAGTTGAGAAGCTTTTATCATCTAGTCTGCTGTTAAAACATCTGAAAGTTAGAATGTATAAAGCAGATATATATTACCGGTTGTTCTGTCTGGTTGTGAAACTTGGACTCTCACTTTGAGAGAGGAACAGAGATTAAGTGTGTTTGAGAATAAGGTTCTTAGGAAAATATTTGGGACTAAGAGGGATGAAGTTACAGGAGAATGGAGAAAGTTACACAATGCAAAACTGCACGCATTTTATTCTTCGCCTGACATACTTAGGAACATTAAATCCAGAAGTTTGAGATGGGCAGGGCATGTAGCACGTATGGGCGAATCCAGAAATGCATATAGAGTGTTAGTTGGGAGGCTGGAGGGAAAAAGACCTTTGGGGAGGTCGAGACGTAGATGGGAGTATAATATTAAAACGAATTTGTGGAAGGTTGGATATAATGACAGAGACTGGATTAATCTTGCACAAGATAAGGATCGATTGCGGGCTTGTGTGAGGGCGGCAATGAACCTGCGGGTTCCTTAAAAGTCATTTGTAAGTAAGTAACTAAATAAGTAAACGCATCTTTAGTCATACGTTGAGCGTTCTTGCTCAGGATGGCGCGTTTTTGAATATGGGAGTAGAAAAAAAATCGAAATTTTTGTATAATTTTCACGACCATTTGCCCTTAAGGGGAGGCAGAGCTAAAATTTTCGAACAAAACTGAATAAAAAATGAAAATTTGGTTTTTTCCATTTTTATTATCTTTATTTTGATATTCCGATGTTAGTTTTTGATTTTGTGCCCTTAAAAGTATGAAATTAAAACCAAGATAACTGTATTACTATATTATTCCCATAATAAACTAATACTTATTATTTATATATCTTCTCTGAACATATAAATGAAAAAGAAATATTTAAAATTTCTTACAGTATGGTGCATGGAGCATTTTATATCAAACGATATAAAGTCTCATCTTGTATTGATTGTTCCGATAAGCTGCGGGAAAATTCAATTGAACCTGTGGGTTCAATTATAATCAATCATCAATAAATTATAATTGTAATACAGATAAGCAGAGACGGTCTAATTATATAAAGTCATCTTTATAAAATTATTAATATTTACAGAACCATTGTTCTTGAGTTAAAACTTGGTATGTCCGTTTTTAAAATAGTATCTACGATCAATTTCAAACAAATCGGATAAATTTTGTGGATTTTGAAATATTCACCTCTGCCTCCCCTTAAAATCATATGCCATTGTAACAAGTCGTTCCTAACTACGTAAAAGTTTATTTCTGTAGTTTCTTTTATCATAGAAGATATTAAAATTGTTTACAAATACAATCATATAGCAGATATTCAAATTGCCCATTATTACAATTGCAGCATAGTGCGCCCATCTCTGCCATGAAAAGTTTTAATTTTGGAAGATGAGAGGAGTTCCGAAACCCAGCACATAACTCTACAATTGATTGTCATTAGTTATCTCTGATTACGTGTCTTCCACCATAAAGCAGAAAATATAGATAACCGAATAACAAAAATCACAAGGTGTGCTCGGGTGATTTTGCCGGCCACGGAACAGATCCATTCCTCTCAATCCATCGTCCTGGAAATATCATGTCCAAATGCATGGGGAAATGTGTAGAGTACATATGGGAAGCAAAACATGGATTCAGTCGTTTTTTCCCACAGTAAGACTCATGACAATATGTTCTCCATAAGAATTCTAGTCGTCTCCCATTTTGAGGAACTCTGTAATTAAGCCATTGTACACTGACATGATATGCTGTGATTATTATTTTTTGCAAAGGACCATGATATTTCAACTTGCTATAATTGAGGCCACTGAATATGACTTGCTTTTAAGTGCAGTAGTATTAACACTAACTAATGTTTTAATGAAGTTGCTAAATTTCAAACAAATGTTACATTTTATGTGCTCTTTTAAATGTAATAAATACAGGCTTCAGAAATAATACAGTTTTAAACATCACTTCCGAATGTTTTTACGCATGTAAGTGAACCAAAATCAGTTGTTCTTTCACCATAGTTAAAAATCGTGTTCCATGCTGTTAGCTTTAATTAATTTGATTTCAATAAACTATTATTCATGATTTTTTTTCTTGATCTAATTTTAAAGCTTCGAATAATTATTCTAGAATCATGAATGCACTAGCTTGTTGCAGCATTGAAATTTCAGAACGAGTGTTAGGGTTTATGTAGTACACGTAGAATATAATTCCCGGATTAGACGTGAATTTGGTAAATGAGGTCAGCAATGATTTGTGTTTCCGCAGGAAATAACGAACTATCCTCACAACGGTCGTATTAACCAGAGTTCCACAATGGCTGGATCGTATATTTGGTTTGGATGTAACCTCAAAATAAAAGAACGGCTTCGTGTTATTTGTTAATTTATATGATTCACACTATCTTTTATTTCTGCAAACGAGTACAACCCTTCCATGGATCGGTACTAGAGAAGCAGGATTTACTGCGTCATTATTTTATAGCTCAGCATCTCGAAGCTATGGTAGGGATTTTGCGGTCCGTCAGCCTTCAATTAAGATAAAGAATTACAAAGGCCTAATTACTATAATCAAAACAATAATCTTGCAATAAAAACAATTATTATGCGATGAATTCATATTAGACAACGTCTTCATATTTAGAATGCAATATCATATGTAAATGTGAGTAAGAGAATGATTAACTTATATAACTTTGTCATTGACTTCTGAATAATTTTAGAAACATTTCATTAATTTTATCTTGCTGAATTGTAATATTATATTATTGTTTATAGTTTATATGGTCTGCCAATTATGGGAACCTAGACCTTGAAAATTAGTGAACATTTTATATATACTTTTTTTACTGCATTATATTCCCTGAAATTTCCACTTTCCAACGGATATGAAATACATAAACAACATAATATACAATACTCACTTCTAAAGAGATCATATTTTTGTAACAATCTTCTATAATTAGTTTGGATATACTCGATATACTGTATATGAACAAATCCTGGGTAACTTTCGGTGCTGGACCCAGGACTCATTTCATCGGCATTACACCTTCATCTCATTCAGACGCTAAATAACCTAAGCTGTTGATAAAGCCTCGTAAAATAACCTACAAAAATACTCGATATAGGTTATTATACATTTTGAAGATAACCATGAAAATAGTAAAAATTATCATTTTTGGTTCTTTACTGCTTTATATACTCTGAAATGTCCCCTTTCCAACGGTATATAAGATAATATACATTACTCACTTGTAAAGAGATGATATTTTTGTAAAAATCCGCAATAAGAAGCTGGAATGTACTGCAAATTTCTAAGAATTCTATGAAGTGTGAAAATTGTTGTTTTTGCACTACAAATGTTGATGGTCACCATGAATATAGTGAAAATTATCATTTTTGTTTTTCTGCTGTGTTATATTCTGTGAAATTTTCACCTTCCAATAGTATATGTAACATATGCACTGTTCACTTCTAAAGATATCAAATTTTTATAAAAATTCGGCAGAAGGAATCATGAAATATAGCCTACGACAAATTTTGAAGTTCGAGAGATCATTTCAACCGTTTGTTTTTGGTACGTGCTGTATATCTCTCGCATACATGCTAACCTCAGATTTTCAGAAGATAGTTTGTTTTTATAGGTCACCACCAACATTACAGAATTAAACAAACGGTATAAATATTGCTACCAAGAGAGTGGTAAACAGCGGTACCCCTAAGTAGCACTTCTGTCCTGTTCTTGGTAGTTATAGTTCCATAGTCGATTCCTTCTTTATTTTAGTTTTTATTCTCGATGGATAAAATCTTTTTAGTTAATCTGATTTTTTTTTCTTCTACGAAGTAAGAAACTTGCGAATCAACGTGTTGTTCATTCTTGTTCCAGGCCGTCCTCGACCGAGGGTCACGTGGTTCCTGGAGAACACGATCATAGACGACTCGTACACACACGAGGCGAATGACATCACTACGAACCATCTGTCCTTCCCCAACATCGGACGTCAGCACCTCAACGCCAGACTAATCTGCCAGGCTTCCAATACCAACCTCACGCATGCTCAGTCCGAAGTCGTAGTGCTCGATGTCAACCGTGAGTATTATTATTATTATTATTATTATTATTATTATTATTATTACTGTTCTGAGTTTTAATCGATTAATTGATCGATTAATCGATCAATTTCTATTGTAAATTAATCTATCAAAAATATTTAATCGAATACTCGAGGCGATTAAAATTAATCGGTTTTACTTGATATTAATTACTATTTTGTTAATGCAAACTCAGAGTAAAAATTCCGACCATATTCGTCTCTCAGAAATTGCTTCTTTCAAACACGATAATACCGTTATTTTGTAAATGCGTAGCAGGTAGCATAGAGCAAATCTTTGATGAAACACTCCAAAAAGAGATTGGTATAAGAGAACAGTGACCTGGTCTACCCCTATTGTAAATTGAAACATAATGCGAATCCCTTATTAAGTTTGTCAGGTCATCTTCCTAGCATATGAAATACATACTTTTCTGGAATTCATCCCTTAGCCATAGCTACACTGTATGCAAGTGAGAGAGTAACTATCTTCTTCTCTTTCTAAAATTCTGTTATGCTTAGATTGTTGATATCTCAGACAGACAACTAACATTTATGTATTTATTTACGCTGCAAGTGGACAAGCACCCGGTGGCAGTGGTACAAACAATATAAATAATACACAATAAAATTACAATACACAATACAATTATACACAATAATTACAATTAATAATACATAAAATAACCTAATTAATAAGTGAACCTAATTTTACATTACAACCTACGTATGTATAGGCGCTACATAAGTTTCACATTGGTACTGATAATAATATTTCACTTTATTCTCATTTCACTCACTACACTGTCACTATGACACATTTCACTGACACTTTAGAACACTATATAATACATTTCACTGACACTATAACTGGACATGGATCACAGTGCCAGAAATATTCGTCGGAGAAGGATATAAGGCTGATAAATTAATTTTCGTCTTCTATCCGGCAAATTTTCTGTAATAACAATGTTAAACATGGAAACAGTAAATCGAAAGAAAAACAATAGTGAATGTCGAAATAGGATTTTTCATTAAACTTTGGAAATGAAAAATTGATTGTACAAAAAATCGTTTGAGAAATACATGCGACTTCATTGCTAGTCTTTCTGACATAGACTATAGTGAGCAAAAAGAGTAAGAAGTGAGTGGGTAAAAAATAATACAAGAATTAAGAGACGGAGAAATGAAAGAGGATAAAGAAAAAAAAATCAGTGCCGGAAATTATGAATTTAAAATACGGAAATAAAAATAGGAAGGCAATAGAATTTAGAAGAATGAGAAAAAAAAAGGAATAACAAGAAATATATAGGCTATTTTATATAACTTGTCATATTTTTCGAATTATTTTCCTTAAAAAGCTTATTGTAGTAGGTTATTTTACGACGCTTTATCAACAGCTTAGGTTATTTAGCGTCTGAATGAGATGAAGGTGATAATGCCGGTGAAATGAGTCCCGGGTCCAACACCGTAAGTTACCCAGCATTTGCTCATATTAGGTTGAGGGAAAACCGCGGAAAAAACCTCCACCAGGTAACTTGACACATTTCACTGACACTTTAGAACACATTTCACTAACACTATAACACATTTCACTGACAGTCCCGATTTTCTGTAATAACAATGTTAAACATGGAAACCGAATCGAACCCGGGCCACCTGATTTCGCGGCTAGACGTGCTCACCGTTACTCCGCAGCTTATTGTATTTGTATTCCTGGTGTTGTGGAAGAGAAGGCTGATTGCCTTAACTACACCAGAATAAATAAATAAATAAATAAATAAATAAATAAATAAATAAATAAATAAATAAATAAATAAATAAATAAATAAATAAATAAATAAATCAATCAATCAATCAATAAATAAGTACATAAATAAATTTAATGTCATTCAGCGATTTACAGCCATAGACAACGTCAAAGTAGATATATGCAATACATGGCTACTACAATATGAATAAATGTAAGAATAAAATAAAAAATAAATATACAATCACCAGATAATCAAAAACAGATTAAAAGTTTTAAAAGAAATATATGTAAAATCAGGTTAAAATGTACAGATTTGTCAATTACATGAGGTTAAAACAAATACGGTAGTATCTAAAACGTAATATTTCTAAAATCATTGACACTGTAGAGTGAATTTGCCATCAATGTCCTTCTCACCATCCTTCTGAAAGTAAAATATGACGTGTTTCTTATATGCAATGGTAAAGAGTTATAAAGTTTATAAGATATGGAAATAAAACTATTGCTTGTAGGACTATATTTGTACTTGGTGTACTTGTACTAAATAAATAAATAAATAAATAAATAAATAAATAAATAAATAGGCCTATATCCCTCACCACCTATTTGTTATTCCGCTCGCAGCAGTTTTGAGACACATTCAACACGACCTTCGATTTGGAATGTCATGGTTTAAGACTTTCATCCATCATATTTCGTCAGTCCCATCTGTCTTCGTCTGACCATATAAACATATTTCATGCTGATGCATATTACTATGTATAAAGCTTATGGAAAATAAATATTTGTAATAGAAACCATTATTCGGCTTGACATTGCGATGGAATCTATAAAATGTTGTGTACACAATCTCAAGTTTACATAGAGATTGTACCACTACTCGAAGCAGATGTCGTAGCTCGAACATCAGTAATTCAGAGTTCCAATTATGGTAAACATTCCCTGTACTAATTCTTTGGATATTTCGATCAAATATTTCCCAGAAAAAGTATAAAATTCTTACTCATTCGATTACACATTCGTAATGCATATCATACATAAATTGTTTATGAAACATGCACACACAAGAACACAAACACACACGCGTATATTTAGGTAAATATAATTTCCGATTTAATTACATATTTTTATAGGAATTGCCATGGAAATTGTTCTTATCCTGTCTGAGCCAATTCATTGTAATACTCTTCTCTCTGTCTAGCAAATTGTATTTATTTATCGTAATTCCATTACCCTAATTCCTGTATAGCCGTTACACTCAATCAAATGGATTTCCTGAAATCCCCTGTCACTTTTTTACTTGTGTTTCGACACTCACTTTAATCGATTTTATTTTTAGTCTGTTAAACAGCGAGTTCTTTGCGCGACTAGCCAACATTATTGTTGTTCCATCGAATTTAAAATCAAAAGGACGTTACCTGTTTTGATGGCTGAGGAGGAATCATGATATTGCTGATGGTGGGGCCGGCATAGCTTGACAGTTGGATCGGCACGAAACTCATTCCATCATGGGTGTACAAAAAGCCTACTTGTGTGTTTATAGATGCTCCATGGTCCTCCCGATAAGCTTCTCTACATCTTCCTTTAAAGAACCGCCCAAAAAACAAACTGACCGGGGGATAAGTGGCAGGAAATCCTCGTGAATCTCTTTCTATATACGTACTTTTTATTTCTTGAAAACAATTCATAATTTTATCAGAGATAAATTGTGAAATTTGATAATATAACGGGAAACAAGGAAAGATGTTATTATATGCATTTAAATATGTAATATAAAAATATATATGCATTTAAGGTGCATGTCCAACTTCACATACAAAAAATTTTGTTGTGCATAATTTTGCTCTGTAATAGTAATATGCGTTACAAGAGCGGTATGTTGACGTTTTCATGTTCGAGAAAAGTTTGAAAAAGCGAAACGTAGTTGAGCTTTTTTAATTTCCGAGAATTGAAAGAAAACATACCGCTCGTGTATCGTACATTATTTTGTGCGAAGATCGTTTATTACATACCTGAAAGAGGAATTTCTAATTAGTTGCAATGAAATCTCCATCTTGGTTTCTGTTCAATGACGGCAATTTTGGAAAACAAAAATATCTATCTTCAACATTGTTGCTTTAAAATGTTTTCTGTGTTTACTATACTCCAGCACGCCGTGATTTATGTCTGTCTTTTTTTCCCCCCATTCTATAAATGCGAACTTAAAACAAACTGCTTCCTTAATGTTACATGCATCACGAAATGCAGTAACTTTAGTGGAGTTATAGAGTTTACTTAATTTTTGCAAATATTTCAAAACAATAATTAACAGTGCAATTTAGGTGAAAATGCAGTGGTAAGTTTCCAATTTATAATTAATACTATATTGAACGTCTCTAAAAATAATATGTTAAAAGCCTAAAGCAGTAAAATGAATATGTCACTTAAGCGGTAAGAAGAGGGAATTTGTTATGTATGTTAGGTTGGGAATACTGAATGTGGAATTTTAGACTTACCGCGGGTTGGTTTTTTGCGGAAACCAAGCAAATACGCACGATCTCGCACAAAAGTTTTATACAATTGAGAATGGTATCAGAAAGAGAATGAAGTGAACAAATCCCTTGAAATTATGTCTAAATTGTTTTAAAAATTATTTTGTTTATAATTTTGACATACAACTTGAAATATGATAGCTCATGCCGTTTTTAAGATAGAGCCACATTTTTTTTTCACTGTTTTATAACCAAAACTATTCTTTAGTGTCTGACATAGAGCTATTTTTATTTTAATTTACATTAATTAAATATTACCATATATGTAACTTGTACTAATATTTTATGTTGCATATATCATCTAAAAATCCATAGATAATTATTAACTACGTTATTGTTATTTTGCTCATTGTCAGGCACTGGACATTTCAAACTTCAAAATGACATTAATATCGTTTTGGTATCACCATATTTGACTGAGATATCATATTTAAAAGAATTAAATATTCTAAAATTAATATTTACAGGAAATGAACCACAAACTTTCAGAGCCTAGAATACTGCATCATCATATGTCACCCCTTAAGCAGCTTCATGTCGGTCCAGTTTCAGCTTCTTTCTGCCTCTCAAATACTTCCTCCTTGCTTTAACTTCAGGTGTTGAATGTTTTTTTTTTTTTTTTTTTGCATTTTTGTCCTTATTTTCCATTGATGCAACAAATCCTGCGATGGTGTTTGGCCAAGAGTTTATGCTCATCCTCGTCAGAATTTTAATTTCTCCTTTTGGACTCTTATTAAAATGACGTAAAAATCACTGACACACAAATTTACAGTTTTATGACTAACAATGAAAGATTATAAATTACTTCATTATGTAAAAACGTGTTTTCAATCTAATGATCATGCCCTGATATCTATGCACTTATTTTGGGACAAGAAAGAAGTTTATTTTACAAGCAATGCTGGACGAGGGGATTGACAGCTACGAGAATCACTCCAAAAGTAATTCACAATATTTATTTCAAAATTACATTTTTATCCTACAGCTTTGATGTTTTCATAGAATGTAGATACATCCTTCAGGTACAATACGTCACTTTTCCACATAATCCCCGCACCTTTCAACTGCCTGACGCCACCTTGGAATGAGGGCCTATATACCTGCACGATAAAAGTCTGAACCAACACGTCTGAGCTACTCTCTGGTGCCACTCACGGGAACGACTTAAATTAAATTTGAATACAAGGGGGAAGGCTGTATCTACGACCTCCATAAATTGCAAAGGTTTAGAATAAAAAATAAATTTTAAAAAGTGTTGTGCATTACTTTTGGAATGATCTTCATAGAAGTGACCGTGGCTGATGACGCAGAATTTTGGAAAATGAGACAACTGGAAAACCATAAGGTAAATAGAAAATTCTTATATCAAATTAAAGGGGAGAAAATTACACTGGACAACAAATTTTGACTTTTTGTTTGCGACATGAATGAAACCTCACTTTTCGAAAGGATCACACTATGCTGAACACGAATATGACAACAAAAATGCTAGGTTGGTTCTGGTTTCAGAGTAATATTAAGAAAAATTCGACAGTCATTTTTTCTATAAAAATCTGTCTGATATCTTGTAAAACATCGCTTACCTTTCTAAATGTGCTTTCTCTTTGCTTCCCTCTTGTAGTCGAGTTGAGGAGCATCCCTGATGACTGTCCAGCAGTAGTCAGCAAGCATTCTTGCACTCCACTTTCCCTGGTAACGTTTTTCCATTAATGATATTTGTTGGTAGAAACGTTCCCCATGTTCATCGCTTACTTCCCCACAACTTTCAGGAAAACAATTCAGATGGGAGTGTAAAAAGTGTAATTTAAGGGACATGTTGCATCCCAGCAAATTAGTAACAAGGTCCTCATAGTTTTCAGCTCGTTTGTTTCCCAAAAAATTATTTACCGACTTCTCAACATCATTTAAAAGGTATTCAAATATCTCATCTTGGTAAAGTTGACGAATCTGTGGGCCAACAAAAACTCCTTCCTTTAACTTGGCCTCACTCATTTTAGGAAATTTTGAAACTAGGTATTTGAATGCCGGTCCATTTCGTTCCAACATTTTAGCAAAGTTTTTGATGAGACCAAGTTTTATATGTAGTGGAGGAATTAAAATGTTCTCAGATTTCACCAGAGGTTCATGTTTAATATTCATTTTTCCAGTTTCCATAGCTTGACGTAAAGGCCATTCCTTTTTAATGAAATGAGAAGCTCTATCTCTACTGTTCCATTCGCATATGAAACAACAGTGTTTAGTGTAGCCTAGTTGGAGTCCAGTTAATATTGCAATTACTTTGAAGTCTGCACATATTTTCCATTGATAAGTGTTATAATGAATTGATTCAAGAAGGAGTTTCAGGCTGTCATATGATTCCTTCATATGCACTGAATAACCAATAGGAATTGACGGCAACTGATTGCCATTATGGAATATTGCCAGCTTTGAGACTTAATTTTGAGGCATCTATAAACAACCGCCATTGATCAGAAATGTGATTAATGTTCAGAGCACTCAATAAGCCACTAACATCACTACAAAACACTAAATCGCCTTCCACAGAAAAATATTTCTCAAGATGTTTCTGACTGTCACGAAAAAAATGTCACTTTCACATTTTCGGCAAGATAGTTCCATTGTTGGAATCTGGAGGCTAACAGCTCTGCCTTGGCTTTAGAAAGTTCCAGGTCTCTCACTAAATCGTTTAGTTCATTTTGGCTAATTTTGTGATGTTCAAATTTAACATCAGGTGCAAAGTCAGGATCTGTAGATGAGGATGGTTCTGGATCACAAGGCTCTTCTTCCGAATCTATGGAATATGATTCAGGGGGTGTAGGAACAGGCAGCTCATCACTATGGGGTACAGGACGAGTAGCAGAATGTATGTTGGGATATACAATGGTCTTATTTTTATAATTCGTCATTCCTTGGAGTGGTGGTACCATCCAAAATAGACAGTTGTCAGTGTGATTTCTTGGCTCCAACCAAATAACTGGAATGGCAAAAGGTATCGAAGGTCTCCTGTGATTCAACCAATCCAGAAGATTCGTGTAGCAAGTCTTACAACAGATATGTGGAGCCCAACTCTTATTTTGGTCTCCTAATTTGCAGAATTCACCAAAATAAAGATTGTAAGCTGTTTTTATAACACGAGTGATATTTCTCCGCTGCACAACAAACACCACTTCGCCGCAAATGTAACAAAAACTGTTAGGATCATTTATGATGGCATTTTTATGCTATGCTTACGAATCCAGGCAGTGTTGTTGGGAGACCGGAGGGAAAAAGACCTTTAGGGAGGCCGAGACGTAGATGGGAAGATAATATTAAAATATTTCATTGATAGAGACTATTAATATTTACTATTGAACCTCCGGGTTCCTTAAAAGCCATTTGTAAGTATAGTATTATTTATTTACTATTTACTATTATAAATTAATTTTACACTATGCCACAAATTTCTTTGTAGCGTTTTAAGACGAAGTTTTTACTTGAGTTTTATCTGTTAGTAAATCACATCTGCATTCCGAAACACTTTCAGGCACTGAGGAGATCTACTGTAAATTAATTCTTGTTTTGTATGTTTATCTTAGTCCCTTCCTCACAATAAGAAACCTAAGATAAACCCAGCTCGTCCTTCTAAGTGAGTTTATTCATCCCCTATATTCCTCTACATTCTTATCTAGTTACAACTTCCTGTCATAAGTATAATAATATGCCATACTATAAAAATACGAAGCAACTGGCAACTTTCAGTAACAGTTTCGTCATAAGAGGTGCCCAATTAATCAAAAATTGTACATACCACTCATGTCGCAATTTTGCTGTTGACCAGTGTTATCTATTAAAATACTTATATTTTTTAAATTCTAATTTTTCATCATTTTTTGCGTTTTGTGGGTGTACATATACCTTAAAAGGGAAAGCCCACGAAATATGCATTTAAGCAATATAATATAAATTTAGCTTCCCATATGAAAAGGTTGCCAGATTTGACAAAGCGTATTACATACAATTTGGAAACACACCTAAAAGGTAAAATGATATACATTTGAAACGGTTAGGGAATCGAATATGCAAAATGTCAGAAAAATTTACACCTAAGTAGCGTTTGTGCTCATTTACAGTTAAGAAAGGAGGGAGGATATCGTCAGATAAGTTAGAATGATTTGAATGCCATATACCGCGAGAAAAATAATAGTACGGATTGATTAGCATTGATATCTAAACCAATCAACAGCCATCGGTTAAGATAACTTGAAATTTCCATTATCACTCCCATACAAATGATTTCTCAATATCTGAACCGATCCTTCGAGGGCGCTAATGGCTATTTCCTTCACAATGCTGTGTATTAGCCCCAGATTTTTACATTTGTTGGCAAAGAAGGAGGGTATGGTACCTCGTGCTCCCACCATCAGACCTATTACATCAATGTGGGACAGGCTATATTTATCTTTATAGAACGGGATTATTTGGTTTATAGATCCGTTTTTTTTTCACTGTCCACCTCATGCGGTTGATCTCCATGTGTCTCAAATCTGATGGTGGGATCGAGAATGTATGCCAAGTTGTTCTTAATGGCAATGATATCAATTCGCCGAACACTTCCTTGTGTGGCTAGTCCCTGCACCTCTTGATGGATCTTAAACCCTATTTCCTTCAGTGCCTCGGCCAGCATAGAACGGACAGCATGGTGACGGATGTTGCGAAGGGCCTCACTATAGGGGCAGAACGTAAAAATCGTAATCGGCAAAGATCCACTTGTAATTTTTAATATACGAAATCAATAAAAAAAAACATGCAATGGTATGGATTCCACGGTCTACTAATCAGCCTATCAGAGATAAAAATAAATTTCAAACTAAGAACTGACTATTCAATCAGAATACTAATCAACTAGATCAGCTAAGGAATGAATGAATAAATAAATCAATTGACAGATTAATAAATAGACAAGGTATGTAGTGAACTATCAATTGAAAGTAGCAATTAAGAAAGCAATAACTACTCTTCACTGCAGCAACGCGGTGCGCGTAATCTTTTTAAGAACTAGTCCGTGGCGGGGAGTGTCGTCCGGCATTTACCCTGTGGCATTCCTTTTGAGATGCAAAGCAAACATCCGATACTGAGGCCTGTGTTCTGTTGACCCACAGTGAAGCCGGTGGCAGTTCTCATCACGACCAAGGACAAACAAGTATCGGCAGACAAGCGCTACGACGTTGAATGCAAATCCTCTGGTTCCAGACCCGAGGCTGTCATCACGTGGTGGAAGAACAGTCGTCAGATAAAGCGGATCACAAAAACTGTAAGTAACCTAGCAACATGGTGCATGCATTAGAATATAGCCTACATAGGAAGATCGAAAATGACGCACAACGTTTTTTGTGGCAACGTATTTAATACATAAACAAAACGAAATAATGCACAAGAAAGCTGCAGGTTTCACCTATTGTTCAACACAGGAACAAAGTCTCTCGTTATATTTCTCCATTCGTTTATAGTTTAAGGCTATTTTTGGTATTCCTGATCCAGTTCTCCTCCCCAAATAATCGTTCCAGTTTCGTATGTGTTGTAGCATTTTAATATTTTTAAATAATATATCTTAAATTATTTCTTATATTGTCATTACGAATTCTGCCTATCCTTGAACATCTTTTTACAGATATTAGAAATTTCATTTCTGCTGATCCATTGTTTTAAATCAGGCCTGTGCAAGGTTTGCGCTCTCCGAGCCGGCTCACAGCTCATGAGCGGAATGCAGTATCAGCTACGCTCTGTATAAGGGTGAACTGGAAGAAGGGGTGATCTCGTACAAAATGTACACAAGGTGTTCATGAAATGAATTCCCGTTCAGTGTTTACAAAACTATCTTGCACTATTATTAATTAATAAAGAAATATTTATTTTACAGAAATAATAGATATTCTATAGCTACATAAATGTAAATTCTACAATATTTTTATTTATCAGTACATGAAAATGAGGTTTTATGCTGTTCGCAATAATGAAACATCAGTTACAGATGTTCGATGTCTGCCTTTATTAAAGTTGATTATAGAAAACAGTTGCTCACAAATATAAATGTTGAGCCAAACATAGCAATCATTTTCACAGCCAGCCTGTGTAGTCGTGGATATTATTGCTAATGTTTAGTCTTGTAAAACTCAATCAGGCTAGTAGTATTATTCAAACGATCTTTAGCTCTTAGGTCACAATTAAGATCAATAAGTTCGAGCTGTAAATCGTTAAATGTTAAATGTTATGTTCCGTCTTTTAGATTCCTCCATACTGTACTGTAGCAGTAGATAAGCAACGTGAAACAGTTACTGATAATAAGCCTACACACTGCACTCCACTAGATAACTGAGTGGTCGTTTCCCTCTCCTCTACCCATAGCAAGTCTATGTCATTCTGACGTATCTTCCTCTCCGTTTCGGCGAGCGGTAAACGAAATAATGCACAAGAAAGCTACAGGTTTCACCTGTTTTTCAACACAGGAACAAAGCCACTCGACACATTTCTCCAATCTTTTATAGCAGCCGTGGCGAAAATGTAATCGTGCGCCGAGCCACTGTGTAACCTGCAACGTGCATAGCACCTATAGAGGGAGGCGGACATCCGTAAAGGCAAGTGAAACAACTGTCTGACTTATTAACGGATTTTCATTTTCCGTACGACAAGCACATAAATATAATTTTATACAGTACAAGGTTACAAACTAATGTTTAGTACGTGTAACGAAGAAAGAAATGAGCAATAAATGAACAATATCACAACCTAAAATTAACTGTCTTCAGAATGTTTCTGCGACAAAGTTTCAAAATCAGGAATTATGTCAGTCGTAGTTGATCACGAAGCTATTTGTCTGTCAGTCGTGATCTAATTTTGTTTTTACTATTTTCATTCTTGAAAATAATTTTTCACAAACGTAAGGTTTAGCGAACATAGCTTCAACAGAGCAAGCGAAAGAACGAAGCTTCGGATATTTATTTTTTGGCAAAGATTTGAAAGTTCAACATTTGTCAGGTCCTTACATCTAGCTTTCATTTGACATCACATAGTAAATCAGTGAGTTCAAATTGAAAAGCTAACCGTATTATTCGTACATCTGCTGAAAAAGGGTCGACGTACAGAGATGATGATGATGATGATGATGATGATGATGATGATGATGATGATGATGATGTGACATGTAGTATAATCCCGTTTTATGTTATACAACCGTTTTCCTCTTAATACTCTTGAACAAATCATACATTTAATATTCTCATCCTATGCGTCCTCCTATCCTACTTGAAACTTTCGTTTTTGTAGAGGTACATGGGCCAGAGACAAACTCGCAGAGACAAATTGAACGGAGTTTGACTCCAGTGAGTGAGAGGGTGGGGGTTGGGGAGGTTAGAAGCAAGAAAAGTGCACAGCTATCATTGCGAGCCACAATGTGCTCGTGAGTCGCATTTTCGCCACGGCTGGTTTATAGTTTAAGGCTATTTTTGATATTCCTGATCTATTTCCTCTATTAACATTTAATCAGTAAGCTTTTTTACAGATAGTAGAAATTTCATTTCTACTGTTTCATTGTTTTAAATCGTTTATTCTAATTGCCTGCTATTCACATCCGTAAAGAAGGGTGGGAATGTATTATAAAATAATATTTCTGTATCCTTTCGTGTAATTTTTAGCGTTCGTTTAATCGTTTCACATATCATTTGATATCGGTTTAATAACATCAATAAAAAGTTAAATTCTGTAGTATAGCATACGAAAGATTCTAACCACGCATGGCAGTGACCTGCATTGATGTTGGATATGAGTTCTCTTTGGTATAAAACTCGCGCCTTCATCAAGATTTTGGGGTGATTTGGTGGGGATCAGCAAGGGCAAAGACTTTTCAACGATAGGATGCAGGTGGAAGGCGGAAAGGCGCTTGAAACGCTCTGTATACTCGCTCGAGTCTTATCGAAGTCGATAGAGATGGATGCTGGACCCCACTCGCTTTCAATTTGTCATGGACCGGTTCGTCTCATAAGGCAGGATAATCCCAGCTACGCCTCGCCCAGCTTGTCCGAATTTCTTTCATCCATTTTGAACTCTCGTTTCCAGGAACACAAATTCCAGAAAAAGTGTCAACCGATGTAACATAAAATAATTTGTGTTAGTTTTTTATTATACTAGATATAAAAATCACAATTTTGTGTCGTGTAAACATTAATTGCGATATAAAAATACTTACGTACGTACATGTATGGAATGATACAAACATACACACGTACACAAAAGAGGTTTTTAAAAATTCCTGACGCCGACTAAAAAAATTGACAGATTACTGCATAGATCAGGCCTGCATAAGGTTTGCGCTCTCCGAGCCGGCTCACAGCTCATGAGCGGAATGCAGATATTAGTTGCGATCTGTATAAGGGTGGACTGGAAGAAGGGGTGATCTCGTACAAAATATACACAAAACGAAGTACTATTACGAGTGTTTATGAAATCAATTCCCGTTCAGTGTTTGCAAAACTATCTTGCACTATTATTATTTAATAAAGAAATATTTATTTTACAGAAATAATAGAAATTCTATAGCTACTTAAATGTACAATAACATTTTGTTATATTTTGATTTATCAGTACATGAAAATCAGGTTTTATTCAGTTGGCAACTGAAAGGAACAGTAGCCTATTGATCGTAATGAAACATCAGTTACAGAAGTTCGATGTCTGCCTTTATTAAAGTTGATTATAGAAAACAGTTGCTCACAAATATAAATGTTGAGCCAAACATAGCAATCATTTTCACAGCCAACCTGTGTAGTCGTGGATATTATTGCTAATGTTTAGCCTTATAAAACTCAACCAGGCTAGTAATATTATTCAAACGATCTTTAGCCCTTAGGTCACAATTAAGATCAATAAGTTCGAGCTGTAAATCGTTAAATGTTAAATGTTATGTTCCGTCTTTTAGATTCCTCCATACTGTACTGTAGCAGTAGATAAGCAACGTGAAACAGTTACTGAGAATAAGCCTACACACTGCACTCCACTAGATAAATGAGTGGTCGTTTCCCTCTCCTCTACCTATAGCAAGTCTATGTCATTCTGACGTATCTTCCTCTCCGTTTCGGCGAGCGGTAAACAAGGCTCTCCCGCTCCTAAGGAGCGCAAGCGCTCGTTGAACGCTGTTTATGCAGGCCTGTTTTAAATCGTTTTCTCTAATTGTCTGCTATTCACATCCATAAAGAAGGGTAGGGAATGTCGTCATTTTATAAAATAATATTTCTGCATCCTTTCGTGTACATTTTAGCGTTCGTTTAATCGTTCCACATATCATTTGGTATCGGTTTAATAACATCAATAAAAAGATAAATTCTGTAGTATAGCATACGAAAGATTCTAACCACGCATGCCAGTGACCTGCATTGATGTTGGATATGAGTTCTCTTTGGTATAAAACTCGCGTCTTCATCAAGATTTTGGGGTGATTTGGTAGGGATCAGCAAGGGCAAAGACTTTTCAACGATAGGATGCAGGTGGAAGGCTGAAAAGCGCTTGAAACGCTCTGTACACTCGCTCGAGTCTTATCGAAGTCTGTAGAGATGGATGCCGGACCCCACTCGCTTTCAATTTGTCATGGACCGGTTCGTCTCATAAGGCAGGATAATCCCAGCTACGCCTTCACCCAGCTTGTCCGAATTTCGCTCATCCATTTTGAACTCTCGTTTCCAGGAACACAACTTCCATAAAAATTGTCAACCCGTGTAACATAAAATAATTTGTGTTAGTTTTTTTGTTATACTAGATATAAAAATCACAATTTTGTGATGTGTAAACATTAATTGCGATATAAAAATACTTACGTACGTACATACATGCAATGATACATACATACATACACAAATACACAAAAAGAGATTTTTAAAAATGCCTGACAAAGACTAAAAAAAAAAAATCGACAGATTACCGCAAAGATAGTCAACTGAAAATGGCGGCTCCTTCAAACGTTTTATGGATTTAGTGAACCTGACATTAGTGAAATAGGATTTTACTAAGTCAAGTGATATTTTATTGTATTAGAGTACTTTATTTCTTTTAACCTTTATATACTTTCTTCTAATCGTGTAATAGTCAATTAAATAGCACTCGAGTTTCGATTTTCTCTAGATTTCAAAAACTCTAGTGAGATTACTGTTGATAAAAGTATAGGAACATCATTTTATTTTTACTACAATTTTTATTGTACCTGAGGTTTTGAATGTACTTCACACCTACCCTCTCTACTAGTAAACTTCCAACCGTCCTCCACACAGTTAGTGAGTATAGTACGTTCCAGAAATATGTTCTCGTTTTCCAGTGACAAAAGAGCTTTCAATATTGAATCATATTTCGCACAGGTACTGTCGTCCATTTGCCTACGTCGCATCCCGGTTTCCACCACTCGCTTCTGCTCGTCCCTCTATAAAGGCTAGTGGCTGGGCTGTCTTAGCTCTTTTCTGAAAACATTAATTTCTGTTAGGAATTGGACGTCTACGTAATATTATACAATTGTTTAAAATAACTTAAATAAAAGGGCCTCGTTAAGTAATTAACTGTCACGTGATTTCCCCCCTTCCTACTACCCTGCGACAAAATCACTTAGAGGGACAGTAGATAGCATGTCTGAGTAATTTTATCTTTTCGAATCGGGCAGAAGCGAATATTGAATTTACATTACGTAAGGTTATGTTTTATAAAGTAGGTACAGAATTATTTCAACATGAGTTACTAGTACGAAGGACGAAACTGGTAATTGGAATTAGATGAAATAGTCTATAGTGCGGTAATATGCATAAAAGAACGGAAGCCTGTATCTGAATGAACGACCACCATTTTCAAAATTGTGTTTAAATATCCATATTATGATTATTTTTCAATTTAACTTCATATTATAAGTCCACACCTGTAGAGTAATGGTTAGCGCGTCTGGCTGCGAAACCAGGTGGCCCGGGTTCGATTCCCGGTCGGGACAAGTTACTGGTTGAGGTTTTTTACGGAGTTTTCCTCAACCCAATATGAGCAAATGCTGGATAACTTTCGGTGCTGGACCCCGAACTCATTTCACCGGCATTATCACCTTCATCTCATTCAGACGCTAAATAAACTAAGCTGTTGATAAAGCGTCGTAAAATAACCTACTAAAATAAAAAAAAAATAAAAGTCATTCTCTAAATTGTACGCTAATGTGTTGTAGACAGTACAATGTACACTGCATAATAAGTACGTCCGAATGGATAGTTCAGTTCGTGAGTAAAAACATTTATTGTTAATACAGTAGGCCTACTCTATTTTGATTAAACAAAAATCTAATAAAAATTATCAAACTCAAAATCGCGATATTTCCTAGTTTACGTAAATGGATGAACTAATTTTCTTCCCTCCTATACCTAGTAAAGTGATTTGTTTGTATTTTACGCTAGTATCATCAAACTCCAGTCGTGGAAGGTGTTTCCGTTTCTGAACAGTTAATCCAAATGTATAGACAGGTTAATATTGGAAATGTTAGTGAAAATAAAATGATGTCACTGTACCACTATTATACAGTAGTGCAGAATTCAAGGGCTGGTGTGGGGGAGTAAGAATTGTCTCAATATCAGCATGGACAAAATATTCTGTACATGTTAAAATTGATTTTACTTTGCTCGTAGGTTTTCCTCTAGCATTTGATCTCGTTTCGGAAACAACCATACTTGCAAATTAAAATGAAATTTTTAAACTTGCATCGTTAATAACTATTTTAGAGAAAATCTTGAAATCTATAATAATACCATCGCGATAAAATTTTTTTTTTTTTTTTTTTACTAGGTTATTTTACGTTTCTGTATCAACATCTAAGGTTATTTAGCGTCTGAATGAGATGAAGGTGATAATGCCGGTGAAATGAGTCCGGGGTCCAGCACCGATAGTTACCCAGCATTAAAATTTTGTTCATGATTCGTACCTTCAGTATTTAAAACTCACTTAATCTAATCAAGATTCGAGCAGTGGTTTACGTATTTAATAGAATGACTTCAGCGTTCCCTTGTAGATGTGCTGAAAGTCCTGGTTATGTGACTGGAAATCCTACGCAATATCACATGTCGTAAAAATTGAATTTTTTCTATCCAGAATTAATTTCGTAAAAAGAAGTCTTTGCTGTAATAAAAAACGTTGACTTCTTTCATATGGGCCTTGTGTTCCTATCCGTCCATGACATCTTGACATTTTCCTATTACCCCCGGTAAGGCTTAAAAACATCTTTCTCCTTTATTGCTAAAACTTGCTTGAGGAAGGAACAGCATTTTCTTTCTATGTAGATACGTTGTAAGCTGAATATAATATCGTGTAATACAACTTTAAAATTACTTTATGCGGCGGAGCAGTTGTAACTTTTAGTTTGTCTTCGATGGAAGATAAAGTTTATGTACGAAATATTTTCTTATTTGGAAGAAGAGTTATGTTACAGAGATTACCGCAAACTCAGGCACAGGAGGAAAAAAAAACGGAGGGAGGAGGAGGTATAAATTTCTTTTACTTTGACAACGTCGCTGCATAAGTAGCAAGTGGAAGTGCATTTAGGAATCAGTGCTTAAAATATAAATAATTATGATGGCCTCTATAAGATATATTCTCCAAATTTTAAAGTCGCACAAATGAATCACTAAATTAATGAAAAGAGAACATAACCAAGTAATGGCTTTGGAAAACTTGGAAGATGATGTTTCTTTCTATAATATTTAATAAAATTTCATCGGTTATGTATTTATCTAGCCCTAGCAATTGGTTTGGAAGATGAATCACAAGATCCTTTAGCCATTACATTACCAAACATTCACCTTACAACTGGGAAAAAAGATCTAAAAAAATAATAAATTCACCAAACGATATTGCGAAATGAATCCGAGAATTCACTATGAAATTACCAGACATTCACCTTACAACTAGGAAAAAAGGTCTAAAAATAATAACTTCACCAAACGATAGAAATGAATTCACCTTACCAGACAACTTACAAGGAAAAAAGGTCTAAAAAATAATAACTTCACCAAACGATATTGCGAAATGAATCCGAGAATTCACTATGAAATTACCAGACATTCACCTTACAATTAGGAAAAAAGATCTAAAAAAATAATAACTTCACCAAACGATATTGCGAAATGAATCCGAGAATTCACTATGAAATAACCAGACAGTCACCTTACAACTAGAAAAAAAAAAAAAGATCTAAAAAATAATAACTTCACCAAACGATATTGCGAAATGAATCCGAGAATTCACTATGAAATTACCTGACATTCACCTTGTAGTGGAGAAAACCTCAATAAACAAAAGACATTACATCCAAAGGAGACTGTGAGATGAACCGAAGAATAATTCGCCATGAAAATAACCTGATATTCGTATCGCACTGTGGGAAAATCTCAGGAAATAAAACAGATATTCAGCTTAAAGAGGATTGAGAGATAATAATAATAATAATAATAATAATAATAATAATAATAATAATAATAATAATAATAATAATAATGGCTTTATTTAACCTGGCAGAATTAAGGCCTTAAGGCCTTCTCTTACACTCAACCAGGATTAAAACTTCCTTACACAGTTGATCATAAAACTTGATCAGAATTAAGTAATTACACATACTGATTATATAATGAAATCAAAAGAGGTAGTTACATAAAAGTTACCTCATAAAATAAAAATAAACATAGTGAAATACATATTAATTTGTTAGAATCAAATGCGAATCACATAAAAACAGAAGCCAATAATTCAATAAAAAAAGAAAAATGTACACAGTAAAAATAAAAATAAACACATTAGTATACATATTAGTATTAGATTACAATTAAATAGGATTTACATAATTAAACCAGAAACCGCAATTGAATGAAATGTACACAAAAAATAGATTAATAATAAAAAACAACACAGTGGGATACATATTGGCGTTAAGTGATAAATAAACACGATTTAGTTAGTGGAACACATTTGCAACACGTTAGCCCTTAAGACTTCAGGCGGCAGAGAATTCCAGTGACGAGAAGTAGCAACAGTGAAAGATGAAGAATAAAGAGATGATGTGTGCAGTGGTATTTCTAGCGTGCTGTCATATTGTGACCGAGTATTTAAGTTATGATACCGAGAAAGACTGTGGAATCGGACAGATGAGTAAGAGGACGAAACCGATCATCCAAACCAGAATGGAGAGTAGAGGTGTGCAAAATTCGGTATAAGAGAGAAAGGGACAAAAATGAATAACATTCCTAACCTCTCATTTAACCTGAGCCACAATAATTTATCGAAAGAAGGCGAAATGTGATCGTAGTAGCGGACATTACAAATGAAACGAACACACGCATTATGAACACGTTGCAGTTTCTGGGATAAATCCCAGAAGAATAATTTTATTACTCCTCAGATAATCTGAAGTTTCAGACAAACTCAGGAAATGAAAAGATATTGAATCCAAATGAGATTACGAGATGAATAGAACATTTTGCTTTGCAAATTATCTCACACTCGGCTTACCGTAGGAAAATCAAAGAAAATAAAACATATTCAGCCCAGACGGAATTGAGAAGAATTTGTTTTGTAGGATGAGAAAACCTAAAGAAATAAAACATATTCAGCCAAACGGCATTGTGAGATCTGGCGAAGAATTCACCTTACAGTCTGGGAAAACCTAAGGCAATAAAATATATATTCAGCCCAAACAGCATTGTGAGATCAAGCGAAGAATTCACCTTAGAATTTGGAATGACCTAAGACAATAAAACAGATATTCAGCCCAAACGGGATTGCGAAATAAACCAAAGAATTCCCCTTACACTTGGAAAAAAACTGAAGAAAATAAAACACATAACCTATTTAGCCTAAACAGCATTGCGAGATCAACCAAAGAATTCACCTTAGAATTTGTAATAACCTAAGGCAATAAACCACATATTCTTCCCAAACGAAATTGCAAGGTCAAACGAAAAATTCGCCTTAGAGTTTGGGAAAAACCTAAGAAAATAGAACAGATATTCAATCAAAACGGTATTACGAGATTAACCGAATAATTCGTCTTAGTGTTCGGGAAATTCTCAAGAAATGAAACATAGGCTATTCAGGTCAACTGAGATTGAGAGATTAACCGTAGAATTCGCCTTATAATTTAGGAATACCAAAGGAAATAAAACACAATTTCAGCCGAAACGGCATTCGGAGACCAACCGAAGAATTCTCCTTATAGTTTGAGAAAAGCTCAGGAAATGAAACACATATTCAGTTTAAACGACATTTCGATATCAAGCAAAGAATTTCCGTACAGTTTGAAAAAATCTAAGGAATTAAAACATATATTCACCTCCAAACGGGATTTCGAGATGAAGGGAAGAATTCGTCTTACAGTTTGGGAAAACCTAAGGAAATAAAACAGATATTCTCCTCCAAACGGGATTTCGAAATCAACCAAAGAATTTGCCTTACAGTTTGGAAAACCCTAAGAAAGTAAAACATATATTCACCTCCAAACGGGATTTCGAGATCAAGGGAAGAATTCGCCTTACAATTTGCGAAACCTGAGGAAGTAAAACAAATATTCAGACCAAACGGGCTTGCAAGATGAACCGACCAATTTGCCTTGAGATTATTTGTCATTCACCTTACAGTTTGGGAAAACATCAGGAAATAAAATAAATATTCAGCCCAAACGTGATTCCGAGATAAATCGAAGAACTTGGTTTTATAAGGAAACCTGATTTCTGATCGACATGACTTGACAAAAAGGAATTTGATTCATTTAGGTGTACTAATAAATTTATGGAAAATTTATCTGTGTACGGTATGATAAACAAATAATTAAGGTTACACTATTATTTTAAACAACAGCTTTTTTTAGTACTTTCCGCAACAAACTCAAAATAATTACGACATTCATAGATCGATACTGGATCCGTTTTTAGGCATTTGCGTTAAACTCTCTGAATTTCTATAAAAAAAACATTAAAGAAAGACTCGTTGAATTATGTACCTACTGATGGAATGTTGAAACTATAGGCTGTTTTTTTGTACATCTTGATTACACAACTTTTAAAACTATTATGTATTATATGTCTTTCTCGTGTTAAATTCTATCGTACAAAAACACATCCAAATGAAATTCTCAACACACAACTCAATTTCAGAACACACACACTCTTTGGCTCCACATGACACAACACAAACACACCCCCACACGAAACAAAACAAAAGACGCAAGGACCAGCAACAACCAGTTCTGAAGAAGGCCCATAACAGGCTGAAACATTTTAACTAGGTACGATAGAATTTAACACGAGAAAGACATTCTCGTATAATACATATTCCGAACTGTTTTTTTAGTAGAGCGTTGACCAGTTTTGTATCAAAAGAATACAAGAATACCTCTAGCTTGCAAATGTAGCTCTTAAATTTTTGTAACAGTTTCAAAGACGCATTTATGTAAAAGAAGTTTCTAATCTATGATTTTCATCAAAATAAAAAGCGAGATATCTCCTTGAAATTGAAAATATCAGTGTGTGTGTATATCAAATACAGAGTCCAGTTTTAGAAGCTATTTTCTGTAAAACGGGTACATTTATCGCATTGATTGCTTACGATTTCGTAAATACTGAATCATTTTTTTTTTATTTTTACGTTCAACTTCGTTTACGTTTATGTTTCTAAATACAACATAACTGCATGTTAATAAGATGGCTTTTGTTTAATTTTGTAAATCGACTCCCTTCACCTCTTTACACAACCCTCCAGGAGGTCGCGACCCCCACTTTGGGAACTAGTGGCCTACAATTTCTTCATAGAATTAAAAATAGGAAAGCTACAAAGATAGTTCCATATTTTTACTAAATCATTATATGCTTGTCGAGCTTTGGATTCGTGTACAAGCAGGAGCAATGAAACCCTAGCATTTCTCAGAACTCATGTATCCCATTTTTTGTACACTTATTGTACTGTATAATTTGTTCATTTACTCATTTCCTCATATTGGTCCAGAGGGTAAAGTTATTGAACGTGGTAGTGACTGTAGCAAGAAAGAATAACATTATCTCTTTTCATTTCTCTTCTAGTAGAATTACATTATTTTATTGTTAACTGTACACGTCTCCTTTTAGATATTTGGCACAAGCCTATGCGAGAATATAGTACAATTAATAGCAGTTAATGTAACTTAATTTTCTTCCAAATAAAACGATGGCCTTTAGGAAATTTAATACTGAATGTAATAAAATTTCATTTTGGAAGACTAATCCCAGTTTTACGAGACAACGACTGTATAAGGTAGGTGAATGGTTTATCTAGTTTCATCTCCTGGATTCCATCCAACCAAGTTACCAGAGAATGACCCTTACAGTCTTCCTTTAACAGAAGTTTATGTACGTGTATGGCTAAGGATTCCATATAACTAGCGAAGCTTGCATCGCAAAACCTGGCAGTAAATATCGGTCTCAGAGCACCAAAACCCATTTCACTTGGTGACTGCGCGTATTAGATACCGTGCGCTTGAATTATAACATACAACTCTGCTCTACTGACTTGGCAAGACAAGGATGTCCGTATATCCAATCATAAAGCTAGTCAATCTGCAGATAGGAATATTGGAATTTGGGAAGCCATCATAAAACATCTTAACTCCCCATTATGTTACTCATATTTCAGATATTAGAAATGTATATAAGCGTAAACACAGCGATTCAAAAATGTAAGACAGAATTATTCATTTCATTTATTCATATTATTCTGTCCAAGGACAGGTCTTTCACTGCAAACGCAGCATTCTCCAGTCTTTCCTATTTTCTGCCTTCTTCTTAGTCTCCGCATATCATCCATATATATTAATGTCGTCTATCATCTGATATCTTCTTCTGCCCCGAACTCTTTTCCCGTTTCCATTCCTTCTAGTGCAGCCTTCAGTAGGCAGTTTCTTCTCAGCCAGTGACACCCGAGTACGAGTTCTACTCTTTCAGAAGTGAGATAAAATTTTATCTGTGTATACTATATTTTATGTTACAAGTATTAGCAAAATAACATATAATAGAAAAATAAAATAAAATCCCTTTTTCTCTTCCTGATCAGTTTCAACATTACTCTTTTTTCACTCACTCTTTCCAACACAGCTTCGTTTCTTATTCTGTCTGTCCATTTCACACGCTACATTCTTTTCCATATTCATATTTCAAGTGCTTCTAGTCAATAGAAGCACTTGAAATTCTAGTCGCTTCTCTTCACTTCGTCGTAATGTCCATGTTTTCCCACTTTACAATTCTACAATCTACATAAAGCACTTCACTAGTTTCTTCCTTAGTCCTTTTTCCAGAGGTCCGCAGAAGATGCTCCTTTTTTTTAAAGCTTCCTTGGTCATTACTATCCTGGCAGTAGCTCATGTTACTGGTTATAATACATCCCAAGTATTTGAAGCTGTTCACTTGTTTTACTACATCATTTAGAATACGCAAGTTTACTTTCTTTATCTTACTTCCTGTCACCTTGGTCTTGTTTTTTTTATTTATCTTCATCCCATACTACTCACAGCTGTCATTTAGCTCTAGTAGCATATCCCTTAAGGCTCATTCACAATGAAAATTAAACATAACGTTTGCGTTAGCTTAAGAATATAAATGTTACGGTATAATCAAGAAGTCATACCATCATTCACGATGGGAACATAAACAGCAAACATACTTGGTAACCATGGAAACATAACAACGACGCCATTTCCTCATATTCTGTCGTATACTTCTGCTTGAAAATCACGTGAGTACTGTATAAGCATGAAAGTTTGGAGTTTGCAAACTTTCATGTTAACATCTTACGGTAATGCTTATGTCAATGCTTATGTGAATCATTGTGAATGATCCCATTTGGTAGCCTGGCGCAAACTTCTGTCTTTATGTTACGGTTATGTTTAATTATCATTGTGAATGGGCCTTTAGTATCATCGTCTCTTCTCTAACAACGCCATATCATCAGAAAATCTAATGCATTGTATTCTTCCTCCCACTATCACCCCTCCCATGTTTTGAAAACAGTTCTTCACTAAATCCCCCAAGTAGATGTTGAACAGAGTAGGTGATAATCTTTGACGTACTCCTGAGAACAATATTGGGCCGTATGAATTTTATCAAATATTCTAGATATTTTTCAACATTGGACCATATGGATTGTATTAAATGTCACGCGATTTTTTTTGTTTGAACCAAACGTCAATGGACATTACTACTATTGGATGATACGAATTGTATCAAACGTCCGATAATCTCATCATCATCACGATCATCATCATGAACAGTTTAGGTTTAGGTTCATTTGAGCCTGTTTCGGTTTTTCCTTTGTATCGGTGCTCTCTAGGTTGGTAATGAAATGCTTTCCACGCTAAACAGACTGTTTCATTCTGTATTGGTGATTTACTCAATTCTTTTAATATGTCTGAATATCTTCTACTATATTTTGGACTTCAAACTTCACTCGAAAACAACTACAGAGACATCATTTTATTTTTACTTCAATTTTTATTGTACCTGAGTTTTTGAATGTACTTTACTCCCACCCCTTCTACTAGTAAACTCACAACCGTTCTCTACACAGAACCAAGATCGCGTATGCAGTACTGGGTGAGTATAGTACGTTCCAGAAATATGTTCGCGTTTTCCAGTGACGAAAGAGCTTTCAATATTGAATCATATTTTCGCACAGGTACTGTCGTCCGTTTGCCTACATCGCATCCCGGTTTCCCCCACCTGCTTCTGTTCGCCCCTTTGTAAAGTCTAGTAGCTGGGCTGTGTTAGCACTTTTCTGAAAACATTAATTTCTGTTAGGAATTGGATGTCTACGTAATAGTATACAACTGTTTAAAATAAATTAAATAAAAGGGCCTCGTTAAGTAATTAACTGTCACGTGATTTCCTCTCCCTTTCTACGACCCTGCGACAAAACCACTTGAACGGACAGTAGATAGCATTTCTGAGTAATTTTAGCTTTTCGGATCGGGCAGAAGTGAAGATTAAATTTACCAGTACGTAAAGTACTCTTTTATAGAGTAGGTACAGAATTATTTCAACATGAGTTACTCGTACGAAGAACGAAACTGGTAATTGTAATTAGATACAATAGTCTATAGTGCGATAATATGCACAAAAGAACTAAAGCCTGTATCGAAATGAACGGCCACCATTTAAAAAATGTGTTTAAATATCCGTATTATGATTATTATCGAATTTAACTTCATTCTCTATATTGTACGCTAATGTGCTCTAACAGTACAATATACACTGCATAATTAATACGTCCGAATGGATAGTTCAATTCGTGAGTAAAACCCCTAAGTGTTAATACATTACTGTATTTTGATTAAACAAAAACCTAATGAAAATTATCAAACTCAAAATCGCGATATTTCCTAGTTTACATAAATGGATGAACTTTTTCTTCTCTCCTATACCTAGTAATGTGATTTGTATTTTACGGCAGTATCATCGAACTCCAGTCTTGGAAGGGGGAGCAAGCGGTGTTTCCGGTTCTAGACTTTTAATCCAAAGATATAGCCCGGTTAATATTAAAAATGTTAGTAAAAATAAAATGATGTCCCTGTACATGTAACGCACATGGCCAGGCGCCGTAAGTTTGACAACATTGTCCCGTTGAACAAGAGAATGTCATAGCTCGCTCGGCTGCATTGTATTGCCAGTTTGTCACTAGTAGACTAATTTTTGCATTATAAACTCCAGTGAAAAGTTTCGATATTAGTCAATATGACAACGCTGTACAAACTACCCCTTTGGCCCGCACTTGTCCCTCGCCTATAGAATTGCTTTCTGTTTCGTTGCTTTAAATCATGGACACTACATACTGAGTGTTCATTTCAAAGTGTGTCATGACGTCACTGTTGTGAGTCAGCGATTTGAAGCGAGTTTCAGCTTTTATGTCAGAGAAGTTGCCTATTAATCAAGTCGTTCAATCTCAACTTGAGAACGTGTACGGTATAACTTGAAAGTCGTAGCAACAGACGGCGGTCTGTACGGTCTGTGTGGTACCATAACCTCCTTGGAACTGTGTTTTGCGCGGGCAAGTCGTACGCAGGGTATTTGTTATTATCCGTTGCATACCGCAATATTCCACAACATTCCATAACACAAATCAAATGCTCCGTGTCCATGTTGACCGTCCAAGTTAATGTCAACAAATACGTAAGTAATCGTCTTAACCCTCTCGTCATATCCCGACAGTAAGAAAAAAAACTCACTTCAGTACGTGTTTCCAAACAGTTCACATTCCTGCCACTACCGGCGTTACCGCACGTAACGGTACGTACTTCCAGAGTCCGAGTCCGTGGTATCCACGGACTCTGCGTACTTCAGAATGAACTTGCTAGGCAACTTCTCTCGCATTTAGGTAATACGCCTCTGCGGAAGTGTAGGAAGACTGAATTTTCTAGGCTCATCGGCTAGCCACATGACGGCATACAGCGAGCCATGACACACTTTGAACTGTACACGCAGTAGTATAACTTTCTGTACTTTAAGGAAATTTAAATCTATACAGAGTGTAGGGGGTATAATTGCCGTTCTTTTCACAGTCGTCGGGGACGGTCTACAGGATCAAAAAATGTCCAAACAACATAGGCCCAAAACTTAATAATTTTCCGAGAAAAAAATTATTTCTTATCATTTTATTCGCGTTATACTGTTTATATCGTTAGTAAAATTACGAAAGCAATTACATCAGTAGGTATATCTAGCAACGATTTAGGCCTAATATTAGTTTAAATACATATTTGTGTGTTCTATTACATTTTCGTGAAATTAAATAACATTGCATGTTTAAATTTGTTAATATTCTGGCGTGAGGGACGTGGCAACGTGTTCAGCAGGCAGTACGCTGCACAGACGTAAGTAAGAGTCAGCTGAGTTCAAGCTCCCTGTCCATAGGTCTATTGTCGAGCGGATGACAGTTCGGTACCAGGTATTCGATAAACAACTTACAATGTCATTCACAGTTTAGGAATATCATATGTTATTAATTTATGGAGAAAGTCGTCGTAATTCAAGTGAGGCAAGAAGATGTACCGTCAATGTTTTCCGCAATGAAGGTTACCTAATCGGCGAACTTTTGCAGCGGTTTCTCAACGATTATTAGAAAGTAGGAGTCTCTCACCTCGTTTCGAAAATCATACAAACAGAAATTTCTTTAAAAATATTACTGCTTTGTGGAATCGGGAGAGATTAAAATATTTCATTTAAAAAAAAAAGTTGGTGTGATTTTGTGCAGTAAACCATTATTGTTTATTTTTTAGCCGTACAATAAAAATGGACCAATATTGCCAATATTGTTCAATAAAATGGAAATTTACCATAAAGGTCTATTAATAAGATTGAAAGTTCGTATTTGTTGTTCGTTTTATGTAAACAACGGTCCGCCCCTGCATTAGAACAGAGCGTCTGTTTTGTACCGGTATGTCTGTATCCGCTTGAGCTGTACTGTGTACTTATAAACTCCCTCCTCCCCATCCAGCAACGTTGCCAAACGCCTAATATTGTAAACTTTAATAATTAGTTAAATATCGCAATTAGAAAAAAATTGTAAGGACATTTTTTCTTCCTTATGACATGAACGATCATCAGTTAAATTAATGGCATTTATGCCCCTTGCACCCTGTATAATAGTACATTATGCAACGAGCCTATAATGGCAGTAATTAAGACGCGAGTATGTTTATGAAACGAGCGAAAGCGAGTTTCATAATTTTCATACGAGCGTCTTAATTACCATTATAGGCAAGTTTCATACGACTTTTTATGCTCGACCATATTTCTAACTTGAAATTATTCATACGTATTCATGTTATTCTTATCTCACTGGGGAGCGGAACTGACCTTCTGCAATATCTCGTAAATTGTGAGATGTGCGCAGACGCGAAAGTATTGATTTTTTCCTAGAAACAAATGTCATTGACCTTGATATAATCTAGAGAGTAAAATAAAGGTTAATCTTGATATAACCTTGAAATTGATTTAGACGAGATGACAAATTGAATCTATTTGAATATTATTTACTATTAACGCTAATTATAATAGTAACAGAACATAAATTTCTGCGACAGTATTGGATTTCCAGCCTCCGTGACGTTTCGCTAGTTGTCTTTCGATTGCATATCCGAGACTAATCGATACTTGCGCTTTCATATTGCTATAATGGTGTTTTCTGATTGGTGGAACACCTGAACTGTAATGAATAGGTGTACTTTAATCAGGTCCATTAAAGTGCTGCTACCAGGTGTATAATTACTACATTTCGGCATGGTCGAGCATAAACAATAATACGAGATTTGAAACAGTTCAACGCTTATATAAATCTCATTTTTGTGCATTGATTTACTCTGTCAAATTTACACTACCTTTAATCCGACTCCATCGTATAGTTGTTTCATACTCCCTGAAGATCCGCTATAGATTCAGAGGTGTAAATAAATTAATAATTAGCAAGTAGTGCTTTCTAGCAGTTCTTTGCTTGACGGTAGTGCCTAGGTATGAAATTCTCTTGACGTGTGTGACGTGTACTATGTAACGTGACTCATATTAACATATCTGACGGCTTCCATGCCACGTGAACAACGTGTGGAGTTGTTTCTCATTATAACGACAAAGCTGGCTGTGAAATTGCTGTCTATACGGGGAGCCATCAAGGATTCCGCGAGATAACCCCTTAAATTCTCGTGCAATATTCAGAGATCCGTATATTGAATTAACATGTATGATGTCTGCAAGCGTGATATATGTGTTGTCTTTTGGTAAATGACGTCAACTCGTAGAGAGTAGGCTAATCTTTAGCTGTGTCATTGAACTACATATTTAACCTTGGTGTAACTAACAACTAAGACGAGTGCTTTACTCCTGCGTGGAAGAAGAATAAGACAATAATACAAAAAGGAAAGAGGATAAAAATAACCTAGGGAGGAAGGAATAGAGAAAGAAAAGATAAAATAAACAACAATGTGTAAGAGATAGCAAGGTGAAAAAGGAGAACAGAAGAACAAAAGGAGGAAAGGAACATGAAGGAATAGGGCAATTGAAATGTGAGAGAGAGGGTTATTAAAATGTAACAAGAAGAGACAGAAGATTAGAAAAACAGAATAAACATAAAAAAGGGAATGAAATTTAGGAGTAAAAAGATAATAAAAGAAGCTAGGGTAAATTGTACAAAGAGAAAGAAAAGCAAAAATGAAACTAGAATAATAAAAAAGACCATAGATAACAGAAAAGAGAATAAATAAGAAAAAGAAAGAAAAATTTAATAAGTAAGAAATGGCAAGAAATGAAAGGAGTTTATTTATTTATTTATTTATTTATTTATTTATTTATTTTTACTTATTATTTTCTTTTCTTCCGTTTATTCGTTTATTTATTTTTTTGTTCGTTCGTTCCCTCAATCATTCACTTGTTCATGTCATTCAAATTCAAATTCAAATTTTCAAATTCAAATTCAAATTTATTTACAATTTACATTTGAATTGAATACTCATGAATAGATACCCGAAATGAGCATAATGCTCGTGCTCGGGTACAGTTCAGTAGTCTACATAAATTTTACAGGGTTCAAATAATAATGCTGATGATATAAATAATAATAATAATAATAATAATAATAATAATAATAATAATAATTTATTTATTTGGTTGTTTGTTATTTATCTGTTTGTTCATTTCTTCGTTTTCTTTCATTAATTAATTAAATTATTAGATTCCATTGATGATCCTATTCTTGCGACTACAAGAAATTTCGCACAAGATATAAGAGCCAATATACAACACCTTGGTTTCTCTTCTGAGGAACTGCCTAATGTGCAAAATCTCCGGTAAAAACTACGACATCAACAGTTTGAAATATGGAAAAAAACTTAACCACCTTGGTAAAGGTGTTTCGCATTTTTCAGAATGATCAAAATCAAATTCCTGGATATCAACCAAAAAAAGGCCTTTCCACCTCTCAATGGACTAACGCTATAAAAATGAATTGCAATGTCATCGGAGTACGTAGTGTCCCTGGTAGGAGCCAAGAATCCCGTTGCCGCCATTGCATGTTCTTGGTTTCTGCAGAAACATGGGAACTGTTTCGGAACAATCGTCATCACTGGGTTAGACGCCGAATTGCTGAATGTCTCAAGAAGTCTGGAAAGTTTGACGTTTATGAAGAAGTGCATTGTATTTTATCCACTAGCTCCACCAAACGCGCCGACATCATAGCAATTGATAACAATGAAAAGACTGGCTACATAATCGTTCCCACTATAAGATTTGAGGGTACTGAATTACAACCACAAGAAGTATATCTGGAGAAGAAAAGGCATTATGAACCCTGCTTTACTTATCTGGAAGAGAAATACCACATACCCGTTTGTAGCTGGGAAGTAATTGGCTTGCTCTTTGGTGCAAGGGGCAGTATCTCAAGATTTTGTATCAGTTGCTTTCATCGTTTCCATATTGATCTTTGGAACTTCAAGATATAGTCATTGATGTTTTAAGACATTCCTTGTGAGTTGTAAATAACCATCTGTACAGTTCTATATGATATTAGAACAGGTGCGACATTTTAATTACTTGGGGTGTGATATATCTTTCGATGAGGAGCGAGATCTCAAACAAAAGATGTATAAATTTCAAAGTATATGTGGCACCATAAAACGAACACTAAAAAACAAAGCACGAAGAGACACGGTTTTAAAATTTTATAAAACAATGGCAGTACCAGTACTGGCTTATGGAGCTGAGGCTTGGGCCATGAACAGAAGTGATAAAAGAATAATAGAGACAGCTGAAATGAGATTCTTAAGATATGTCGCTGGCTGTACTCTTAGGGATCACATTAGAAGTGAAGATATAAGAGAACACCTGAATATTTTTTTGTTTGAATAAGAGAATTGAAGAAAATCAAGTTCAGTGGAAGGAACATATATCCCGGATGCAGGATGAAAGATTAGTAAAACAGGTTCTGCAATATCGCCCAACAGGGGTGCGTGATATCGGCAGACCTAGGCGTCGTTGGGAAGACAACTTCTGAGACGAAACAGGCCAAATGGCCTATCTTGTTGTTGATGATGACAGTTCTATAAATGAAAAATAAATTATTCCTGTCGAGGATAGCTGCCCGCAAAAATAAATAAAAATCAAATAAAATAAAAATTAAATAAAACTTATAATAGAATATTGTTGATCTACAATTAATTTAGGTGCTGTTACCGCTCGGTAGACCCTTTTTCAAGGGAAGCTATCCTTTTTGGATTCTCCTCTCTATTTGTTTACTTCTTTGCTTAGTTATTTATTTTTATATATATTTATTATTTTGTTTTTGTCCGTTTATTCGTTTGTTTGTTTCTTCACTCACTCACTCACTCACTCACTCACTCATCAATTATTCGGTTAATTATTTATTTATTTCTTACTAATGTTTTTGTTTGTTCGTTTTCTTTCGTTAATTAATTAATTAATTAAATTGTTTACTTATTTGTTTAGGTTGATTTGTTTCTCTTATATTTTATTAATGGTTATGTATTCATTCTTTATTTATTAATTTACCAAATATACAAATATATGTAATTGAATACAATAAACTTACATATTACTGAGATCGATATATAAGGAACTGGCAACCCACCCTACTATCTCCTGCCTTTATTGCCTCATTGACGATGCCTTATTGATGTCACTGATTAGGTTGAGACCTGTCTTCGGAAAGTTGATACTTCATCAGTTATCTTTTGGTAAATCCTTTAACAAGAAAAGGAATACAAAAGAAGAATTAATCTATACTAATAATAAATCTGTAGCCGAAATTTTTCTTGTAATTTTCGATTTTCCAAAAATAATTGGTCCTAACATATATAATTAACCACCCTGAAACCGAAAATCGCTTTTTTGAAATTTTTGTTTGTATGTCTGTCTGTCTGTCTGTTTGTATGTTTGTTACCTTTTCATGCGATAATGGCTGAACCGATTTCATTGAAAATTGGAATATAAATTAAGTTCGTTGTAACTTAGATTATAGGCTATATGGCATTCCAAATACGTTATTTAAAGGGGGTTATAAGGGGGCCTGAATTAAATAAATCGCAATATCTCGCTTATTATTGATTTTTGTGAAATACGTTACATAACAAACGTTTCTTTAAAACTGATTTCTGATAAGTTTTATTCTCTGAAAAATTTTGATAGGACTGATATTAATGAGATAAATGAGTTTTAAAATTAAAATAACTGCCATCTAAGGCGGTGTATTGAAATAAAAAACAAATGACTTCGTCTATAAGGGGCCTTGGACACAACAATCGAAAGCTATGAAACACAGCCTACAGACAATGTTTCTGTGTTTGTATGAAGTAATATCAGAAGCTAAATTAACCGATTTTTATAATTAATTATTATTTCATCATTGGAAAGTGTAGTTTCTCTGGATGGACATACTGCTATAATGTTATTACAGTAACTTGTGAGTGAATTGAGTACAGGTAAGATTAAAATAGCTTCTTATGCACAGAAAACTTTGTAGGTTATTCTGTATATTCATTTCCTGTATTTCTGAAAATAATGTTTATGTACATATTCATTTTTATCTCAGAGAATTAACGAACAGCGAGAGTATATTGATTTAGTATGCAGCAATCCATTATTTTATAGTTCAAATTTTAACTATGCTCAATTGAATCGTGTTAAAATACATAAAATATATATGCAATAAATGCAATGCAAAAAAATTGGGTAATGAGCCAAGCAGATTATGTTGCGCTGTTGTAAAAGCTGTTCCTCCTGAGATTCAAGAGCTCCCACAACAAATTGAAAACATTCTAATTCGAGTACATCCGTTATCAACACATATTTTTACATAATATAATATAATATAATATAATATAATATAATATAATATAATATAATAATAAATCTGAAGCCAAAATTTTTCTGTTAATTTTCGCTTTTCCAAAAATAATTTGTAATAACAATTAAGAAACATGTTAAAGGAATTGTCATTGCACCAAATGAGTGGTCTCTGGATCAAAATGATCGCATTTTAATATTTTAAATACAATTTAAATTAAGTAACATAAATAAACGATTTATCCTTCTATCAAACACGAATGTTCCCTGGATCAAATGTCCTATTTTAATTATGTAATTACTTTATATTTATTTGTAACAGGTGCAGCGGAGCTCACGGGTACGGCTAGTGATGAATATAATACTCAATGGAGTTTTAACAGGAATACGAAAACAGGATTAATGAAATAGGAAACAACTAAAATAATGAAATGTTTTGTAATATAAGTGAAAGTAATAGAAGTGAGAAAGAAAAGAATAAGAATAAAACAGCTATGAAATATTATTCAAAAATAGAACATTAGAAACAAACCAAGAACGTAAACTAATTGACGTTATGAGGAATAAAACATGAAGTGAAACGAGACGAGAATGAAGTTTGAGAGGAATAGAAAATGGAATGGGAAGAGGAGAAATAGATTATTAAAAATAAGGGATAGAGAGGAGGAGAATTTGTATGAATGGAATGAATAGTAGTAAGTGACGAAGCGTTTCAGAAATAAGAAAGCAGGAAGACAGATTAATATTCGAGAAATAAGTAGAAGCATTTCTGTAGGTGTAGGATCAAAGGAACGGAGAAAGAAAGAGAATAAGAATAGAAGGGTAGAAGTCAGTAAAGAGTGGGAGTTGTTTCGAGATGGCTTCGGCTCTCAGTTCGGTTCGCTAGTTGATCCCGAGCGGATGATACCGCATTAGCTCAGGTTGCGCGCTTTTTCATGGCGTAGAGGGCAGCAGTCCAGGCTGTAATTTCATGCGACCTCACCTCCCACCCTCCAGCTCAACATTATAACCATGATGCTGCGAAAACACGCCCTGGAATTTACCCAAGATTTCCGGAATTCACTGGACTAAAAAACAACGCCCTTCTTTATTAAGTAGAAGTCTTGTACACTCATGGATAGAGAAAATTGCCTTGAGCCTGTGTAAAATTCCATTGACGCTCGGAGTTTGTCTTAGATTATTGCGGAATTTCTTGTCATTATAGCTAAAATCTTAACATCACTGATTACATATAAGCAGAGTCCGAGGATCAATTTTTGTCTATGATATATACAGTGTGTAACAAATGTTATGTCAAAACTTTAAGTAAACATTTCTCACATGTAGAGCAGTGAGGAACGTGGGAAAAAAACCAGAGGCGGTATGCTACCCCAAGATTTTCCCCTGACATACCTCGGTTTAAAAAAGGCATAACTTACCCTCTCCCTTACAACATACATGTATGACATATATATATATATATATATATATATATAATATATAATAATAATAATTTATTTAACCTGGCAGAGTTAAAGCCATGCGGCCTTCTCTAACACTCAACCAGGAGTAAAACTGCGTTACAAAAAAACACTACAAATTTACAAAAGTACAAAACTAAGACAATTTTACACACAAAACTGAATAAGATAATAATAATAATAAAATGTAAACAAGAAGTATGTAGAAATCAGACATAATATATAACGTACAGAAAGAAAGAAAAAAGCATAATAAAATGTGAACAGCAGGTCAAAATAAATGAGACAAACAAAAAAGTATTGAAAAAATAAGACAATTATTGATAAGTAATAATAATAATAATAATAATAATAATAGTAATAAAATAGTTCAGTACAATGTATACAATGAATACAATATTTTTAAGTACACACAGTAAGGAAAATTATGATTATGTATAGCTCAACTTATCACATTATAGATGTACCATTATCGGAAAATATGAAAACAAAAATATGAAATAAGTTAAATATCACTAGAACATAAAAAAATGTGAATACGTGCAAACATGCATTACAACACTTGTCATAATAGTAAGTTAGTTTGGCAACTCGTCATCAGATAATTTTCTAACTTGGATTTGAAGATTTCAATGTTCGGCAGCCCTTGACTTCATGCGGCAGAGAGTTCCAGTGACGAGAGGTAGCAACAGTGAAAGATGAGGGATACAGAGATGATGTGTGAAGTGGAATTTCTAGCGTGTTATCGCGTTGTGATCGAGTATTAAAATTGTGATAGCGAGAGAGAGTATGAAAACGGAATGAAGTGTGCATAATTCGATATAGTAGAGAAAGTGAGTGCAGATTTCTCCTCTCATGTAACCTAAGCCATGATAACTTCGTGTAGGCAGTAACGCGAATCTTTGAAACTTACCGAACACATTAAATTTCTTAATAAAAATTTTCAAGTTGCTTGCGACTGAGTAACGTTCAGAAATGTCGGAGAATAACCAAAATCTCTTTCACTGCCATTTTTCTGGCTTGAAAAAGCGTTTGACAAAGTGCGCGTAGTAAACTATTTTCACGTAGGCTGGATTTACTGGGCCTAGTCCCATCATTACAAACAAAATCACTTTTGTGTCACTGAAATTTTGTCTTATCCTTCGTATGACAAATGTATCTATTGTTATATTACAAACGCCATAACAGTAATAACATAATAAAAAGTACTATATTTAAATGTCTATGTTAGCCGTTACTTAACGAGACTGCATACTGAAGCTGTAAAGCTCAAAATTTAAACCCGAACCTTTACGGAAAATCGCTAATTTACTTCCAATAGTGTTGCTTACTTACTGGCTTTTAAGGAACCCGGAGATTCATTGCCGCCCTCACATAAGCCCGCCATTGGTCCCTATCCTTAGCAAGATTAATCCATTCTCTATCATCATATCCCACCTCCCTCAAATCCATTTTAATACTATCTTCCCATCTACGGCTCGGCCTCCCTAAAGATTTTTTCCCTCCGGCCTACCCACTAACACTCTATATACATTTCTGGATTCGCCCATACGTGCTACATGTCCTGCCCATCTCAAACGTCTGGATTTCAAGTTCCTAATTATGTCAGGTGAAGAATACAATGCGTGCAGTTCTGTGTTGTGTAACTTTCTCCATTCTCCTTTAACTTCATCACTCTTAGCCCCAAATATTTTCCTAAGAACCTTATTCCCAAACAACCTTAACCTATGTTCCTCTCTCAAAGTGAGAGTCCAAGTTTCACAACCATACAAAACATCCGGTAATATAACCGTTTTATAAATTCTATCTTTCAGAATTTTTGACAGCAGACTGGATGATAAAAGGTTCTCAACCTAATAATAACACGCATTTCCCATATTTATTCTGTGTTTAATTTCCTCCCAAGTATCATTTATATTTATTACTGTTCGTCCAAGATATTTTAACTTCTCCACCTCTTCAAAAGATAAATTTCCAATTTTTATATTTCCATTTCGTACAATATTCCCGTCACGAGTCATAATCATATACTTTGTCTTTTCGGGTTTTACTTTGCTGTGGTCGTGCCAGAGAATCAGTCCCATTCCGAGGCTTATTTGAAGGATTCGTAATAAGCTTACTTCCTACAGTGTTAATGATTAAAACTTTATCTCTATCATTAATAAGTATTTAAATAGTACTGTATGTAATCCAGTGACGTGCGGTGGCCCAACAGATTATAAATCAACCGCGTAGTCAAGTTTTCTTTTCCTTCGTACCATTTATATTTGATTCAAAATATACTTATAACATTACTAATTATATAAATGCGTTGGTATTTTAGTACCCATTTTTTTACAAAATCTATAAGATCAAACCTACTGTAACTACTGTCTAAAATTAAAAATACTATTATAAAAGACTACTCTAAGTATTGGTAAGTCGTGACGAGCTATTCCATCTTGTTTAGGAAACATGTGGTAATAATCGTCGACCCAGAAATTCATCAAGAAATTTTGTGCGCTTTGATGATTTGGAGAAAAACGCTGAAAGCCCAGAAAGAGTAGCAAAAATATACGGCATTCAGGAATACTTGAAGCACTTTGGGACAGTGCTAAATTTAAACAGCGTGCATAACAGTGAACAGAGAGAGCTTGTGTAAAAGACGCCTTAATATTAGCTTGACACCATGTAATGAAGAGGCCATCACTGCACTTCCCTCTGTGCGACAAGTTTCTTACTGCAGTTTGAAAAGTCTTCAATATCTCTTAAATGTAAGATCAGAATGTGCTGCCGCTGTTTTGTCCTCACGTCACTGAGGCACAGAAACCGCTCTACCACCCTTCCTTCAATCGTATATCGATAAACGATAGAAAATTGTGGTTTATTCGAGACGTCAGTTGTCTCGTCAGCTAATATGGCAAAAAAATCAAATTTCTGTAATTGCTGTTTAATTTCCTTTATTAAGTGCACTGGCAACAGATTCAATTAAATCATTTTGAATACGATTTGATACACCTTTGAATACTGTAGATGTCCCCAAGTGATTTTTTAGAAGAGGGTCGTACTGGGCGGTGTAGTCCAAAAGTTCTAAATAATTACCGCGGTTGTTGGACATTTTCGACTTAACGTTTCCTCTAAGTGAAAGTTCCAGTTTTGCAAGTAAACAAACGGCGTTTATAAGCCTTTTCAGAATGTCTCTATTGCGTGTTACCTTTTCATTATGTAGAATAATACTGTGTTGTGTTTGGTCACTTAGCTCAGTTTCAATACGCACAGTTCCAAAAGTCGCGAGTGCTTTAAAAGCACGAATATGGGCAATAGCAACATCATGATCCCGTATTGCTTTAGTTAAATTACTGTATTTAGCTTTTGTTGCTGAATTAAATTATTATTATTATCACCATACATGATGAAAACTTTTTATTGCACTTATATACACGTACACAATGTATACAATGTAACTACAAAGTACCGGTACAAACAAACGCGAGAGAAACAGTATGTTTTACACTCAATCAACTTCGCGCACACAGCCAGCCCAGGCAGGCTACCGGCTGCCTGGGGTATATGCATCTACTGAGGCGTCTCTCATTGGTTAGAAATTATAAGGACGTGGGTTGTCATGGCAACTTCCATGCTAACCTGAACCCCATTTCAGTTTGGTTGATAGGCCTTCCCCTCTACTCACACTCTCTACCATCAGTGAAGGGGAAGATGCTACTGTCCATCTTACTAACGTTCGACTAATTGACTTTCAACACAGTGACAAATTTTATTATTGAAAATGTTTACCGGTAATCTATATTTCGAAAGTCTATACTAAGCGTTAATATTTCATTTTTTTATTGTGTTTATATCAACTGGCACATTAAAAAGCTACTGACAGGAGAAGATAAATGTTTTCTTCACCGCTAGTTGCTACTCTACAGCATACACAAAGGGACAATCTGCACTGTGTCGCTCCCCCCTGACTTCATAATAGAAACTAACATTTCTTAATTTAATTATTAGATGAAAATATTGTAAGAATGACACTAAAATATACTCAAACATGTAATTTTCAAACATCTGTGTCATTGTATTTTATATCCACTTCTGAACTTTATTTAATATTCTGTTTTCTTGCATGTACAACTTGGGGGTGCAGGTATAAGAAGTAACAGCTACCATTCTGTTACTGACGGGCTCGGGGCAAGTAGAAGGGGAAAGAAATGCCTTCGCATCCTCTCAACTTGTATGAAATGTCGTTTACATCCAGCACCGCTGGCACGCTGGTGCCAGCTCGGGAACGCAGTATGTGCATTGTATATGCCCCATCACGCGACTTAAGGCTGGTGCACAATAAACCGGAAACGAGAATCGGAACGAAAACGAAAACGGTAAAATTGTTAAAAATATGTACATTTAAATATGAGCATTCACAATTAACGAAAAGTTTGCCGGAGCCCGGGATCGGGAACGGAGAGTTGGCCAAGTTTCAACTTTGGCGTTCACGTTTCCGATCACAGCCTACTAGATTCATTCTATTTCCATCTAAAAGTTATTTTGTCGTCGTATATTTTGCAGCAAGAAGACCGTGACATAACCTGTGCATTATTTTGTTCTGTGCTGTGCATCATGGAGCAAGTTTTATTTGATGAGATTCTAATATTGAGTGTTGAGGAAAATCCTCACGTTTACGATAAGCGGCGCGCCTCGTATTAAGATGAGAAAATGAAGGAGAATACGTGGCTTTCAATAGCTGCATCTTTGAACACCGATCGTAAGTGAATCATATTTTATTACTGTACTGGTTGTATTACACACTACATATTCATGCTTCAATTCAGTAACTACTGTTGCGTTCATTTTTGTACTATTACAAATGTTTCTTCTCTAATTATTTTACGTTATGGTAGACTTAAAATAGGTTGTGATAATAAAGTTGCATGGGCATATTTATAGTACCGTACCTAATGAAATGTTTCAGTTGAAATTTCTAAGTTGGTTAACCTGTGTTTATGTTGGCTGCCTTGTACTCATGACAGAACGCCATTGGTCAATTATACACAAATAACATCAGGATGCGTAATATCGACTTTACATATCGTTATCGATATGCATAGTCTTCTACGTTCTCGGTTTATTTTGAATAAAAAATTTTCATATTCACGTCCCCTGCTTCTCGTTTTCATTCTGGTTCTCGTTCCCGGTTTATTGTGAACCAGATTTTAGAATTAACAAAGCGTATTTAGAAACGTTTCAGGACTTTATGATTAAATAAACAGAAAGTTTAATCAAGGATTTACGTAGATATCGTGATTCTTATAATCAATCAGTGCTGCCCAAGCCGTGCTTGGCTTGCTTGGATGGACTGCACGTCACTGATGTAATCCTATTTAAATAACAGATAAGTAACGATATTTGTCACTGACAGATATTTTAAAACAATAAGCTCTCATCATTCACTAAATTGGCAACAATAGCCACCACAAAGTACAGAACACAGTCTTTTATATTTGAAATGCTACCGTTGTAAGCATTCCAGGGGTTGACTTATCAAATAAACATGACCACGTTGAATATAGTTCCAGAAGGCTGCGGTTTGGATCTACGAAGCAAAAAGATAGTACTCTTTGCTATAAAGAAATGACTAACAAATTTACGGATCACATTTTTTCAATGACGGTATGTCATTTTTCACTAGAAACCAGAGGCGGTATTCCATACCGCCGCATACCGTCTCATTTTCCTCATTGATGTAGAGGATGAAAATATTTTATATTTATGTATGTATTTATTCACACTGCAGTGGGAATATACCCGGTGGCAGTGATAACTAATTACACTCAATAATGACAATAATAAACTTAATAATTAAATACAATTAATAATACTAATAATTAATACTAACAAAAATTAATAATAATAATAATAATAATAATAATAATAATAATAATAATAATAATAATAATAATAATAACAACAACAACAACAGGGAATATACTAAATTAAATGAAACGATCACTTAAAATAATATTTGAAATAAATCTAATTTGTATCTTAAAACTAAGATCGAACTAAAACCCACGAGTATGATATATTCATATCTGCACAAGTGCCTTTCAAATTACACTCATTTCGCTGTCAACTCACTCACTGCAATGGAAATACGACACATTTCACTGATTCTATCCTGATTTCATTAACACTTCAAAAACATTTCACTGTTTAAATACTATGCACTGCCACTATAAACTATAAAGCTTCACTGTTAGGATCACATTTCACTTACACAGCACACTTCATTGACACGACATACTTCTTCACTGATACAACACACTTCACTGACACAACATAATTCTTCACTGATACAACACTTCAATAACAACATATCATTTACACCCTTTAAATACTGTAAATAATTACCGTCTATTAGTAAGGTCCTTAAGCCTATTTTTAAATACATTTTTGGTTGTTGGTAAAGCCTTTAGTAAGTCTGCAGGTAAAGCATTCCAGCCCCTGATAGTACGATTGAGAAAAGAAAACTTTCCAGTGTCCGTCCTCTGCCTTCTTTCCCTCAATTTATATGAGTGGTCGTTTCTTGAAGAGTAATTTGGCGTCTGCAACCTATTTTTTATTTCTCTCCAGGCAGGCTCACTTCTGTATGTTTTGAACAGTGCGCATAATCGAATTCGCGTTCTCCTGTCCGTGAGTGTGTCCCATTTTAATGGTGAATTTTTCCGACAACACTTAAGAGCCCGTTCTTTGAATCTTTTCCAGTGTCTTAATATGTTCTAATCTGTAAGGATCCCAACATGCAGCACCATATTCCATTACTGGACGTACTAGTGATTTATATGCAATCTCTTTGGATTTATCAGAAACTTTTCTTAGTACCCTCATCACAAAGTGTAACGCTCCCCATGCTTTTCCCGCTGTGTCTGTAACGTGTTCCCCCAGCCGAGATCGCTGCTAAATGTTATTCCGAGGTTTTTACATTTGTTAACTTCCGGAATGGTTTCACCCCCTAACGTATACGATGCGACTATTTTATTTCTTTTCCTTGTAAAGCTGATGAACATGGATCCGGAAACTCTTTATTTTCTTGTTAGATATTTTTTATAAACCCTACTTACATTGTATGTTGCTCAAGCCAATTTATTTTTGTATGGAATTCCATGACAACTATCATGTACCTTATACCCCATCTAGACGTTTGAGATGGACAGGACATGTACACATATGGGCGAATCCAGATATGCGTGTAGTGTTTTAGTTGAAAGATGTGAGGGAAAAAGACCTTTGGGGAGGCCAAGACGCAGATATGAGAATAATATTAAAATGGATGTTGGAATATGATGGATGGGTCTGGATTAATCTTGCTCAGGATAGGGACCGATGGCGGGCTTGTGTGAGGGCGGCAATGAAACTTCGGGTTCTTTAAAAACAATTTGTAAGTTAGTAAGTATGCTAAATTTAAGCACATTTTGCAGTAAGAAAACAATTCTCATGATAACTAAATTGACAGTAATACACTTAAACGTTAAACGTAAATAATCAATTCATAAATAAATATAACTATTATGTTCATTACTTTAACATAAAGGATATTGTAGGACATATATTTAAGTAAAATATAGATTCTTTGAAATGTTTTTATTGAGATATTGCATTTTGTTGTTTGGTTCCTTTCTACGGAATGCGGTCCAATAAATTATTCATATTTATATTCCTATGCTGAAGGTGCTTTAATGAGCAACTAACCTGTATACTCACCTGTAAATTAAATAAATAAATAAATAAATAAATAAATAAATAAATAAATAAATAAATAGGCAGGCAGGCGAATAAACAAATGAATGAATGAATAAGTAAATATAAATTAAATGAATGAGTGAATAAGTTAATAAGTAAGTAGATAAGTAAATAAGTGGATAAATGAATAAGTAAATTAATTAATTAATATATGAATATAAAAGATACGACCACCCTCTCCCATTGACAGAAGACAAAATACATTTTATTGACAACGCGCCGGGAATAGAACCGTAGGCTACTTGAATGGAAAGAACGTGCACTAAGTTTCTGCGGCGGATTCCTTTAGAACTAAAATGTTATGCTTGAAGTTTGTTCGCTGCAGATAGAGGAATGTGTTGTGTACCCCTGAATAACGCTTTGCTCTGAATATGGTGAAGTGACCTAACCGGAGAACAATGGACGATGATTCAGTCCAGTCCCAAGCGGTGCCATCTCTCTCCTGTGGGAGAAAACTTGTCACACGGTCCAATAATCCGGCGTAAACTGCAGCCTCTAACCCTGCTACCACTGGGACAATAGTTTCTGTTCATTTCAACAAGCAAGTTATTCAAGCGCACGCTATTACCAATAGAGAACCATACGTGCCCGAGAATGTGGATTTAGCAGATCGAGCAGAATAATTATACTGTACTTAATACAAGTGAACTTGCAGCTATGCAACTGAGGTGCTGTGAAACTTAAGAGTTCGGGAGTTGTGCCGTTTGATATCAAGTGTGACCACGAATAGGGTTGTCAACTCTGATAAATAAAATTACTGGCAACATTATTACTTACTTACTTACAAATGGCTTTTAAGGAACCCAAAGGTTCATTGCCGCCCTCACATAAGCCCGCCAGCGGTCCCTATCCTGTGCAAGATTAATCCAGTCTCTATCATCATACCCCACCTCCCTCAAATCCATTTTAATATTATCCTCCCATCTACGTCTCGGCCTCCCTAAAGGTCTTTTTCCCTCCGGTCTCCCAACTAACACTCTATATGCATTTCTGGATTCGCCCATACGTGCTACATGCCCTGCCCATTTCAAACGTCTGGATGTAATGTTCCTAATTATGTCAGGTGAAGAATACAATGCGTGCAGTTCTGTGTTGTGTAACTTTCTCCATTCTCCTGTAACTTCATCCCGCTTAGCCCCAAATATTTTCCTAAGCACCTTATTCTCAAACACCCTGAACCTATGTTCCTCTCTCAGAGTAAGATTCCAAGTTTCACAACCATACAGAAGAACCGGTAATATAACTGTTTTATAAATTCTAACTTTCAGATTTTTGGACAGCAGACTGGATGATAAGAGCTTCTCAACCGAATAATAACAAGCATTTCCCATATTTATTCTGCGTTTAATTTCCTCCCGAGTGTCATTTATATTTGTTACTGTTGCTCCAAGATATTTGAATTTTTCCACCTCTTCGAAGGATAAATCTCTAATTTTTATATTTACATTTCGTACAATATTCTGGTCACGAGACATAATCATATACTTTGTCTTTTCGGGATTTACTTCCAAACCGATTGCTCTACTTGCTTCAAGTAAAATTTCCGTGTTTTCCCTAATCGTTTGTGTATTTTCTCCTAACATATTCACGTCATCCGCATAGACAAGAAGCTGATGTAACCCGTTCAATTCCAAACCCCGCCTGATAATTATTTCAATGAAAGACGGGAAGCAAGTCGTACACTTAGGAATAAAAAGAGAGGTTACTTGAAGGAAAAACTGAATGCGGTAGAAACAAATAGTAAGAATAAAAACATTCGAGATTTATATAAGGGTATAAAGGAATTTAAGAATGGATATCAGCCAAGGGTAAACGTGATCAAGGATGAGAATGGTGACTTGCTTGCAGACTCTCCATCAATCCTAAACAGATGGAAAAACTATTTTGAGCAACTACTAAATGTACTGGCAACATTACACATGAAAATTTGGATGGATATATACAGGATGAATCATAAGTAGTGTTTTTTATTTCAGGGATTATTCCTTGAGATATTTCAAACAAAAAAGTTTAATACAATTTTGCTCGTTTCTGCTTCCTTTTCGAGATAAAAATATTTTTATACGAAGCATTTCATAACCTGTTTTTGGAAATCCGTTGATTTAATTCCCGATAGTCTGTCAATTTAGAATAACAATGTATCATGATAGTAAATTATTAAAATAATTTTAGTTTTGTCCTTTAAATGAGCAGATATTTGATCCGAAAAAATATAACTTTTCGTTCTGCAAAAGAATTTTATGTTACCTTGTTCGAATCCGTTCCGTTCTACACATTTAACCCTCAACGTGAGGGTAATGTGAGCTGTCAACGCAGACGTGCGGTCTCTGATACCGCTATTAAGTATATTAGTATTGTTGTCACCACAAGAATAAAGCAAACTTAGTGGTGTTCTTTTACATTCCTTTGCTTTGCTAGAGAATTTCTCACACTCATTTAAAGTTCCACTTGACTTTTTCGCCCACATAAAAAATGAATAGATTTCGTACCAATTTTGATCTGTAAGCAGGTACCGTTTATGATTTCCTCCTAAATGAAATCACAATATCACGTCTTCGGTTGAAACACTAGTGCTGGCGCATTGGTCTTTGATACAGGCGACCCTATTTCGATTCCCGGCAATCGTGATGAAAAAAGCAGACGTTGTAGAGGGTATTTCTCGGGACAATTCCGTCTTTCTTTCCCTCCACCATACTCTTGGCCACCTCATATCTAGACTTCGAAGTTCGGTTCCCAGTCGAAGAGATACAGGTTAACTGATAGCGGAGTATTGGGCGAAGATGAGGGGTGGGGGAACAAGATAGGGCTTGTTTACTTTCTCCATCTGTCGGATCTATCCTTTGCGCTCTCTGCCAAGGTATGGTTGGATGTTTCGTACGTACTAAGGGCTATACTACACGAACGTTAAAAATGTTGCGTTGACAGGCATTGGTAACTTGTGGAAAATGTATAAACTACACGTTGCGTTAGGGGCGCTGTGTTTGGTTTCAGAACTGCAATGGATGTCATACAAGTTGCATCTCTGCTATGTGTTCAATTTATAGCCTAAGTCGGACCCAAAAAAAGATGATGAATTCATCCCGCAAACATTAAGAGACTTTCGACAGGAAAGTTTTATACAGTGAAACCTCTCATTTACGGACATCGAAGGGACGTAACAATCTGTCTGCATCTGGGAGGTGTCCTTTATTGGGAGGGAGGCTCAATCTAACAGTAAATTTATAATATGCATTATTTATCCCTTCACCCTTTAAATGAAACGTATTACTGTAGTATAATTCTAAATACAGTACACTACAGCAAATTCTTTGCAACTTTTAACTACAGTAGATAAGACCGAAAAAGGAAAATACAGTACTGTGCCATGCATTTTTATTCTAGGTCTACAGCTATGCAGTACTGTAATTTACAGTTTTCAACTTAACCTTTACGTTCAGGTGCCTTGTCTCTCGAAACAGTACAACTGATTGAAGTGAAGAGAATAATCCTACTAACCCTATCGTGTATCGAATACAATTTCACGATCGCAGACCTTATTGTCTTCTTTCATTTTAAGGAATTTCTGCACTAAATTTTCCATTTGTAACACATTAGGTCTTGAAATCCAAGTTCTGTCCACAGTCAGGAGGTAAAGCAAACTTTAGGACTGTGAAACAGCTTTCCGTGTTTGTGTCTGAGAGTGTCCGTAAACGAGAGTTAAATTTATCACTATTTCGAGATTATTTCAGTTGGGACATAAAAATCAGTCCGTATATGAGGAGTGTCCGTATCTTGGGGGTGTCCTTAAAGAGAGGTTTCATTGTACTGCATTTGAAAAACACCGACAGTATCCCGACAAGTTTTTTCTCTATTACAGAATGTCAATAAAAAGTCTTGACGATCTTTTGAATTTAATTTTTCATAAAATTAGGAAAACTGATACTGTAATGAGGAAATCAATTCAGACTGTCTTCTTATTTAGGTGGAGGTATATTCGAAATGGTTTCATTCTCACCAAGAGTAGCTAGTAAAAACTGCATTTGCTTGACAATATCCAGTCTGTTGTTGACGTTGCGTTGGTGACGCACATGTAGTATGAATACGTTTGCAAAAGATGGCGTTGCCAACGCAGACCTCTGCTTTGAAACTTCCCAACGTCGAAGCAACGCAATCAAACGCAGCATTTTTAACGCGTGTGTAGTATAGTCATGCAATTATACAAGCGATCATATTACCAAAAACCAAGTTCCTATAAAAGAACGTTGTCAACGCAACGTTTTTAACGTTCGTGTAGTATAGCCCTAAGCATTGAAGCTAGGAGAGTTGGAAGAACGTGAAGTCATTGCGATGTCAAAAATGAAATTCAATTCAACAAATTTTTTAATGTACGTACGATATTAACTTAATTCCACGAAAGAAAAAATAACACAAGAAAAATATATATTTTGAAGAGATAAAGTGCGTCACAATTACTGGCAAAAATGCTGTCTTAATTATAGATTAAAATGTATAATGACATGATATCGAAGCATCTATTTTTAAAACCTCTAACATTAAAATTCAAATTAAAAATAAAAGAAATAAGTAGAATATGCTGTTTAAATTAGGCCTACTATTATATATTTTTACTTAGGCCTATATAGAGTGTATTTTATTTTACGGTTCGATGATATTTCACTTTAATACATTTTATTCTCAGTTTAGTCTTTTATGATCAAGTTTACCTAGAAAACTTTCATTCAGGCTTCTTACTAATATTAAATTCGTACTATTTTCATTTTAAGTATAATATTATCTTCCTTACTTGGAAATAATATATTGAGCTAATGTATGCTGAATTCCCCTCTCCCCCGAACGTGAGTTTTACTCGTACGGGGTTAGATTTATTCCTCTACATGCTCCTCTGTTTTCCCTCTGTGTTCATAATATGTGCGTCCGTTTCGTCTGCAATATTCGCCGGGCTGATCACGTAACACCATCCCTCGAAATGTTGTCCTGGCTCCGTCTAGAAGATCGTAGGAAAATCCACTGTCTTTCTCTTCTCTTTCACATATTGCATTTCTCCACTCCTGTCTATCTTGCGTCTCGTTTTCAAAATTTATCCACCCATCATAACCTAGACACACGATCACAACACTCCTCAATATTATCCATTCCCTCCCACCGAACATCCTCATATTCATCTTCTTTCACTGTGGCTGTTCCTCGACTTTGGAATTCCCTACCGAGTAATGTCAGGGACTGTCAGACATCAAACCAATTTAAGAATAGGCTAACGAAATATTTTTTCTAACAATTATTGTCAACAATAATAGCTGTTTCAGGTTTCTCAATGTTTAATGGTTATATATATTACAGGTAAATATCTAAATTATCTCATTATTATTATTATTATTATTATTATTATTATTATCATCAACATTATTGTTATAACTATTTCTTACCAGTGTTTATTATTGTCACACTAACATTAGTTATCCAGTTTTCATTATTTACGTTCAGGTTGTTTTCTGATCTAGATATTAATGTAATAACTATGTAAGCAAATGTATTTAATTAGAATTAGAGTCTGGCTGGGCGGAAGAGAAGGCCTACTGGCCTTAGCTCTGCCAGATTAAATAAATAAAGTATTATTATTATTATTATTATTATTATTATTATTATTATTATTATTATTATTATTTTCCCTCTACTTTCCCATCACTTTAACCTCCATTTCTTCTCTATATTCCCTCTATTTTCTCTTATATTTCTATCCTTATTTTCCTTCTATTTTCTCTCTATTCAATCATCTGTTTACTTCTATATTACCTCCTTTATTTTCGCCTCTATTTCCCCACTATTTTCTCCTCTATATTCTCCATTATATTGTATCCAAAAGGTGTTTCTTTAATATTAATCGTATTATTTTAAGACAAGTTTTCCCTCAATCCAATAAGAGCAAAATACTGGTAATTTGGCAATGAACTCTGGACTCATTTCGCTGGCATTTTTAGCTTCATCTCATTCACATGCTAGATAACCATAGCAGTTGATAAAGCGTGGTAAAATAATCCAATTGAAAAAGACAAGTTTTTTTCTGTGACTTACACTTTATACTTATTGTATTTATTTTGCTTCTTTTCCTTATACTGTAATTCATGTACATTTACAAATGCATGTTCTGATATTCTGGTAATAAATTATTATTATTATTATTATTATTATTATTATTATTATTATTATTATTATTATTATTATTATTATTATTATGAAATTTAATTATTATCTAAATAATGTACTAATTAACATAACGGATTGCGTAAAAGATTTGGGAATATTCTTTGACAGTAAATTGTATTTTCATAGTCACGTTGATTACATTTACAATCACGCAATCAGAATGCTAGGAATAATACGGTCAATAACTTATTCTTTTTCCACGCCCGATTCTCTTTTAATGCTATACTATACATTGGTGCGATCGTAACTCGAATATGCATCTGTAGTTTGGAACTCGATTACAACTACGGACTCGCCTAAATTAGAAAATACACAAAGAAAATTTATATCCTTATGTTCATTCAGATTTCTGCCCATTAATTCCTGGTATAGTTATGAGAGAAAATGTGAATATTTTAATTGTCAAAATCTATATGCTAGACGCCATGAGCTAGATTATCTGTTCTTTTGTAAAGTCCTCAAAGGTGATATATCCTGTGACTCTTTCTTAAACAATATTACCTTACGTATTCCAACAAAAGATATGAGAGCTCACAAACTTTTCTATATTAGAAATTCGAAATTTCTTTCACCAGTCTCCAGATGCATTAAAAATGCCAACATGCATGGCTGCGAATTCGATCCCTTCAATGTATAGACTTAGTTTGCTCTTGGCAACGATTTATCATTTATGTATTCTTTTAGGCATTATACTCAATTATCATTGTCTCATAGTATTCTTAGTTATCCATTCATCTTCATTATTGTAATTAATTGTTATTATATTTATGTGTAATAATTATTTTTGTATTATGTTTTTGTTATATTTGTGCTGAACTGTAATTGGCCACTGGCTGTTGTACAGCACATTAAATAAATATAAATAAAATAAAAAATAAAATTATTATTATCATAAATGTGAAAGGTTATAGTGTGAACTCTGTGAAGAATCACCGTGTATCCCAAAAGAGTTTTTCGAACAATATTAGTTTTATCAGTTAATAGGCCTGCTGTTTCGATAAAGGGGGGATTTTTTAAATAATCTGAGAAGAAAGTTTTAAAAGACGAGAATAATTCTGTTTTGAGATCTGACTGAAAAGCTAAGAGATTTGTATATCTAATTTGGCTGAGTAGCTCCTTCGTAACATATCCTATTAATGAATTAATCGAGTAAAGTGTTAGATGAAAAAAAGTTTCTTCTCATGAATTTTTACAAGGAATGGCAGTAGGCATGGGTAGTTGTCGTAAGAAGCTGTAGTATGATCCCACCCGATACATACAGTATGCGCGGAAGAGAACTGCGACAAAAAACAGTTGGAGTAATTGAGTGGAGAAACGAATACGAGTCCCCAACATTACCGGTTCTGTTCTGTTCTTTAAAAAAAATTGGATAACGGCAGAATGGAAAGCTGGCCTGGCCTCCTGTATACGGCAGCTCCGATATTGATTTTATTCTGCACTTCGCAAGGCCCACTCCCCTCATTATGCTGTTAACGTCCAACATGCAAATCATTAGACTTTCTTTATGAGAATAATAAAAAGGCGTGTAGCTAGGTAACACTTTTTCATTTTCTTTCGTTGACTATAGTCTAAAAAATTGTAAGAACTTGACAATGGTTCACTGCAGTTGGGCATTGAAGTATTAGCCTACGTACTCGTATTTTCTATTGACTAAAATTCCACAAATTGATAACTTTTAATACATCGTTATACTGAATTAATTCCATCATTATCATTTAGTAGTGCTATAAAATATTGGAGATTTATCCTTCGAAGAGGTGGAAAAATTCAAATATCTTGGAGCAACAGTAACAAATATAAATGACACTCGGGAGGAAATTAAACGCAGAATAAATATGGGAAATGCTTGTTATTATTCGGTTGAGAAGCCTTTGTCATCTAGTCTGCTGTCAAAAAGATCTGAAAGTTAGAATTTATAAAACAGTTATATTACTGGTTGTTCTTCATGGTTCTGAAACTTGGACTCTCACTTTGAGAGAGGAACAGAGGTTAAGGTGTTTGAGAATAAGGTTCTTAGGAAAATATTTGGGCCTAAGAGGGATCAATTTACAGGAGAATGGAGAAAGTTACACAATGCAGAACTGCACGCATTGTATTCTTCACCTGACATAATTAGGAACATTAAATCCAGACGTTTGAGATGGGCAGGGCATGTAGCACGTATGGACGAATCCAGACCGGAGGGAAAAAGACCTTTGGGGAGGCCGAGACGTAGATGGGAGGATAATATTAAAATGGATTTGAGGGACGTGGGATGTGATGGTAGGGACTGGTTTAATCTTACTCAGGATAGGGACCGATGGCGGGCTTATGTGAGGGCGGCAATGAACCTCCAGGTTCTTTAAAAGTCATTTAGTAAGTAAGTAAGTAAGTGCTATAAAATAGCTAACACATTTAATTTAAGGATCCCCAGACATTTGTCCATCTCAACTCGTCCACAACCTATTTACGTCCAATCATTTTGTAAGTCCACTTGTTTTTCGTCCTCTACTTTTCGTCCATATTATGTTTTTGTCCATCTCGTAGTTTATTTCGTCGAAGGTACTGTAGTGCCTTTTATAGGGACTATTACACTTTTACTACGTCATACTACTTTTGACCAACAAAACGATACGAAGGACGTGTTTCAACCAATCATGGTTGTTTATCGCTACAATTTCATCACAGCATTTGTTTATTTTTCTCACTTCCCTAGCATTTGTTTTTTATCACTTCCCTAGGAATTTGTTTCTTTGTTTGGAACCATTTCCGACTTGAAAATTCTTTACGGTACTACTTATAAAAATGCTTTGCGTTCGTCATTTTTTACCGCATAGATAATGAACTGAAAATGGCGGCTCCTTTGAAACGTTTTGGTGAAGCTAACATTAGTGAAATATAATTTTAGTAAGTCAATTAATAAATATTTTATTGTATTAGAGCATTATTTTCATTTTGTTTACTGTCAATTTTTGTTATGCTATTATTTTTTGTAACATGTTAGTCTCCTGTTCTTAAACTTTTTGTTAAATTTTTACTCATATACTTTGTCACCAGGTAGAGTGTAAGAGAAGGCCTTATGGACTTAACTCTGCCAGTATAAATAAATCAATAAAAATAAATAAATGAGTTATTATTATTATTATTATTATTATTATTATTATTATTATTATTATTATTTTATTTCTTCTAATCTTTATATACTTTCTTCTAATCGTGTAATAGTCAGTTAAATCCCACTCGAGTTTTGATTTTTTTATATAAATCAAAACCTCTACTGAGATTACGGTTGAAAATACCAGTACGATGCAAATTGTAGAAGATATAATTATAAAACAATTATGTGATCTCAAATTCTTGGTTACGGAATATCATAACAAGGTGAAATAGATATCAATCATAAGATAGAAATATTTAACTATACAGGATCTCTTTAACATACTCCAAAAATTTTTGGGAGATGGTTGTATATACAAAACGAATGAAAACATTCCGTATGACCGCAACCGATGCATTTTAGAGGTAGATCCGTGTCCTTATGTACAATTCCGTCAGAGTAGATGTTCGAAATGCGATCTCCCATCTGAACATAGTTATGGACAGGATACTGCATTCACTGTCGTGAACGAGCTATTGTCCTGAACTTTCTCTATTTTATTTATTTGTTTATATATCTGTTTATTTATTTGCTTTTTTATATATAGGCCTACTTATTTATTTATTTTTCCCAATTCACACATTATTTCTCTTACTTCTTTCTTTCCTTTTTCTTCCTTATTTTTCTACAATTTTATTCTCATTGTTTCTATCCCTTCTTTGTAACTTTTTTATTTATTTCTTCTTTTCTCACAATTTTTTTCCATTCCTTTTCTTTCTTTTGTCTTTTTTACCTTTTTATTTTTTCCGTGATCCTTCTTGGTTTCTACATTCTATTCTTTTTATGCTCCACTGTACTTCTCTTAGTATTAATTCAACCTTTTTCACATTCCTTTGGTGTTTAAAATAATCAATTCGTGATTTTGCCTTTAATACATTCACGAATCTTTCCAAGATATGGTGTAATTTGGGAGAATTAATAGTGGAACTACCCTGACATGGTTTCAGTACTATACGGAACGTACTTCTATTTCAATTAGCTACCACAAAGTGAAACCTACCTAAACTACATGTGTATCATAATTATAATTAATTTTATAATGTATTTCTCTACTAATTATACTCCTCTATGCCTCAAAATGCAGCTTTCCGGTCACTAATACAGAGGTTCAACTCCCTTCAGAGTACTGCAGAATTATCTTTTTCCGTCGGGATTGGGTGTGTAGCCTACACATTAGCCTGTGTGTCTGACGCGTATTTTAGGTTGTCTTCATTTCAGCGACATGAATCCTGCCTCTTATTAACACTTAGTATAGATTAGGAATCTATGCAGTTAGCGATAAGCCCTATGGTTTGAGAAACTTATAGAAATTACAGCTCCATTTTTTATAGTCTAAATATTGAGATTAATTAATTATGATTAGACTGCGGCCTAGGGTCACCGATTCGCGAGACTGAACTTTGGAACGCACGGAGTATAAGTGACGTCATGACCCATGGCACTGTGTTAGTACAGTTGCTTTCATAAGATAAGTTATTACTTTACCGTCTTTCTAGTTCTGCTTGCAGTACACACGTACTTGAGTTCCTGTGAGTAAACAAGTATATTTTATTTCTTTTCATTTATTTATTTGATTATTTATACACGATGGGGCTTAGGAACCAAGTGTTTTTAAAATAATCATAAAACAGTTAGTTTTTGTTTTTAACACATTTTATTCGTAGAACAACGTTTGTGAGAACATACCATTTCAATTATGAGCGGAAAATTATATATCTGGCATATGATGTCCGCCTGTGTTGAGCATTGTTTAAGGCGCTGAAAATTCAGCTCTATTCCAGGGGAAATTTGGGTGATGTGTTGACGACTGTGTCCTTTAATTCATCTAATATTCGGGGCTTATCCTCGTAAACATGTGCCTTTAGGTACCCCATAGAAAAAAATCACGTGGACAGGTCATTTTAGAGGAGCCATGGAACATCACCAAATCTCGAAATGAGACGATTGGAAAACAGCAGGCAAAGAACTGCCATTGACGTTCTGGAGATATGCGCCGTGGCCCCATCTTGCTGAAACCATCCATCTTGTATGCTGCCCTGCTAAGAATAAGTGCCGTATCTACAAAAAGCAAAGTATCGAGAAAAATGAGTTTGAAGTTTTCTGTACAGCCCCTTTCGATTTTTAAGTATGATTATATAATTTATGTGTTTTTATTACGACATTTTGCTGACACACACAAAAATTATATTAATTCAGCCATTTAATAGAAACTGCAGATACCACTCTTTAACACAGCATGACTTAATATATAAGTATCTGCCTTAACTACAAAATGCCGTATGTTGCCGCCCTGCTAATGAGAAGTGTGGTATCTGCAAAAAATTAAGAAATGAAAGAACAGGCATCCAGAACCATAAGGGCCCAAAGTACGGAATCGAAAAATTCACATTAATTTATGATATTCAAATTATTATTATTCAGATTTGTAATATGTTAGATTTTTGATTTGTTCATGGTACAATCTTATACATCCCATAGTATCTATTAAAATATATCAGAACATGCATAGGCCTTATGCTAAAATTACAAATTCACCATAGTGTGCTTTTTATGATTCTAGGCGTCTCTTATGTTGAAGTTCTGAAGTTGACGATTCTCTATTTTAATTAATAATGCTTCCTTCTTACTTACAAATGGCTTTTAGGAATTCAAGCTTCATTGCCGCCCTCACATAAGCCCGCCATCGGTCCCTATCCTTGCAAATTAATCCAGTCTCTATCATTACCCCACCTCCCTCAAATCCATTTTAATATTATCCTCCCATCTACGTCTCGGCCTCCTAAAGGTCTTTGCTGTGGTCGTGCCAGAGAATCAGTCCTATTCCGAGGCTTATTGTAGGGATTCGTAACAAGCTGTTTTTACGGTGATGGGTTGTTAGCCCTTCGCCCAACCCCCAAGCTGGAGGACCACCCCTTATCGGCTGTCCACGACTGCTTATTCAATATATTCGCAGCTACCCTCCATATCTGGAGGCCGTCTCCTCTATCCGCAACCTGAGGACAAGCCATGCCGTGGTGAAAGGGAAACCATACCGAAATTAATAATGCTACATGAATAATATGCAATAGCAAATCAAACCCATTAGTAACAAAAATTGAATAATGTATTAATCCTTTAATTTTACTAATTGTTTAGACCTAGAAGAAGACATAATTATAATTGTTTTTAACACAGATTGCTGTTTAATATAACAGAGGTTCAACAGAAAGCGGCAGGTGGATAAAAGAGTGTGACAATGCTAAGAAAGACCGCGGTTATCTTTTTCAACACTCAGTATCTGCAAATCACATACCGCACTTTTGCGTAGCATGAGACATACTGCAGTCTTGCTCAGTTTTCAGCGATTTTGTGCAGATACGGCAAAATCTTATATTTCATTTGTCATTGGAGATACCGCATTTTTACCTAGTCCAATGAATTTCTGACAGTACAAAACCCTATTGAAAACCCCATTTTTAAATTTTCCTGCAGATCGGCATTTTTTTAGCAGGGCAGTATTGTAAATGTAAATCGCCATGCAAAATCCGTCTTACCGTACGATTGCAGAGCGGCCTGGGCTGCGGCAGTATCGCTTATCTGACTGAAAATTTTTGGAACGCTCTCTGTGTTGGGGGCCGGGCGATTTATTTTCAGTATTGCGCTTTTTTAAGATTTGCGAAAATAGTTGTCACGCACGGGAACACAATCATTGCGATTAATATTGAATCTTAGCAAAACTCACGCCGTATCGAGGTCACCGACTCGCCATTCCTAACAAAACAATCATACGCAAACATGCGTCCACTGCTCCATGATGCCGACTGCAGGTAAACAGCCACGGAATGGAATTTTATTTCTTTTCATAATGACCGAGCATTTAAAAACACTTGGTTATTTGTACATGCATATTTGTGTTAGTGTTAATTTCACTGTTTTATAATTCACACTACTGAGGAACATGTCGAAAATTACGAACACCAAACGTTCCCTTCAGGACGATGTTACAGAGAAGTTCCGAAAGAAAATATTTTCTTATTAAAGGAAAAAAACATACTGAATATTTGCAAATTGTTAAACAAGTATAAGGACAGATAGAATTCGAGCCCACATCTGTGGAGTAACGGTCAGCGCGTCTGGCCGCGAAACCAGGTGCCCGGGTTTGAATCTCGGTCGGGGAAAGTTACCTGGTTGAGGTTTTTGCCCCAACCCAATTTGAACAAATGCTGGTAACTTTCGGTGCTGGACCCCGGACTCACTTCACCGATATTATCACCTTCATCTCATTCAGATGCTAAATAACCTAAGATGTTGATATAGCGTTGTAAAATAACCTACTACTACGAGAACTCGATTCTTTCAAAAGCAGTGTAATAACAAAAGGTACATGGAAAATGTTTAATTATACAGTCAAAACTGGCCTTCAACATCAAAATCAAACATAAAACATAAAAAATAATTTTATCGAGTTTTGTGTATAATTTTGGTACATGCTAATATCCCTTCAACAATATTTCAAAGCGTTTCTTGAAAAAAGTTTTCTTTTGATACTTTGCGAATGTACCTTGTAATTTGGTGCATTGAATTGTGAAAAAAATATATTTTTGTGTAAATATTGTATATTTTTTCTTTTCTGCTCACACAAAAATTATTATTTTATATTGTTAAAACTTGTACAGTATAATATAAATTGAAATATGTAATATTAGGCAATTATTTTTATACTAGAAATGACTGTATATATTCTATTTGTAGACGTGAACATTTATTTTGTGTCCTACTGACTGAATGTTTACATGTTGAGGCAAGAAGTAACTGCACTCTCAATCTCCCATTCCCCTCGATCTAAATAACACAATGATCCGTGCGTTCGTAACTTAATTCGTTTCGGTACACTTCGCCGCTGTCTGATAATGATAATAAATTGATTTTTTAAATATATAATGCATCTACTGATAGCCCTTCTCCATTGCTCTGTTAGAGCACTGTTCCTATTCATTATTTAATTTATTTTTATTTGCTTACACAGTATCCTCTCAGGTTCTTGTATACCATCCATTTTCACGCCTTCTTCGTGTCATTCAGCTAACACTTTCATGCCCGGTTTCTGGAACGACAGTTATCTCTACATACAGAGTTATCTACGATTTAACCTGCTGGTATGCTTGGAATAAGTTTTCGAAACAACAGTATCGTCATCTTTACAGTTATTCTTGCTTCAACTGGTAACTGTGCTTCTGCCTGTAGTTACTTGATTGCCTGCCGATCCAGAGTTGCGCTTGGGCGCGTGTTCGATTCCCGCTTGGGATGATTACCTGGTTCAGTTTTTTTCTGGGGTTATCTCAACCGGAAGGGAATGCCAGGTAATCTATGGCGAATCCTCGACCTCATCCTGCCAAATACCACCTCGCTATCACCAATCCCATCGAAGATAAATAATCGAGTATTTATACAGCGTCGTTAAATAACCAAGTAAAAAAGGAGAGCAAATGTTGGGGTAATTTTCGGCGCTGGAACCTGGACTCATTTCACTGACATTATCTGATCATCATTATCCGAATTATCCGTTATCGCGCTTTCAGTTTCTTACAACTCTTTGAAACCGGCATCAAGCACTTCTTTCTATCCTTCGTCATAGAACGTCTTTATACTCATCTTCCTATACTGTAGAAATACCTCGCCTCTGGAATTCGTTACCTAATGACGTCAGGGACTGCCGGACTTTATCACAATTCAAAATTAAATTGGAAAATTTTGTCTTAGTTAATGTTTTTAGGTATTGCTAGAAGTATTGATTTGTGTTTCTTTGTCTTTTTCTTTTTTAATCTAGATTAAAATTGCAAGTTTCTTCTTAATGTTAGTTAATTAGTTAGGATAGAATTAATTATGATACGTAATCAGTCATTTAAAGTTTGTGTGACTGCAAACTGTGTATATTTTTTTGTGGCTTTACTTTGTTTATAGTGTTTTTTTTCTCTCTCTATCTATTCCTTGTGTAGCTTTATTTTGTATATAGTGTATTTTTTTCTGTTTATTTCTATTATTGTATTTGTATTCCTGGTGTTGTGGAAGAGAAGGCCTGATGGCCTTAACTACACCAGAATAAATAAATAAATAAATAAATAAATAAATAAATAAATAAATAAATAAATAAATAAATAAATAAATAAATAAATAAATAAATAAATAAATAAATAAATAAATAAATAAATAAATAAATAAATAAATAAATAAATCATCCTACTCAGACGCTAGATAACTATAGCTGTTGATAAAGTGTCGTAAAATAACCGAATAAAAACTGCGTATAATTTGTTTCGAACCAGTAATATGGTACAATATTATTTGTTCTGCAGCGAAAAGTCTTCACAGCTTGTAAAAAACTAGAATTGAAGGGTTCAGAGCCATAGCGGGCCAAGCGCCATTTAATAAAAACGGAGAAAACAAAGGTTAAAGTTAATTAATTACCACAATTTAACAAAACATATAGAAAGTAAGATAAAGTATGCACATTAAAACTAAATGATATGTCGATTTTCATTAAACGCTGGTATTTACTTAACTTTAACACCTGCTTTCTCCGTTTTTAACCTCTTTCCTTACTATGTATTTTACGAGTTTTGTGAAAAAAAGTGTCATATTTTTTTATTTCGTAAACAGGTCATTTTAATACTGCAGAATCACTGTACATCACTAATTTTCTTACATACCTAAAAATCACTATGAAATAGACATACATTCATACCTGAATTATTATCCCGAGTTATCTCGTGCACCTTGATTCCAGCTCTGGTAGTTGTCCCACTTTGATTTTCTCCTGAACTATTTACCAACTTATATTTTTTATGGATTAATTTATGAGGTACAATACCAGTGCTGTTATCAAGGCGTTAAATGTTGCTTGTCGTGTGATAGACTCGAAAGCAGGGTATTACGCAAAGTGGCACATTGCATTCCGGACAGTAGTATCTGCTCTCCTATATGAGGGCGTTTTGGCAAGAATGGTGTAGCAGCCATTGAATATTTGTACCAGTACATCTGTTCTTCAGGTTTGTGAATAATGTTCTGCAGTATCACTATGCCCAAAAGTACACGTATTTCAGAGTCTGTAGTAGGCCGCCACGAATTATTTTCAGCATTCTGTGAACACTCATTAGCATGCCGAATCGTCTCCTCGAATATAACGTTGATGAGGTCATTATTAAAGAATAATTTAAAAAATTGAAAATTATCGTTATCAGAAACAATGTTAAAATTTCAGGGAATGGGGACCCCGGAGGTGCAGAAGAAATAGTGCCAAATGTCTTCTATTCAAACCACTGTCGAAAAGACGCGACATCAACTGATCTGAATTTGTTTGTTGGTCTATAACTTCGTCTTCTGATACCGATGTTTCATTTCCTAATCTTCTACAGGAATGTATTGCTGATCAAAAGTTTCGGAATCACTAACTTGATCCATCTTTACACAAAACAGCACAAAAAACACTAAACACAAACAGAAACCGCCAAAACTATCATCTACTCACTACTGTGTGTGAATGCTATATGAGCATAGAATTCCACTCGCAAGGAAGGAGTACAAAAAACACTACCAGATTTAGCAATATCACCAACGTCTGTAGCCATCTAGTGAGGAAAAGGTTAATGAAAGAATGGAAACGTATATTTTCGGGATATAATCCTTAGCAACGAAAATGGGACTCAAACGAGTTAACTCGGATCAATCAGGAAAGTGATTAATAAATGGCACTTGGCCCGCTATGGCTCTGAACCCTTCAATTAGTACCACTATTTGTAGCAGTATAAGTAGTACTAGTAGTAGTAATTCCACATATGAGAAATACCTAATGGATATTTATATTACTGGTCTGAAAATGTAATATTTATCAATGCCTCACTTCCCACATGGGCGATATATATTTTTAAATTAAAGAAATACAAGTTTCAGACACTTTTTATAAAAACACATTTTACACAAGTGATAAAACAAAGTCCGTTGAATGAAATTCCGCTGGGGTTTTCTGATGGGTCAGTAGATAAATGCCAGCATGGATTATTTAAACATGACCCGCCTCAAACAGAGGCAGGCGGGCGCTGAGGGCGAGGGAGGAGTCGGAGGACGAAGAGGAAATGGGGCGGTGATGTGCACACACCCGTGCTCCCGGGGCTTAATTTTCTATAGTCCATTCACTCAATGTGTGCACTCCAGGTATCCGGGAGCAGAGAATAGGTGACTGTTATAAAAACTAATACAACACAAACGTTATATTCCACCACCTTAAGTTACTAATCAGTACCTTACGTAACTTGTAGGAATATATAACACAGTTTGAATTTCAAGTCTGAGAAAACAAAATTTTAAAGAAAGACAAAACGTTCCTGGATAGAAAGTTATACATTTTACTGTCTGGAAAAAAAATGTTGTACAGACTCAAAAACGAAATTTGGATTACCTGAATTTTATTGCCGTGCCTGTACAATTAATGCTTAATCCAAAATAATTAATTGAGCCGTTCAGAGCAGAAGTGGTGTAAGTCAAAATTTGGATAATGAGGTTTAAAGTAAACATTCTGTAAAATAGAGCACAAAGTAGCAATTAATATATCTTTCGTGCTATCCAGTGGCTACTAATAGTTTCAATCAATTCAATATTAATTGCTACTTTGCGCTATATTTTACAGAATGTTTACTTTAACCCTTGTTACCCATTTTTGACTTACACCACTTCTGCTCTCAACGGCTCAATTGTTACACCAAAATTAAACGATCAATTATAATAGCAAGTACTTTGTAACATTTATGCTGTACTTTTCAGTTCTAAGTGTGTTCATTTCTTATAAGTGTCTTCGGAATAATTTTGTTGTAAAACTAAACAGTCGTATGCAGAGAAAAAAAAAACAATTTATTTCAATTTTACATAAAGAAGTTGTAACGCAATTGTCTGTATAAGGAATATGCATTGCTTACAGTAGATGTAATGTCTTATTGAATTTCGTACATAAAAATCAAAATATACAGACGTGGACAAATTATTAACAAAATTGACGATTTTTATGATAATTCTATTTACAAAATTTGACTTCTCAATTTAGACTACAGTTGACAATTTTGCATATTTCTATCATTACAGTAGATAGAAATATGCAAAAATGTCAAATGTAGGCTATTCTAAATTGAAGAGTCAAATTTTGTAAAAAAAATATAATAAAATCTTCAATTTTGCTAATAATTTGTAAATATGCAAAAATGTCAACCGCAGTCTAAAGTGAAGAGTCAAATTTTGTAAAAATATATAATGAAAATCTTCAGTTTTGCTAACAATTTGGAAATATCCAAAATGTCACCTGTAGTCCAAATTGAAGAGTCGAATTTTGTAAAAATATACAAGAAAAATCTTCACTTTTGTTAATTTGTAAATATGCAAAAATATCAATTGTAGTCTAAATTGGAGAGTCAAATTTTGTAAAAATATACAATAGAAATCTTCAATTTTTCTAATAATTTGGAGATACGCAAAGATGCCAACCGTAGTCTAAATTGAAGAATCATATTTTGTAAAAATACATAATAAAAATCTCCAATTTTGCTAATAATTTGTCCACGTCTGTATTTAATTTGTATTCACATAAATATAAAAGCAAAAGATCAGACAACATATGCTTGACAGAATCTAAATGTACAACAACTGTAGCTTACAATCACAGTAGCAACTTAGGTCCAAGGCTTTAAAACAAGGTAACAGCTAAATTCCCAAACTTAGGTCTACAATTTGCTAATGCTCCTCATTTAAAAAATCAATTAAAAATTACTCTTTAGAGAGAAAATTTGAAGTTCCATTTACTGTGATATCTGTGTTTTCCTTTTTTTTTTTTCTTGTTTTCTTTTTTACTTTTTAGTCTGTTACTTAATAAAATGTCTTAAAGGTATGAGAAATGTTCCATGAGCACGAGTATTTAAGTATTTAGCTTATTCTTTCCCGAGGTGCTAGAGTGATTATTATATAAAAATAATATGTATCTGTCCTATCAAAAAAAAAAAAAAATTATTATTATTATTATTATTTATTATTATTAAAATTATTATTAGTAGTAGTAGTTGTTGTTGTTGTTTTAGTAGTAGTAGTTGTTGTTCCTATTGTTTTCAAAGTAGTTATTAGTTGTTTTAGTTAGTTAGTTGTTTTAGTAGTAGTAGTAGTTGTTTTAGTAGTTTTAGTAGTAGTTTTAGTAGTAGTAGTAGTAGTAGTAGTAGTAGTAGTAATTGACAATAACTCTGAAGGCAAAAAGGCACCATGACAAGGAAGTCTCTTTTATCATAAGCGTAACCATTTGTATCGTGTATTCAATTCGTTCCACTAATTCAGGAATGGAGCGTGGTTTAGTCGCGTAGACACGATCCTTGATGAATTCCCAGAAAAAGTCCTGGGAGTCAAATCAGGTGATCGCGAAGGCCAACGGATTGGGCCTGTGCCACCGATCCACCTGCCTGGAAACAGTTCATCTACGAAATAAACTCTTAATTTGAGTAATATTGTTTCCAAGTTCAAACCAGGCAGCAATTTTTCTCTTCTGCAATAACGTTAAGCGGCTACGTGGCATTTTATCAGTTCAGTCTATCAAAAAATGTGTATGGGCATGGCCGTGTGCCATTATCCTCGGTGTATAGAAGGTCATGCTCCAGATCATTTTAAGTTGGCATCAAATGCACATTACACATGGATAAGTAGCTTTCTCTGGCAGCGGGGAGAGGGGGTGTTTGTACGGCACCGGGAAGGGTTCTTTCTCGTGAGGATGAACATCGTTTCAAAATATTATCCAAAATAGTTGATTTTTCGATAGACTCGTTACTTATGAAGACTCTGTGTATTGATATTATTATTATTATTATTATTATTATTATTATTATTATTATTATTATTATTATTATTATTAGTATTATTAATTATTAATATTTATTATTATTATTATTATTATTATTATTATTATTATTATTCTGCCTGACAAGTGTTAGGCCACAAGGCCTGTTACGGTCTCACACAAAATTTTCACGCCATCTCTTAGCAGAACGACCCACAGATCTTTGGCCATGTGGTAAATAATCATAAATTGTCTTTGGGAGTCCACTATTACTAATTATTTCCAAATTATGTTTCCAAATAGACTGATATTGAACAATGTAATCTAAAACTGGTTGAGTTTTTAGTTCCTTTAAAATTTCACAATTTATTTTCAGATCCCATTAGTATAGCCCGCTGTTCTTCGAATGAATCGCATTTGACAAGCCGTTATTCTGATTTTATCTGCTTTCCTCAGTGTCCATGCTTCGCTGCCGTAGCTGAGCATCGGTCGCGCCAATGTGTTGTAGAGACGTTTGCCGGTGTGTTTCTGAACCAAGGATGGTTTCATTACACAGTTTATAATGCCCATAGCTCTTGTGTATTTATTAATTTTCTGTGATATGTCCAATTCTTCAAAAATGGAAAGATTGTAACCTAAATATGGGAAACTATTACATCTTTATAATATTTTATTATCGAGACAAATTCTACTTTGTATTGGGTATTTCCCACAGAATGCCATAATTTTTGTTTTATCTGTTGAAATTTCCATATTGTAACTGGCTGCTACTTGCTGTAAATTATATATTGACCTTTGGAGTCGTCTTCTGAAAGTGCTAATAACACCAAATCATCTGCAAAGAGAATTGAATCCAAATTAAGGTGTCTGTTAATTTGTATATAGGCCTATCCATGGCGAGTTTGCTTCCACTCTTTAATTATTTGGTTCATATAAATAATAAAGAGAAAGGGTGATAATCGACATCCTTGTCTTACACCAGTATATTATTATTATTATTATTATTATTATTATTATTATTATTACTCCTATTAACATTGTAATCATTAACATTATGAACTTTGAATTCATTTTTGAGTTCCCATAATTCAAGTATATTCAAATAAAAACATGCAAATGTTCAGTTTTTTTATTTATTTTAATGTAAAATACTGAAATAGATATTTTACATTAAAATAAGTCAAAAGACTGAACATTTTCATGATTTTTCATTTGAACATTACCATTATCCTTATTATTAATTTCAGAACCCCCATTTTAATAAAAGAAATAATAATGCAGCATTTTATGGAATTTATTCTGAAATTGAATCTATCGCTTGTAAGTTTTCTCGTTATTTCATGAAAACTTGCATCTTACAAATACATTACGGCATCCTCTACAGACACCCGATTCTCGAAACTCTTGAGTGGAGGATTCTATGTAACCTATTTTCTGCGATGTTGATATTAGAAAGCTTTGTAACCAGTTATGAAGCCAACCAAATTCAATTCCATGCTCCCGCATATATTACAAAACGTAATGCATGGGTGTATACCTTACTACATCCAATATCATCTGAAGGAGATCTCACACGCAAGGATTTAGTTTTGAAAAATGATACAGGACGTAAATCATGTAGAATTTTTAACAGTTTCAGTCTTTGGAAAATATCGTCGGCATTTGATAAGTGTCTGATTTGTAATTTGACAAATGTGGGTATTAAATGAAAATTTGACATTCTATAACTATATATGCATCAGCGTGCTGCATTGGAGTTAAGTCGCTCTCTTGAACTCGGTCGAGTGTCGCATCCTCGAGTCAGATACGATCGGTCGTGATACGCTCGTAATAAATAGAAGCACAGTACAAGGTCATCTCACCGACATGTCTTATCTTGTATGGAAGGCGTCAGATAAGATACACATATCTTTTGCTCACACGGTAAAAATAAGGCTTTATTTTCTGCGTTTATGACAAACGTTTAATGGAACAGTCAATGGAACGTACCAAAACTGGAACATGAAGTTATAAATAAAATAGTATGAAAAACTTCGATATACAGTTATTATTGCTAATTAATAATTATTCAATATTTGATTTACCACATATATATGTAATATGATAGGTCCATATATAGTGTTCCGCCTATATACTGCGACAATGTAGAAACGTTTTACAAAATATTATTGATATAGCAGTAGATTAATAACAATATTAATACAGAGATAACGTCACGGAAAATATAATAAAACAAATAATCATGCTGCGCAACTGTTACAGACGCAAAGATTATTATTATTATTATTATTATTATTATTATTATTATTATTATTATTATTACTAGAAAACTTGATACAGTTCTTGCATTATCGTGATTGTGTTCTCCGTTTATAATAATTACATTTACATCCAATAACATCTATCAGATGTGGCAAAAACAAAATCACTCCTATATGAGGGAAAAAAAATATATATTTACCTACAACATTTTTATTACATTTTAAAGCAAGTTTTGTAGTTGTACTCTGGAGAGGTTAGTTAAACACTGCAAAGTTTTGAAATGATAAACATCTATGATGTTACTACACAGATCAATACTGTAACAAGAACGAATGACTAACGCTCGGCTTATACCGTTCGAGGATTTATCGCTCGTGACGATTTTACCCATCATGCATGTGCGCTACCTATCGGATTATGCTATGAACTACTTGGTGCTCGAGCAAAAACGTCCGATGCAGACCTCTGATATGCATATTATTTTATTCAAAATGTACGGAAAAGTAATAATTATTTAACTTACACTTAAAAATTAAAGATATATTAACTTAAAATACAGTGTGTCCACAGAAAAACTAAGTTCATTCCTGTAGATATTTTGGAGCGTGTGTGGCGTGAGTAAATATCGCCCTGATATCTGCTGTGTGATACGCGGGTGCATATTCAGTGTTTGTGAGTTATGTATATAACATTTGTGCGAAATCGTGCGTATTTGCTTGCGTTCCGCACAAAACCAATACGCGGTAAGTATGAAATACCACATTCAGTATTCCCAAAGTAACACACATAACAATTTCCCTCTTCTTACCGCTTAAGCGCCACATTCATTTTACTGCTTTAGGCTTTTAACATATTATTGTAAAGACGTTTAACATAGTAATAATTATAAATTGGAAACTTACCACTGCAATTTCACCTAAATTGCAATGTTAATTATTGTTTTTAAATACTTGTAAAAATTAAGTAAAGTCTACTACTCCACGAAACTTATTGCATTCCTGAAACAAGTAACATTAAGGAAGCCGTGAAAAAATCAACGAGATTCCAGATGCCGATGTTATTACTGCAATATGTTATATAAATAATATTGTTAAAATATTAAAATGAAAAATAAATCATTACATAACCTTACCGTTTGTTTTAATTTCGCATTTATAGACTGGGGGGGGAGGGGAAAGACAGACGTATATCACGGCCTGCTGGAGTATAGTAAACACAGAAAACATTTTACGGCAACAATGTTGAAGAAAGATATTTTGGTGTTCCGAAGTTGGCTCATTAAACAGAACCCAACATGGAGATTTCATTGCAACTAATTAGAAATTCGTCTTTCAGGTATGTAATAAACGATCTTCGCACAAAATAATGTACGATACACGAGCGGTATGTTTGTTTTCATGTTCTCGGTAATTAAAAATGCTCGACTACGTTTCGCTTTTTCAATCTTTTCCTCGAACATGAAAACGTCACATACCGCTCTTGTAACGCATATTACTATTTTGAGTTTCTCTTTCTAGTGACACTTTCCTAATGTATATACCGGCAGACACGATATACCCCTTTATAATTGCAGATTTCCAGTTTGACAATGGTCCTTACCATTGTGATGTCCTTTGGATAAGCCGAGAAAAAGTTCTCTCCAGGTTCTTTGAATTGCGTGAACAGAGTCAAGTTGGAAGTTCGCTTTGCCTGGTAATATATCCAGGGTACGAATATTTGCGGCGTAAATTATTTCTATATTTGGGAGAAAGCACGTACGTGAGAAATTTTCCTCACTTATGAACCTCACAAAACCAAGACTATTAACAAGTTTATCAGAAGATAATAAGCGTGCTATGCTACGTCATGCTGCAGGAAACATAATTTCGCCGGACATAAGAAAGTTGATGTCGGGTAAAACGAGAAGAAACACTTCTGTATTAGACGAGAAGTCAGGAATATAAATTTGTTCTATAAATATGCTGTTCATATAATAAGTACATTATTAAGTGTGTAAAAGTTACATAGCATTTAATTACTTAGTCCTCATTATCTAAAACCTCTAAGATAAAAAAATATACTATGTTTATTATTTGTTGCAATCCTATTCTTTCATTTTTCCGTATTCACAATGTCCTGTAATTTCTTTCACTTTTCTATTAATAAGTTTAAAACAGGAAAAAGTGTTTTTATACTGTTGGATTATTAGACAATTAAATAAAAATTAATTATATTCTAACTATTATCTGAGATTATAAAAGTTAAGGAGAATTTATGTTTATTATTTATTGTACTAATTTATAATTCATTTTAAATAATTCATTTTAAATAATTATATAATATAATTATAATAATTCATTGCATTTATTAGAGAGGTACACTCTACAAAACATGTTCTGATTTGTGTCTTGTATGAATGTAATACGTTATCTAATATTTAAAAACAGTTTAATCATCTTGCAGTGACAGGACAATAGACCTCACTTTGCTCACCCTATCTTATTCACTGTTGGTGCCTGCAGAATAGATTCATTGCAACCAGTGAGCGCTTGATCACACGCAGAACCGTGTACGTGCTTTGACCTTGACATCGCTGAACACCTATTTGATATTCTTCTCGTATAACCAAATTATCATTCTCACCAATCCTATGAAGACACTTAGTTTATTGTTATAAGCTTCTGATTACGTAATCCGCAATTAGAAAAAAAATACTTGGATTCCTATACCTACATTCATATTTTCTTTTTTGACTAATATCTCTGATCACATTATATGCAACAACTTTTGTCAGTTTCACTATACTGCAAGAGAAATTACGTTAAAATCCTTATGGAATTGCATTAAGCATCTGTGCTTCTATCTAGCAATCATTACCAAAAATATATTTTCCACAGTAGAGACTCTGGTGGTTGTCCTCATTTTATGTTGCCGTTTCATAATATTGGAATGGGCAATCTGATATATATTTGATCAGTAGGTACTGGATTTTTATGTAATATCAAGATGTGAAATATTTATATATTTATGTAAGAAAAATGAGCTGAATATGTACCAAAATATGTAAAATCATGAAAATATTTAATATCAATATCTGGAAGGTTAAGGATAGGTAAGACTCTCCAGTTGTGATTTCATACAGCACCCGACTTTTTTACCGCACACTTGACACATTACTATTTTTCCATCTGTACTGAAAGCTTCGTCTATTGCAATCTATGATTTTATTTTTGTCGTTAGGTTGAAGATACAGGGGCCATTTTAGTTAAAAGCAGTAGATAAACTCACTTGCACTTTATAGGTACTGTAAGTACTAAAACTAGAGAACTGAGTGAAATGAATGACACAACAGTACTGCAAGCACTGTTTCGCTTTACTGGATTAGGAGAAAATAAGAGGAGATGTGGGACACATGCATTTTAGCTGCTCCCTGTAAGAAACAAGCACCTACTAAAACCTCGAGCTATAGGCATTTACAAATTGTTGTTTTAAAAGTGGTATTCCTGTCCAATTCTGAAGGGTAGGATTATTCCAGCCGAGAACCATACTTTCTAATTGCTCGGAAAATCTTATTTCCGTATAGGTCTACTAAATTTAAAATAAAGAGGTCAAGCAATAACCTGAAAGTCTCATGTCGGACTTGACATGGGTTTTCCCTGGAAGAATTAGGAAGAGGGTGGGTAAGGTTGCAAATTGCATGGGAACGCCTTGTTAAGACGTGTGCAGGACATAATTCGAGACAAATCATGTCGCCCTCGTCCCACTCCACCGCATGAAGGCAACGCTACTTTCTGAGTGATTTTTAGAATATAAGGTAGTTGTATGAGAAAGGTTACCTTTTGTTCACTCATATTTGAAGAGTCCACTGCAAGAATGATGGATGTCATTTGGAATACATTTTGCAGGAGAATCATTTGAAAGTTTGAAATGCTTAGCTCTCAAAGCTTAACTGTGATTTTCCGATCATTACTGGACAATGACTATCAGTGTTAATACCATATAACTCCCTATGCACATTCTATATGTCTTAAGCTATGCATTGACAGTCTTGGTTCATTTTCGACAAGAAAGTGACATCCATCATTCTTGCAGTGGATTCTTCAATTACAGTCGGCGGTATGGGGTGAGTGCCTCTATTACTTCCTGGAACTAAGGACGTTATGTTTCGTCCCCAAATATATTCTTTCTTGGGTAGGTAAAAAGACTTTTTAAATCTGTGCTTCAAATTGTAAACTTCCCCAGCAGAAATTATTTTTTTTTCCTTTCATAGAAGTAAAAATAAATAAAACCCCTAAATATGTAGATTTAGGCCTATGTAATACCAAGCCACAATATGTGATGTGTGGTAAATATGTAAAAATATGTAGTATCAAATTTTAATATATTGATGGTAATTTTAAGATTCGCAAAGGTTTGTTATTAATATACGGTTAAGTTGAAAGGAATATAATATGTATGTAATTACATTAAAATCCGGTCCCTATTGATCAGGGTTATTCCTGCGATAGTTTGTACTGTAAAATACCCGATTTTCGTATTCTGCTAAAACTACCTGACCAAGCCGCAACTCTATTTGATACTAATATGGTATATATATATATATATATATATATATATATATATATATATATATATATATTTTTGTTATATGTCCAAGGAATAAACTGTTAAAGTCTGAAGTGTTATATTACTTTTACTCTGTATATTTGGTATCGTGATTAAAATCCACAGTTATGAGGCTGCTGAAAGTTCTTGTATTCTATTTTCAAGCCATTATACGAGAATTCGGTTGTGGACAGACAATTGAAGTTTGAAAAGTCCGGCGGATGTTTTGTAAGCCGTGGATCCGGCCGGTCTCGTGAATTCGTTTGTTCGAAATTGCTTGGAAACGAGACGTAGACCCGGCTAATTATCAGTGTCGTCAACTAACGGCAAAGTTAATAATGGACTTGAATAAAGTTTTGTTATCGCGAAATGTGGATAGAGTTTGTATCGAGAAATATTTAGACTCCGAATGAAATGTTTTCCATTAAAAGTAAGAGTGAATTCTGAACCACTCGGATGTGAATATGCGGTTGAGACCGCACCAAAAATTAAAATGCATTATGAAATGACTCCTCAATACGAAATTAAAAGGAAATATTATTTTTCTAGACATATCTAATAACTTCCCTCATATTGAAATAAAGCACTCAACACAAGGCTGGCTTGCAGTGTAGCTGGTTACAATCCTAATATAATTATTGTAATTGCTCACATCTGACACCTTTCACACATGTTAAATATTTAGGAATTATTATAGACCAGCATTTACGTTGTAATAAACAAATTGATTTCATGTGTACAAGTATAAGTTAAGAATACTTCGAAATTTTATCACTAAGGAGGCATTGAGAATAATATTGTTAGCTTTAGTAAAATCATTATGACAGTATGGTACAATAAATTGGGGTCAAATAGCATCATCTGTATTTAATCCATTAATTTTATTACACAGAAGATTAATAAAAATTTGTCTGACCAAAAATATGGATTACTCAACAAATTTAATTTATACAGATTTTAATGTATTGCCTATTGAAGAAATTTATAAATGTAGTTTACTAACTTACTACCACAGAAATCAAATAAAACATAAATATAATCGACATGAATATCGTACTCGAAGACAAAAGCCTACTTTCCCATTAATTGAGCCTAAGTGGTATACAAGTTTGTTCAGCTCTTAAACTTGGTGCTAGTTTCGGCCCAAGACTTTATAATAAAATTACAAACCATTTTCCAAATTTGAAATATTTTAAAATTGAAGCTTTTAAAAAATAAATTTATAAAATTATCCATGATATATATTAACAAATGTATTTTTTTTTTACCTTTTATTTCTGTCGACTATATTCATGGTTTTATTGAATATTACTGGCTTCTGTCGGATTGGCAATTTTCATTAAATGTGTATTTTTCTCTCTTTTTCTCTTTCTTCTTTATTCTTTCTCTTGTGTTCTATTTATTGGTTTCAATTAAGTTATTCTATTTAGTAAACTGTCCTTGTAAATTTTGTTCTATTATTGGCTAAGATCACACCATACACGAGCCTGGTTCTTACGGTAGTGGCTAGAAACATTTTTGTTTTATAAATGTAATTTGTACTCACTAGCTAGCTAGTTAAATAAATAAATAAATAAATAAATAATAAATAAATTAATTAATTAATTAAGTAAGTAAGTAAGATGGATGGATGGATAGATGGATAGATGGATGGATAGATAGATAGATAGATAGATAGATAGATAGATAGATAGATAGATAGATAGATAGATAGATAGATAGATAGATAGATAGATAGATAGATAGGTAGGTAGGATAGGAGGTAGGCAGGCAGGCAGGAGGCAGGCAGGCAGGCAGGCAGGCAGGCAGGCAGGGGCAGGCAGGCAGGCAGGCAGGCAGGCAGGTGGGGCAGGCAGGTGGGTAGGCAGGCAGGTAGGCAGGTAGGTAGGTAGGTAGGTAGGTAGACAGACAGACAGACAGACAGACAGCTAGATAGAATATTGGAATACTATACGCCATAAGCGAACACAGATTATTTACATATATGGATAGTTTCTGAGAGGATTTATAAGTTTTCTAATGTTTGTAGTCAGACTGAAAATAGGTAGGCCTACTGAAAAGGCAGGGTTTTTGGAGGACATGACGGATTTGGCTGAAAGTGGTAATGTAGACTGATTTAAGCTTTCTGGAAAGGATGGTGAATGTCTCTCGTTTCGGAATTGCGTATAGGCCTATGTGAAACAACAGCAATTTTAAAAACCTGGATTGCATGTCTTTCTTCCACGCAGTTTGCTCATAACTACTTGCACAGAGCATTAGAGGCGAGGAAACTGCTTTCTTCCATACCTGTTAGAAATCTGGAAGTGGAATTTGTTCACATTTACATTTCAGACGAAATGAATAATATTTGGAATGAACTCACCTGCTATGTTCATAAATAGACTTCATGGAATTGCCACGAGAATCGTAAGGTTTACTGTGCACGCAGTATAGACTGTATGAGAAGGGGACGCGCAACGGATGGAGTATGCCTCTGATGTAAACACTGAGCAGTATACTGCGGTTACAATAAAACCTGTATCCTGCATTCAAGAAATATAATGAATGATCATTGAAGTAGCAAATGTCTAAACATGTAAATACACAATTATTTTGTAGTGAGATATATTAACTCTTAAAATTTAATGTAATATACTCACATCATCCTTGAATATGTGCATTGCAGTGAAGAGTTACGTACATTTTGAGCGACTGCAAAGTAACCTCCTCCGATGGACACTTAAACAGTTTTTATTTTGGGAAAATGTACATTCAACATCACACGATGTAATAGGTGCATATTTGAAGAACGGGAAGTCACTACTTTTTAGCACACCAACTTCAGATGTCTTGTCTTGACCTGATGATACATCATTTATAATACGAAGTTGTGAATAGGTAGAATTTTTAGCAATAATGTTTCTCAACTTATATTTCACTTTTTCTGAAATTAGTGATATTTTGGATAACGATTTGTGATACTTTATCCACTATATTGAGGGCTTTTGAGAGTTGTAGTTTAGACGATTCTAACAGGTTGATGCTTTTGGACACGATTTTAAAATTAGAATCAATGAACAAAATATCTTCCAATAGCTGTTCAGAAGGCAATGATTTTACAGCTGCAACAGCGGAACTGTCTGTGCTCTCTAATGCATCAATTACCTCCATTACGTAATATTCTGAATAATAATTAACAGCATCCAATTACGTTTTTCAACGGGTCAAGACTGGCTGCGGGGGTAAGGGTATTCCAGGGGCAATTATTTGGAACAGCAACACTCTCATTGTAGTATGTTTGATTGAATTCTTGTCTGCACTGAACAAATGTTAAGCTTTGATTATTCCGACCACAGTAGTGCAAAAACAAGTTCTTACATAGGTATATATTAGCTGTAGCTGCTCTATTTATTTCGACCGGTCACAACTCTTAACATGAACTGCTTATACAGGGACATCATTTTATTTTTACTTCAATTTTTATTGTACCTGAGTTTTTTAATGTACTTCACTCCCACCCCCTCTGCTAGTAAACTTCCAATCGTCCTCCGCACAGAACGAAAGCCGTGTACACTGAGTCAGTGAGTACTGTACATTCCAGAAATATGTTCGCATTTTCCAGTGACGAACGAGCTTTCAATTTTGAATCATATTTTCGCACAGGTACTGTCGTCCGTTTGCCTATGTCGCATCCTGGTTCCCCCCCCCCCGGCTTCTGCTCGCCCCCCTGTAAAGTTTAGTGGCTGGGCAGTCTTAACTCTTCTCTGGAAACATTAATTTCTGTTAGGAATTGGACGTCTCTGTAGTATTATACAATTGTATAAAATAACTTAAATAAAAGGGTCTCGTTAACTAAATAACTGTCACGTGATTTCCCCTCTTACTACGACCCTGCTACAAAACCACTTGGACGGACAGTAGATAGCATGTTTGAGTAATTTTATCTTTTCGGATCGGGCAGCAGTGAAGATTGAATTTACAGTACGTAAGGTACTCTTTTACAGACTAGGTAGAGAATTATTTCAACATGAGTTACTGATACGAAGCACGAAACTGCTAATTGGAATTAGGTACAGTAGTCTATAGTGCTATAATATGCACAAAAGAACTGAAGCCTGTATCGAAATTAACGGCCACTATTTTCAAAAATGTATTTAAATATCCATGTTATGATTATTTTTCAATTTAACTTCATTCTCTATATTGTACGCTAATGTGCTGTAGACAGTATAATATACACTGCATAATGAATGCGCTCGCATGGTTAACTCATTTCGTGAGTAAAAACGCTTATTCTTAATACAGTACTGTATTTTGATTAAACAAAAACCTAATGAAAATTACCAAACTATTAATCGCCATATTTCCTAGTTTACGTAAATGGATGAACTACTTTTCTTCCCTCCTATACCTAGTAGAGTGATCTGTTTGTGTTTTACTCCAGTATCGTCGAACTATAGTCGTGGAAGGGGATAGCAAACTGTGTTTCCGGTTCTCTAAAGATATAGCCAGTTTAATATTAAAAATGTTAGTAAAAATAAAATGATGTCCTCTATACTACAGTACATCGGCAATCTAATTGCGAGCTGCGTGTGGCAATTCAACGAAGTCTATTCATAAATAATAATGCAGGTTCAGCAAAAATGTACAGTAGGTATGTAGGCCACATATTTAAATTAATTTTTTCTTCATATTTATTTTTTTATAATTGAAGGGTTCAGAGCCATAGTGGGCCAAGCGCCATTTATTAAACACGGAGAAAGCAACGTTTAAAGTGAATACCATAGTTTAATGAAGATTGATATGTCATATAGTTTTAATATTGATACTTTATATTACTTGCTATATGTTTCATTAAATTATAATAATAACTTAATTTTAACCCTTTTTTCTTCGCTTTTTATTTATGGCGCTTGGTCCACTATGGCTCTGAGCCCTTCAATTTTGGCCAGTTGAACGCAACTGTCTAAAAGAGCATTTAGTATCCATCGGTGACTGTAATACTTTTTGAGTGTTAAAAATCTGTTGTTTGGAATTCTGCAAACTTAATTGCAGATTCGCAAAAACAAACTCGGTATTTGTCGTACTAAACGTAAATTTTCCCAGAGTTTGTTTAATGCACTGAAATGCGTCACATTTTTTTTTTTTGTTAATTACATATGTCGATCAGAAATCAAGTTTCCTTATAAATCATTTCATTTTATCCCTAACTATTATATGTTAACGTCTTGCCCTTGCAAATTATTATTCAAGTGTTCCAAAATATCAGCAAAGTAGGCTCCTAGAAATGATGTTCGTTTAATGTTTCATTTTATTGTTGCACTACATACTTCCATTTTTTTTTTTTCATTCTTTGAGTGGTATCCATTAATTTTGAGTAAGATGATCGTTGTTTTCAATTTTACAGAGATATGTATTTTTGGAATGGGGTTAAGTACCCTACCAGTCGGTATTGTGGGTCGCATACAGAAGTCTTTCCCTAAAATGGGTCGCGCATTTAAAAAGTTTGGAAGCCACTGTTTTAGATTTTAGACGATATTGAGATACATGGATCTTATGCGGAGACTAAGAGGCAGGCAGAAAATAGGAAAGATTGAAGTATCCTAGGATTGCAGTGAAAGATCTGACCTTGGGCATAAAACTATGAATTAACGAATGAATGAATATTAATTAATTAATTAAAATCTCTACGATTAATAAATAATCGAATTTTACTCTATAAGACTGTTAACGGTATATTGAATAACTGCAATTTTCTTAAATTCCTTCAGTTTAATGTAAAAAAAAACAGAATTACGTCATAGGCAACCTTTTCTTATTCCCATTCCTAGAACTGTTCTCTTCAAGAACTCTCTATTGTTTGTTATGTGTTATACTTACAACTCTTTGTCTTTAAACTATGATTCTCAATTAGATTTCAGTTTAACAGTTGAAAATTTTCATACAATATTAAAAAGAATTGTATTTCCTTAGATATTTAAATTATGAGGTAGTGTATTATGTTTTTACTCTAGTTTTTTTTTTTTTAATTTCGCATCATTATATTGACATTTGGCGCTATATTAACTGTAATATTATATTCTAGCGTCTATTATCGTTATGTATTTTCTTTCTCTCGTTTGTGTTTGTTTTTTTTTTCTTATTATGTATTTTGTGTATACATCTGTGTAAGCCACCTGTAATTGGAAGCCTGCTTCTGTTGGTGGTGGATTTTAATAAATAAATAAAATTAGTTCTTGACCCCAATTAATTCTATGATCGATCAGCGTTCTCTTGACAAACTTCAACGAAATATTTAAACATCGTACAGATTAAAAACTCTGTCAGTTGTTGGGGACTGGAAATATAATATACTGAAATAATATTCCTCGCTACACCAAAAATTGCTCTTGAAATGTTATTCACATTTATGACATGAAGCCTAAGCATACCGACAGCAAGGAAATGCGATCAAAGCAGCGGTCTACCTTCGGGAGTTCTTTGAGAAACCGACTTTTAGAATCGCATTAAATCTTCGATAATTGGAGTGCTCAGAGAATTGAAGCGTACGTGTACGTAAATGATGAACAGAAGTTGTACTAGATAAACACAATGTCTCGTTTCCTGGAAATGACACCCAGCCATGAATGCAAATACGAAGACACAAGCACGTAGGTAGGAATAAATAGGTATATAATGAAAATGGTTTGCTCGTCTCATAATTTTCCTAGGAATTTTTAAACAAATGTAATAAATTTGAGTCCGAGACTTGTCGGCTTTTGTTTTCATTTCAGACCATATCGTCTCATAAAGACAATTAACACTCTTAGTCATAAACATGAAACATATGCAGTCGACTGAAAAGCATTCAAATTACAATTCAGTTTAGTGTGCAGGATATGTTGGGGATGTGTTGAATATTTGTAAATTTCATATTGTTCTAGAGTACCTAGTTTCTCTTTTTTTTTTTGGCTGGATGTGTAGTATTTTCATGTAGCTGTAGTTGTGATTGGAGTTTGTGATGTGTTTTGCGTAGGTTGAATAATTATTGTCTAGTTTAGTTATGGCTGTGATATGTTTCTTGTAACGTGTTTGAAATGATCTTCCAGTCTGTCGAATGTAGAAACCTAGATCATATATGTAACAGATAACTCATCGCTATGTTAAAATCGGGAACACTTTGAAGAGAACAACCGCCAGGATCGCCACCCGTTCGCCGTGGCAGTACAGTCGCTAATGCAATTCAAATGAGAATTATGACGTGACTCCTTATGTAACAACTAGATGGCAGCATAGTAAATCTGACAAAAGTTGTTAATGTCAAAGCCTATAAGGTCGACCTATCTGGGTATATATGATCTAGGGTAGAAGTCATTGCATGATAGTTTGTATATACCTGTTTAGTTGTATTTATTTATATATATATATATATATATATATATATATATATATATATACACAGCATCATTTTTCAAGAAACTAAAATACAACATTACATACAGAACAAAAACATACTAGAAAAACTTCTTAACATAGAGGCAAAAGAACAAAAATAGATACAATTAACAGGTTTATACAAACTATCATGCAATAGTTGCAATGAGATCTACATTGAACAGACTGGAAGATCATTTCAAACACGTTACAAGGAACATATCACAGCCATAACCAAACTACACAACAATTCAATCTACGAAGAACACATCACAAACTCCGATCACAACTATAGCAACATAGACACTGACATGAAAATACTAGACATCCAGGCAAAAAGCCAGGAACTTGACACTGTAGAAAAATTTTAAATTTACAAACATATAGAAACACACCCACAGCACATCCTGAACACTCAACACACATCCTTTGCTAGGAAGATAATATAATTTATCTAATATAATTAGTATATTTGACTTCCAATCAAAAAGTTTGTATAAACAACACAATCGTGAACATACCCCACAAAATAGGAAACCAGAAGATAGCGAGGGAACTTCACTAGACTTTGGATAATGAAGAACGTCATTTAGAAATTAGTCAGTCAGGTCATTTCGTCACATTTACACAGTAAAGAATTATAAAGTTATACGGTGACCTATTTTATCTTTTTCCAATATGTTATTTGAATTTTACTCTTTAATATGATGTATCATATACACGATAATCCTATCCATTTTAAATTTTAAATTTTCTGAGAAGAGGTATAGAAGTTTTAATCTTTACGCTCATTCTTCGTAAGTCTAAGGGTTTTGGGCGGGAAACCGCAAATAAATAAATGAGGACATCACCCGAATAAGGGCGTATACAGCAAAATGTAGGTCTGATATAAACTAATTTCTATGTTTGTAAGCTGTCAGGTTCATCATAGGTGCGTCGAAAAAGTTTTTCATTACTGTTGAATAGTTTCGAAGATATTTAAAACAAAAATATTGAAAAGTAACAGCAAGTAGTATGTTCTGCTATTAGTAAATAAATATAATATGAAACTCTGCATACGCCCTTTTTCCGGCGACAATATATTTTAGTACTGTTTTTAATTATTCTGATGTTCTAGGTGTCTTACTTTGCACGAAAATTAATTATGAGAACATCTCTTACTTTATTAATAATTTTGTCCTAAAAAGTAAAGTGAAATAAAATAAATTCAGCAAAATAAAATATACATTTACTATAGCATATTAAATAAAAATATTGAATAATTACGCAAGTAGGCCTACAAAATAACATTACATTTTCAGTTTATGGTTTTCTTGTTCTTACATGTTCTTTTCTTCTTTGTGCATCATCTATTGTTGTTAGTCATCTTCACCATTGCGTGATGATGTCCCGGCTTTATTCAAAATTGAGTTCAGTCAACTTTGGCCATTTTCATCTAAAAACTGTAACAGTTCTCTCAAGTTCTTCGCCTTGGAGGGTTCCAAAGGCACTGGGTTCATTTGTGTTGGACTCAAAAGTTTCAGCTGCGACACTTCCATTGCCGTCTTCCAAATGTTGAAGGAAACAAATGATGCAGATTATGAGATTCAAGCTGAAAATATCCCTGATGTACTGTATTGAGATTGTTTATACTTTCGCATCATGATTCTATGAGGATGATTTAAGCGTGTATCCCTTTTATCATTGAGGATGTCACCTGAAACCAGTTTATTCTGTATTGTTGTTAATCGTTTCTCTAAAATTTGCAATAGAGTCAATAGAAAGTTTTGACACACATTAATTTTTTACCCCCATTATAGAAAACACTATATTTCCACAAATTATACCTATTCTTCAATGATTGAAGTTTCTTAGTTTTTAAATTCACTCTTTCAAGACAAGAAGTAATAAAATGATATTGTTCTAATTTCGAACCCATGTCCCAAAAGCGTTTGAAAATAGAGAGTTGATCGTCTTTCGAAATTTCATCTGTACACATTTTCATACATCATCTTCTTACCGGTGTAAATTACTTCTTTTCCATTTCCTTGCCTGTACAAGTTGTGTATGACTTGCCACTGTTTCTATTTATTATCCTTTCTTCTGTTTTCCATTTAGTTTTGCTCACAAGCTTCTTTTTTCCCACATTTTCGGTCACGATTCGCTGCTGCAACTGACAACCTGAAGTAGGCCTAAACATCGAATACTAGCCTACTACAGTACGGCTTGCAACAGCATGTGACTGCCGCTGTAGTAGGCGCGTTCACTCGTTTAACGTAAACACGTAGCATTGTGTCCTGCGTTACGTATTGAAGCTAGACTTACGAAAATGTACTACAGTGTACTATACGTATTCAGCTATCTAATCCCTTGATCGTCGGAAAACGGGCGTATACGGGTATACGCCGTTATTCGGGTGATGTCCTCAAATGCTGTTATCAAGATTTTTTGAGATATGTAAATTACGTTCACAAATGTTGTAATCTGAACACATAAAATTTGTATATATCCATTGAATTATCATTATTTTTTCTATAGTTTTTATATATTTTGCTACAAATATTTAAATTAACAGTAGGTATAAATAAAGTAGGATAATGATTTTAAAAATAGATTCACGATAAATGTGTTATATAAAATTTAGAAACTGCTTGTAACAACATTGTTTAACGGAAAACTGTGTAACGTTTTCAGAGATTTCAACCCACAGAAATTTAAACTACATTCTAGTGAATATTAGGATTATTTATTTGCTTAGGTTATAATATAGTATACATTTCATTAAACTTCTTAATTGAAATATAAGATTGTATTTTAGTATTTAATTTCATCTCATTGCATTTCATTGATTCATGTGTATAAATTATAAAACTTTGTAGAGATGTGCTGAATTTATAGATTTGTAAAATGTTATTAATTTCGTAATTGAAACGTAAGATTAATTCAATAGGAGACTTCATTAATTAATATAATACTAATAATAATAATAATAATGAAAATTATTATTATTATTATTATTATTATTATTATTATTATTATTATTATTATTATTATTATTATTATGTATTTATAACCCTAACATACCTATATCAGGTAAAATAGGGTTCTCTGTAAAACTGGAGTATAATTATTAAAAAAAAACTGTATTAAACTGTCACTGAACTACAATACGTGTCTGAATACGTATACCTAGGACAGCTAGTCTCCTTTCAACAGAAGACAGAGAAGGAAATAAAACGAAGGATTTCTCTCCCGTGGAAGGCATTCTGGAGTCTCAAGTTCATCGTACTGGAGGGAACACTCGGCAAGAAACTCAGAGTAGAAATATTGGAGACCTGCGTAACTCCTGTACTGTTATATGGGTGCCAGACGTGGTCTCTCACTGCCAAACTTCGTAACAGTCTCCAAATATGCCAAAGAAAGATGCTGAGAAGGATACTAGGCTTATCACTGAGGGCCAGAGTTCCAAACGAAGTGCTACAAAAGATGTCAGCAATTAAAGATCCAGCACTGCAAGCCACCAACACCAAATGGAAGTGGGGAGGCCATGTTGCACGACTTAGAGACGGAAGATGGACGCAGAAAGTCACACTATGGGATCCCCGCATTGGCAAGAGATCACCCGGAAGACCAAGACGAAGATGGGCCGACCTCTTCAGTGAACGAGTAGGAAGCCATTGGTCAAGCAGAGCAAGACATAGGGAAGACTGGAAAAACATAAGAAGACAAGTGAACAGCGACTAAAACCAGTGCGACAGAAACAAGCGAACAATACCAAAGTGTGCAGAATGTGAACCAAGTGAACAATTCCACTCTTACGCGGAGTAGCTCACCGCGTGAGACAAATAGAGCTCTCCCTCTATAGGAGGAGGCCTTTGCCCTTAACGGGACATTTTTAGGCTAATCATTTAATTTCATTTCAATATACTAATTTAAGAAAAAATATTTCTGATGTTTATTTTCTATAAAACTGCAGACAACTGAATAATTCCGATGTAGGTTAGTGAACGTTCTATGTTCATTACGATGTTGAGAACACAATTCCGCTTTATATTTGGTGCGGCGAGGAAGAGAGAGGGTTGGAGAAGGTGCGAAAGGTTCTGGTTTAAGGGAGCGAGGAGTCAACTTGTGCCTTTCCTTGGCATTATACTGGTATTACTCCAGTAGACAAATTGCTGTAGGGTAAAAGGTATTATTTTGTGCTTAAAGTCTTCTTCCATTGCTTAGGAGTTTCCTTCTTGAAGGCAGATTCTAACATAGCGTAGCTTACCGAAGCTATAGGGGTATAGGGGTCTACGAGAAAGTGCGAGTGAGATAGCCGATGTGGAGGGGGAGAACTAGGTGAATTATGTGCAAGCTTTTTGTTAATTCAAAGAGTTGGTGAGCTAGAGTCGGCTTGTACAGGAGGGGGAAGCGGCTTTTGTTCGTCCAACTCCCCTCCTGTGCCCCTAACCCAGAACCTCATACTTTTGTACAAAAAAAAAAAAAAAAAAAAAATAATAAAAGCTTTGTTGAAAATCGTAACAATGGGAAAGTCCTGCTAGGTTCTGAGTCTTGGTTACTTTACACTCTATTTTCTCTCTCTCTTTCTGTTATTCTTTGTTCACTTATTTTCCTCCCTTTCATTTTATTCGTTTCATGATTTCTCTTTTTATACACCCCCTCTGTGATTCTAGTAAAGACTTCATCATTATGCAGTACGGATATGAGAAAAATACTGTATTAGAAGGATAACAGGTTCAATTCAAACATTCCCTGTGTCTGGTAGCTGCAGGTTCGTTTCATTTCGTATGAGTGTGTGTGCGCGCGCGCGTCGGGCGGAAGATCTCTGGATGTATGATTTTTCATAACTCACTTCAAAGTGGAAAATTTATTACAAGTAGCTAAAAAAATAAATTATAACATTGATGGTGTATACAGGATAAAGTAATTTTATTGTAATAAAGTAAATATACACCTGAAAATGCAATTTGCTTATGGAATAGCGATATATCGATACATTTTCGATATGCCGATATATTTTCTGCAATATATATCGATTATCGAATTGAAATATATACTGATGGAATGTCAAACCAGAGTTTTTTTTTATTTTCGCAGATCGTTAGGATTGTAATATATTGCAATATCAATATATCCGTATTTAATTTATTTTCTCCATCACTACTCTAGCATTGGCATATTACACAAAATATAGAGATTTCTGCGTCACCATGACAGCGGGTTTGTTTGTTTGCGATTGTTCTGGTTATCGTGTTATCATAGCAACATTCTTGTAACTTAACCTTCAAAATCACCAGATATTAACCCAGCAATGGTTATGACGTTATCTGAAGAAAAGAGTGTTCTTGAACAAGCCTACGATGAGTTTAACACTCCGTAGCACACACTGTGGCAGATATTCCAGAACGTCCACACCTGTGGAGTAACGGTCAGCGCGTCTGGCCGAGAAACCAGGTGGCCCGGGTTCGAATCCCTGTCGGGTCAAGTTACCTGGTTGAGGTTTTTTCCAGGATTTTCCCTCAACCCAATACGAGCAAATGCTGGGTAACTTTCGGCGCTGGACCCCGGACTCATTTCACCGGCATTATCACCTTCATTTCATTCAGACGCTAAATAACCTAGATGTTGATACAGCGTCGTGAAATAACCCAATAAAATAAAATATTCCAGAACACAAACTCAGAGCATTGAAGAAAAGCTACTACTTCTAAAAGAAATAGATGGTGAACCCATAGCTATTGTGAAATTATGGCAATGACTGTAATTCAAAGAACTCATTTCTCGTGTAATACGTCAGTGCTAGAATTTTTTAGATTGTGTATAAAATGTAAAAAATGTGAGCGATTCAAATTACCCCTTACTTATGACAAATCCTATAATAATAAAGGTAGAATGTATTTAGCATCCATTTGCAATGCTCTGTTCTTCATTACTGCAGCTCTCGTGTGTTTTATTGTATCGAGAGCGGGGCTTCAGTAATTTGACACTTATCACATAATGCTCATCGGTTTCAGTTTTAAATAACAGAGCCTTTATTTGCTAATTAATGTCGGCTCTCGCTGCCGTATAAAGCGTATTAAATATTAATAGTCCCTACACAAAAGAGCATTTTCATATCATTCATTATCTACTATTGAATACAATTCTCGTGATCATCTCTTGCAAGTTAGCTGGCATTTGGATCATTAAATTATTTGCTACGTTTCAGAAGTTCCATTTATAAATAAAAACCTCATCTCTGTATCGTTTTTGAATGTACGTCAATTACTCTATTATTAGTGATGATGATCGTGATGTTGATGATTAATAAAGGGTGCGGCAAAACATCCTCCCTAATTTAAAGTTTAAATAAAAAAAACAGATGGATCAAAATAAGGAAACTTTATTAATATGAATTATATCTTAACAGTGGGAATTTTTAATTTTTTTGAATAATGTTTCTCTCAAGTGGTGTCCTCCACTATCAATGCATTGTTGAATGCGACTTCGGAAATTCTGCATCATTCTAACTAGCATTTCTTAAGGAATAAGACCATTTTTTTCCTGTGTTGCATTTCTTAGGTCTGGCAAAGTCCTCGGCCGATATTTGAACACCTCAGCCTTAAGATGCCCCCATATAAAAAATCGCAGGGTGCAAGGTCTGGTGATCGTGCTGGACAGGGGACGTCGCCACGTGAAGAAATTAAGCATCCAGGAAAAATCTGTCTCAGGACTTTGAGAGAAATCTGAGCTGTGTGAGAGGTGGCTCCTTCCTGGTGAAACCATACCTGGTCAGTCTGCAGCGCATTGAGTCTCGGTGCCAAAAAATTGTTGATCATAAAAGTGTACCGCTGAGAGTTTACTGCCACAGTAGCAATCCTTTTCAAAAGAGTAAGGACCTAGTGATCCCAATGCACCATACAAACGGTCGTTATTAGAGGTTTTTCATGAAGTTACGAGGGTTCTTCAACTCCAATATCGGAAATTTTGATAATTCACGCATACGATAAGTGAAAATTTAATGCAAGATGCTGAAGATGTGGTTCTTTTTAGTGATGAAGCACGATCATTAAACCTTGCACCCTGCGCCCTGCGATTTTTTTCTATGGGGCAACTTAAGGCTGATCAAACATCAGCCGAGGTCTTTGCCAGACCTAACAAATGCAACACAGGAAAAACTGGTCTTATTCCTAAAAAAAATGCTAACTTAGTTAGAATGCAGAATTTCCGAAGTCACATTCAACAATGCATTGATAATGAAGGACACCACTTGAGAGACACGTTATTAAAAAATGGAAAGTTCCCACTGTTAAGATACCATTCATATTAATAAAGTTTCCTTATTTTGATCCATCTTATTTTTATTTCAGTTGATTTATTTATTTCATAGTTTCAAACTTTTTCTTCTTTCTAACAAAGAATTGTTATGGCTTTTGTTCTTATTTTGATTTCTTAATTTTATAAATTCTTGTGTTATTGTTCTTATAAAGACTGTAGTTTAAATAACCTTTCAGATTGAAAGGAACATATATGTGTTCTTGTATATGTAAATGAATAGAAAATCTATAACGTTATTTGATTAAATTCACGATTATTTAGAAAATAAGTTCTAATTTTCAGAAGTCCGGCAACATCGCCGCTAACACACACTACGCCATGATACAGATGTAAGAGGTCAGAAAACTCGGTGTGTGTCGGTAGGTGAGCTGTTGTCTGGTGCTCTGTTGTAACCAACTCGCACAGTGCAGTGGCTTGAATTTCGAGGCTTCTAAAATTAAATTTACACTAAAACCGTACATACTATTGAAATACGCCAGATGAATAAACATTATTCTTTACTAATTTTCTTAGCGATATGGGCAAAAGCACGATCCTATTCGCAATAGTTACCGAATAAGATATTGTTAAACATTTGAGAAAAACACATGTTTTTTTATGAAAAAGTTATGAACGTTCCACCAATATATTATAGTTTTTTGTTACATAAAAGGTTTGCAATATATTGCAAATTTGGGAGTGTTTTCAGAGTTTAATTATTTATAAATGACTTCATGTAGTGGACGCTTATCAAAGCCTTTACCGATACATAGACTCGTGCTCCACCATAAGGCCTGAGTACCTCAGGGCGTAGAATGTTTTTCAGAGCGGAGCGGAGGAAGTATTTTTTACATTTTTTCAATCGTTGTTTCGGAGAAGGAGTTTTGCATACGTCAGAAAGTGCCATTTAACTTACAGCTGTGTTGCAATTATTTCCAAGAAGCATTAAGTTTATTATCCACTAAATAAAGAACGAAGTAACATAAAGCAGCAAAGGGAAATTCTAATCTCTTTCATATTTAGAGAGAGATAGGTAGATAGATGCATTTATTGAGTAATATTATACATACAGATTTTTATATTATCATAATTTTCTCTAAAATCCAATGCAAGGGTCTTCTGACCGTACGTGCTTTCTACCCAAAACAAATCCTCCTTTGTAGGTCCCCCCCACCTATGATTATATCCAACTACTCTCAAAAACAACAAACATATTAAAATGAAAATGGTACAAAATAAAACACATTATATAATATATCCTAACCAAAAAGACTTAAAAGTGTACAGTTGGGCAGATACTATTATCCCATCCTCAGTTCGCATCAAAAACTTCAATAGCTGAAGTTCTAATCTTTCTCGCCTTCAAGAGGAACAACACAGTCTTTTGTTCCCATTCTCTATTCTCCATGCCAGCGAATTCCTATTCTAACTTAGCATCGATGGTGGTAGACATTTTCTCCATACATGTTCCAATTCGACACACTATAATAAAATATGTCTATAGGAGTCCTTTTCTCTGCAAAGCGGACAAAGACGCTCCACTTTTTCGTTGACAATTTTATTACCCTTCCATGCCCCCAATCTTAGCCACGCTAAACCTGCTCTGCTGTCTTTGTTACAAGAATTTATGTAGTCACACCTCCCCCAGTTAAGCATGAGATCTGATTGTAAATGTAGTGAGGACTTTTCCGAACATTGGAGCTCAAAGAGCGCCATTATTCGGACTTCCATATGGTTCTTATGAAAGAAAGGACACAGTGTACACAATTGGTTGCAATGACAGAGTTCGATTTACTCCCCCGCAACAAAGAAAAACATTTGCGAGTATTTCCATTGCTCTTTTATATTATTTATTTACGTTTATATCACAAATTACGTTGTATGATCAGGATGTTTCGGCCTAGGCGATAAAATTGTTTACGTCAAAGAAAACAAATTAATTACCTGAAAATGTTACAATCCATTCTGGCAGGTGATTACAGTAAATAAACACAAACGAATGAATTTCCATTAGGATTTTCACAGAGAATTCGGAGAGCGAGGGAGATAGAATGTCAAAGCATTAATCGTGATGTAGATTCGAAATACGCAGAATTTACGAAACTCATATACATGAACTCACGAAATAAAACTGAGTTAAGCGTTTAGTAATTAAGGCTCCCTCCTTGCGAGTTCATCTGCGATGTTATGAGCATCTTTTAGAATTTTACTAACCAATTACACCATCGGTATACATCAGAATTGTTGCGATTAAGTAGAGGGAATGAGTTCTTTTCATATTACGTTTCAGACTATTAAGAATGTATTCAAAACGATATCGAGAAACATTTCAACATCAGTCATACAAAATGTAAGAGGGTATAAATAATGCAGAAGAGAAAATGCTGAATGTGAGAAGCGTAAACAAATCTGTCCCTTTTTATGTTTTACAATATATACTAATACAGTCGGCCTGGGTAGCGTAGTCGGTATAGCGCTGACCTTGTATGCTCGAGGTTGCAGGTTCGATGCTGGCCCAGATCGATGATATTGTCCACCTGGTTGGCAAGTTGGTATAGCGCTAGCATTCTATGCCCACGGTTGCGGGTTTGATCCGGGCCAGGTCGATGGCATTTAAGTGTGCTTAAATGCGACAGGCTCATGTCAGTAGATTTACTGGTATGTAAAAGAACTCCTGCGGGACAAAATTCCGGCACATCCGGCGACGCTGATATAACCTCTGCAGTTGCGAGCGTCGTTAAATAAAACATAACATTTCGATGATATTTAAGTGTGTTTAAATGCGGCAGGCTCATGTCAATAAATTTACTGGCATGTAAAAGAACTCCTGTGGGACAAAATTCCGGCACACCGGCGACGCTGATGTAACCTCTGCAGTTGCGAACGTCGTTAAATAAACCATAATTTAAAAATTATTTTATCGATTCTGCATTTTAATTATATTATCGATTTCTTGCTCGAAAGCTTCACCGAATTTATTCAAAGTTCTGTCATTCTCAAAATATAAATTTTACACAAAATAAATTATTGCCTTCTAAATTTCTACATAGGAGTAAACATTTGCCAAGCAATAGCGACGAAGAGTCGAAAACCAAACCTGTAATATTAAGGGTCGATTGTATAAACCATTTAATCTTAGATGAGAGGTTAAATTGATCCTCGTTCTAGCTAAACTTTGAATTTTGTGTTGTATAATATTTAATCTGAGATTAATTTGTCTTAAACTAAAGTCAACTTTGACTGAAGAAATTTCTCCGATTAAGTTAGATGATCGAAGTTCAGTTATTTCTTTTCTGTTTGAAGTATACGAGTGGCAGATTGTGAAAAAGAATAACCATTATTGTTACATATATATATATATATATATATATATATATATATATATATATTTCTTGCCTTAATATACAAACATTCTTATATTTTATAAGGCTTTATCGTGTTTAGTAGTATCAAATAACATAACCTATAATTATATTATGTTTATGACAGCCATTAATTATTAATGGATATGATAGGTACATTCATAAATTTTCAATTAACTTTACTATTAAACAAAAATTATTTTTTATAAACCTTTATTATGTTTAGCAGTATCAAACACCATGACATAACAATTTGAAGAACGGTCAATCTTCTTCTTATTCTCCGCCATTATTTACAATGCACAAAACAAACCAGTGTCTCCAACAGAATGTGCGGAAAGGCGCCAAAAGTAGTTGGAAAGTCGCTAGATTTCTTATTATCAACAAAGAAAGATTAAATTTTGTCGCTATGAGGTGCTAAAAAGGTCGCTAAATCCCTATTTAAGCAATATAAAAGTTAAAATAAATTGTGGTCGAAAAAGAGTTAAAGTCGCTAAATTAGCTATACTGAACAAACCTGTACAACATGGTCCCCTCATCACATACTTCACCTGTTTATGCGATGTTGCCAAGACCTTTTCACGTGAACTTAGATTGCATTTGAACCTAGGTAATTTGATAGCACAAACGTTTTATACAATAGAAGAAGTGTCTGAACTCGGTTCACTTTCCGATCTTCGATCAAGATTGATCTTTAGTCAGGGAGTTTTATACAATTGGGCCTAAGAGTGGTAGATGGCTCCATTCGTTTTTGTCATCGTCGTCGTCGTTTTAGCCATCCGGGTAATCACCGTCATTATCATCATTATTTGGAAAGTGGATTTTCTTTTTACTCATTTCAACTTCATTTTTGTTATTTAAAATTTAATGAGTAGCAGGATTCCTTGGTCACGTAACTGGAATTGCGAGAGACCACCATTTTCAAAAACAAGAGATGAGCATAGACTAATCTTTTTCACAAATAATACGCAGTAGTTTTCCACTTCTAGATCTCAAGTCACTGGAACTTTGGAGTTGATGTTCTTTCTTAAAATAAAGTTAATCTTTCAATGTATGTTGCTCTTAGGAACATTTTGTGTACCCCTGGAAGAAAAACGTCTAACATAGCTATATCGACAAGTTTTCTGCGAGGCTGTGTCACATGGTGTCTGTTATTTCTACGAATCTAAAAAAAGCAGCCAATGCTATTTTAAGTATTTTCCTGCAGCATACAAGGAAATGCATTTCCATCAGGAGGAAAATCCTTTATCCAATATCAACATATTTCAACAAAAAAGATGAAAAATTCACATTCATTTCTTGTATGAATAATTTTGGTCGTATGTAGGTTCTCTAGCGTGAGAATCAAGCATCTGTGTTGTCTCATTTCAAAATATTAAGCCGTCTCTTGTAAGAACTAGACGATAAGAATTAAGAGCCAGGAATATCTCTGAGTTAGGCCTATATATAGGGTAATGTCGCAGTACTGTTCTCCAACCAGGAGATTAACAGTGAAAAGAATGTGCTTACTATTGTGTCATCCATTGGAGAGAAGTAGATAGATTATATTATCAACAGTAATCTCACTAGACGTTTTGATTTTATCGATAAATCTGCAACTAGAACACGAGCAGATTTATCTAGAGAAAATCAAAACTCGAGTGGGATTTAATTGACTATTACACGATTAGAAGAAAGTATATAAAGATTAGAAGTAACAAAGTACTCCAATACAATAAAATATTAATTGACTTACGAAAATACAACTGTCTTCAAATGTATTATTGTACCATCTCAACATTACAAATATTACGCTAGATGCATGCTAGATGGCAGTAGTGTCTTTATACAGACACTGTAATGATTACTATTCAATAAATCTTAATATTAAACAATCTCTGATACGTGACTATCCATAATATCATATAGCAGAAGTTCTTTTTATCCTCTCAGAGCAGAAGCTATAACATAACCTAACTAATATACACAAGTGTTAGAAAAGTTTTAATTAACGACGATGACATAAAAAATAAACATGAATAATTTTAAAAGGAATAATTATTGAATGTACAATTTTCAAATTTGAATGTGGTTGGTGGTTCAATTGATGTTATATTGGACGTGTGCATAATAGAAGTGGAACTCGTTGATTTAGGCCTACATGATGTATTCAACGTATTCAGGATTTCCGAATGGTGCTCTTCATTTATTTGTAAATCGGATTTCGGAAGATGCATAGGTATGATCAGTGATTTTTATTAATTCTTGTTCTTGAATGCCAATGCGAGTCATATTTGAAACTGCTGTGCATCGACTGGAGTGGTTTGTAATTTTATATATATTTTTGAGGTCCAGACTAGCGCAGTTTCAAATGTTGGCAAACAAAGAAACAAATGCTAGGGACGCGATAAAATTGTGCGATAAGCAGCCATGATTGGTTTAAATACGTCCTTTCTTACCGTTTTATTGGTCAAAAGTAGTGTGACGTAGTAAGAGTGTAATAGTCAGTTTAAAAAACTGCGCCTTCCTGCATATGTGATTTCCTGTATGGAGGGATTAAAAGACCAGGAGATTAAATGTGATCTAATTTTGTAACTAGGGTAGTATAAATAAGTATCAATGTTATCGTTTGTGCTGTGAGAGTTAGCCAATGGAGAGAATTTCTCTCCGTTCCATTACTCTTTCATCGTATGATGACGCAGAATATCTGCGTGGAAATATCATATGTACTTCGGTACATTAATAGTACATTATGCAACGAGCCTATAATGATAGTAATTAAGAAGCGAGTATGGATGTTTATGAAACTCGCTTGCGCTCGTTTCATAATTTTCATACGAGCTTCTTAATTACCATTATAGGCGAGTTTCATACGACTTTTTATGCTCGACCATATTTCTAACTTGAAATTATTCAGATGTACATTTTATTTGTATCTGACAAGATCGGAAGTGACCTTGTTCTAGGTCGTGAATTGTGAGATGTGCGCAGACGCGAAAGTATTGATTTTTTCAGAGGAACAATAATGTCATTGACCTTGTGTAATACCGTTAAACTTGGTATAACCTTGATTTTTGAATTCGACATTGAAAAACGAGATGACAAATTGAATTTATTTGAATATTATTTACAATTAACGTTAATTATTATAGTAACAGAACATAACCTTCTGCGACAGTATTGGATTTCCAGTCTCCGTGACTTTTCGCTAATTCTCTTTCGATTGCATATCCGAGAATAATCGATACTTGTTGTTTTATAACGGTACAAAGCTGACCTGTCATTGGCTGAACAGTTGTAACCTGAGTCGTCATTGGCTGAAAGACCTGACCTTTAATGAGTAGGTGTACTTTAATGGCATGCATTAAAGGACTGCTACCAGGTGTATAATTACTACATTTCGGCATGGTCGAGCATAAAATATATATGATATGCGTAAATCACTTCGTGACGGCGCTTATTCCGTCGGATCCCGGCCAACTAGTCACTCATAACGAGTGCACCCCAGCACATGTGTGGACTTCAGTCCTACGTTCATAGACATCTATGACGTAGTGCAGAGGGCGGTCACTAGAGGGAACCCAAGAGTTGGAACTTAATCTGAGATGATTCTGTCCGATGCCGGGGTGGGTATCCGGTGTGGCTTAGTGGATAAAGCATCAGCACGTAGAGCTGAAAACCCGGGTTCAAATCCCGGCGCCGGAGAGAATTTTTCTCCGTTCCATTACTCTTTCATCAATGGAGATGAGTATATCCAAGTGTGTGACCTTATGACATCTTATGACATCAACATTCATTCACAGCATTACCCCGCTGCGTCTCATTTCCCTGAGTCTTTCTCCTGGTTGGAGTAGAGTAATATCACGTGATATTTTAATAGTGATAGAATGTACTCTTAATATAGGCCTTTGTTACACAATGATTTTGAATAATGAAATAGATATGAAACCTGCCTTGTAAAGTGTGTCTGCATATTCCTACATACATGTTTGAAGTTAATGCTCTAGTAAACATCACCACATGACTTAATTCGCTTATGATTGAAGCATTATTTATAATATTGTCGATGCATGTAATTTGTGTAATTCGGGACTTACGCTTCAAGAATAATGAATGACATACTGAGCGAGTGGAGTTCGCTGCAAAAGTTCATAACTGAAACGATGTAACATGAGGTTTTTCATCATCATCATCATCATCATCATCATCATCATCATCATCATCATCATCATCATCTTTCATGCATTAGGAAATTGATTCCTGTAGCAGCTACTGAAATTGGTCCATCCATCTTTTGGCTGGTCTTCCAATATCTCTTCTTCCCCGAGGTTTATATTTCCAAAACTTATAGGTATCCTATCCTCCTGCATCCTTGAAATGTGAGACATCCATGTATTCCTATATTCTTCTATTTTGTTATTTAATTCATATATCTCAAGTTCTTCTCTTATTTCTTTGTTTCTTTTATGTTCTATTTTCCTGCAACCTGCTACGCTTCTCAAAAATTTCATCTCATTTGTTTATAATCTAGAGGTATCTTTCTTTTTCATAACCCAGGTTTCGCTTCCATATAGTAAACTGGGAACTGACATCACTTTATAACATTTTAACAATGTATTTTTTCTCCCTTTTGATTTCAGGGTTCTTCTTATTGTTCCATTTATGTAATTAAATTTTTCGATTTTTTTCTTTTTGATCATAGTCTCCTTTATAAGATAAGGTAACGCCCAAAAATTTAAATTTATTTACCGGTTCTGTGATACTGTTTCCTATTACTATTTTAGATCTTACAGGAGATTTGCCACAAAATGTCATAGTTTTAGTCTTATGTACAGATATCTCCATATTACAGTTCTTATTTATTTTCCATAACTCATGTACTGCTCTCTGTAGGTTATTTTCAATATTTGCTTTTACTACCTGATCATCAGCGAATAGCATCGTCATTATGAAATCATCTTCATTAAAATTCTGTGTATAGTTCTTTATTTTTATTTTTCATTTTCTTAATATTTATACTCCTCTTTATACTCATCTTCCTGTACTGTAGAAATGCCTCGCCTCTGGAATTCGTTACCTAATGACGTCAGGGACTGCCGGACTTTATCACAATTTAAAATTAAATAAACATTTTTGTTTTAGTTAATGTTTTTAGGTATTGATAGAAGTATTCATTTGTGTTTCTTTTTCTTTTTTAATCTAGATTAAAATTGCAAGTTTCTTGTTTATGTTAGTTAATTAGTTAGGATACAATTAATGAATCATTTAAAGTTTGTGTGACTGCATTGTGGGTCCCTATCACCACGGCATGGCGCGTCCTCAGGTTGCGGATCGAGGAGACGGCCTCCAGATATGGAGGGTAGCTGCGAATATATTGAATAAGCAGTCGCGGACAGCCGATGAGGGGTGGTCCTCCAGCTTGGGGGTTGGGCGAAGGGCTAACAACCCATCACCGTAAAAAAACAGCCTGTTACGAATCCTTCAAATAAGCCTCGGAATGGGGCTGATTCTCTGACACGACCACAGCAAAAGTTCCGACGAAGTTGAGGAAGAGTTAGATGTTAATAGCATTTGGGAAAATATCCGAGATAATATCAAAATTGCAGCTGAACAGAGCATAGGTTATTATGAAACTAAAACCTTTAGGGAGGCCGAGACGTAGATGGGAAGATAATATTAAAATGGATTTGAGGGAGGTGGGATATGATGATAGAGAATGGATTAATCTTCCTCAGGATAGGGACGAATGGCGGGCTTATGTGAGGGCGGTAATGAATCTCCGGGTTCCTTAAAAGCCAGTAAGTAAGTAAGTGACTGCAACCTGTGTAGGCCTATATTTTCGTGTGGATTTACTTTGTTTATAGTGTTTTTTCTCTCTCTTTTATTTCTTGTGTAGCTTTCTTTGTATGTAGTGTATTTTTTTTCTGTTTATTTCTATTATTGTATATGTATTCCTGGTGTTGGGGAAGAGAAGGCCTAATGGCCTTAACTACACCAGAATAAATAAATACATACATGAATAAATAAATAAATAATTACATAAATAGATAAATAAATAAATAAATACTCCGTCCATGTATATATTGAATAGAATCGGGGACATACCGCAGCCTTGTCTCAAACCTAAGTTACCTTCCTCTACCCTTATCTGTGGATCCCCAGCTATTAGTATTTTAGAATTAATATATATGTTTCTAATCACTTCAACTAGATGCAATGGAATACCTCTATTATATAATATTCTCCATAATTCATTTCTATTTATTCTATCAAACACCTTAATATAATAAATGTTAAATTATTATGTGATCGGGGTCCTGATTAAATACAATAAAATATTTGCATTGACAATACAGTGCATGAGCTTCAAGTTGTCGGATTTTCTTTTGTCCTTGTGTTTGTCTGTAAATGTAAAGAGTCTGAAAAAAAAACTCACGGAGTAGCAGTCTTTGTGAACATTATTGGTAAATCCATTCTTTTATTATTAATATTCTTACCGAACTTATTAAAAATGTGGTCTCTGGAGGCTTTGACATGGTGAAAAAGAAAGCTGTAATCTTCTGAACAGTGAATATTTAGCCTTATTGTCATTATATGACATAAATTCCAAATTTCTCAAAAACCGTAACCAACAAAATTTCAACTTTAGCGGAATTAAAAAGCTGAAACGGTAGCAGCTTGGATTCGTAATCTGATACTGCTCTCGGTCTTGGGTTCGATGTCAGCTTGGTCTTGTTAGCTGGCTGGAGTTTTTTTTTTTTTTCGAAATTTCCCTCAATTTTAAGGCGAATGACAGTTGATTCCATGGTGAATCTCGGAACTGTGCTCGCCAAAAACAATTCCGTTATCAGCAATTCGGCAAGCATATTAAGTTTTGAAACTGCTATGCGTTCAGAACAGAGGAAGAAAGTGTTACAAAGTGAACTCTTTTGTATTTACGAAGTTGAAATTATTGCGAAAATGTAGAATTAGTATTAGTATTTATTTATTTAACTCTGGTAGAGATAAGGACGTCAGGCCTTCTCTGCCCCTTTACCAGGGGATTACAACTATAATATGAACAATAAAATTGCAATTAATATTACATTTACAATTACAATTACAATAAAAATTGAAGTACGACAAGATTACCTGATTAATGAAAGCTAGACATTTTATCATAGAAGTTAAGAACAAAGAATATTTTTGTATTTACTGAATTACAAATTAAACCTAGAATAACAAAATTCTATAATGATGAAATTACCGGATATTGAAATATTTTGTGATAGATTAAGAGAACTATTTACAAGAAACCATGTCTGAACGAGTCTCAATTACTGACCAAGTGCCTAGTAAGTTTGCGTTTGAATTCAATTTTATTTCGACGGTCCCTGATGCTAGCAGGTAACGAATTCCAGAGTCTTGGCAGGGCTATTGTGAAAGAGGATGAGTATGAGGAGGTGCGATGGGATGGTATTGTTAGTATTGTTTCATGGCGAGAGCGTGTGTTCAGATTATGGTGGGAAGAAAGGTAAGTGAAGCGAGACGACAGGTACGAAGGAATAGAAGAGTTCAAGATTTCGAAGAGAAGGAGAAGTGAATGTAAATTTCTTTTCTTATCTAGTTTAAGCCAACCTATTGCTTCCAGGGATGGGGTAATGTGGTCATATTTACGAACATTGCTTACAAAACGTACACACAAATTATGAGCACGTTGAAGTTTCGTTTTGTTGTCGCTGGAAAGGTCAGTCAGTAAAATGTAAGCATAGTCAAAATAGGGAAATACAAGCGTCTGCACAAGGAATGCGTCTGGAGTGTGTCTGCTACCGTATCACAACATATGAATACAAAAAAATTAATATATGTTCAAACAAATTTCAATTTCTAAAACATTTACGGGCCATTCGTTATGTCGTGAAACAAAATGCTGTGTCCGCCGTAGCACATAGTAAGAATCTTGTGGAGGGAGTACGTAAGCTCTCTTGCTTAGAGTAGAAGCGCAGCGAGGGAGGGAAGCTTCTCAGTCTCCTTTAATTCCCTGACGAGTAGGTAGGTTTCACGAGATACAGAATGTTCTATACATAATTTACAGATAGAGGTTTAAGAATGTTGCTTGATACTTCTATGGTGAAAGTGACGGAGGAAAAAAGGAGGTTATATGGACGTAGATCTATGGCGTGAATTGGAAGGAGAGGAGACTGTACAGTAACTATTATATGAAACGAGTCAGTCAGGATAGGAGAAGAAATGTCACAAGGAATTGAAATAGGGAGAGGAGTACGACAAGGATACCCTTTATCACCTACCCTGTTCAACAACTACTTGGAGGATTTAGTGAAGAAATGTTTTCAGAACATGGGAGGAGTGCTACTAGCAGGAAGAAGAATAAAGTGTATGAGATTTGCTGATGATATGGCGTTGTTAGCAGAAGAGATAATACTAAAGGATATGCTACTGGAGCTAAATGAGAGCTGTGAGCAGTACGGAATGAAGATAAATGCCAACAAGACGAAGAGCATGGTCATAAGAAAAAAAGTAAAGAAAGTAAACTTGCGAATTCTAAATGAGGCAGTAGAGCTAGTGGACGGCTTCAAATACTTGTGGTGTAGTCTACTATAAGCAGTAACATGGGCTGCAGCCAGGAAGTCAAAAGGAGGTTAGCAATGGCAAAGGAAGCTTATAATAGAAAAAGGAGCGTCTTCTGCAGATCTCTGGAAAAAGAACTGAAGAAGAGACTAGTAAAGTGCTTTGTGTGGAGTGTGACATTGTATGTGGCAGAAACATGGACATTATGACTAAATGAAGAGAAACGAACAGACGCATTTGAAATGTGGATAGGCTATGGAGAAGAATGTAGCGTGTGAAGTGGATAGACAGAGTAAGAAATCAAGTTGTGTTGGGAAGAGTGGGTGAAGAAAGAATGATGCTGAAACTGATCAGAAACAGAAAAGGGTTGGGTCACTGGCTGAAAAGAAACTGCCTACTGGATGACACATTGGAAACAATGGTGAACGGGAGAAGAGTTCGGGGCAGAAGAAGATATCAGATGATAGATGACATTACGATATGTGGATCATATGAGGAGACAGAGAGGAAGGCAGAAAATAGGAAAGACAGAAAATAGGAAAGACTGGACAATACTGGGTTTGCAGTGAAAGTCCTGCTCTTGGGCAGAACATTATGAATGAATGAATCTACGTTTGTCAGCGAAGGTTGTTCTGGACGAAATCCTCAATTTTTGCTTTTCACTTTTGACTTTGCAAGTCAATTTTGAAAAGAGATATTGGAACATAAACTGCAATGAAAATTCAAACTGCAAAGTGAAAAGTTGGAAAGTTTAATGGAGGAATGGGCTCTATGACATGCGTCTTCCGACCCATAACATTGCTTTAAGGTTACACATCGCCGGTCGAAACACGCACAAACAGAGTCGGGTTAAGTGGTTATGGAATAAGGTGAAATTCCTATTGGTTGATAATTCACATGGTCGCGTTGCCTGACGTTGTTTACTGCACTTTGATTGGTCTGTTTCGGCACAGTAATCTTTTCAGCGGTATTGTTTATGTTCCCTACCCTCGTTATCAGTAGTAAATGTAACATTTAAGCCTTAAATTTTAAGGTCTAGGTTCAGGGTCGTAAACAGCCACCCGTCGTTCTCAACTCCTATCCGCGTAGAAGCATTTTGAAACTTATATGTAGCGTAACCGAAGGCATGTATACTGAGAGAGTACAGTTAAGTGGTCTGCAAGTTAGATTTTTAGGTATTACAAGATTACAAGACTTTTATTGCAAGCAAAAATTACATACAATAACAAAGATTTTACAATACTATTGTAATACTCGTATATGAATATTCTTCAAAATTCGAAATTGATTACAAATCTCACAGTCAAATAGTCTACATATTACAAATTATTGTACAGGGACATAATTTTATTTTTACTTCAATTTTTATAGTACCTGCGTTTCTGAATGTACTTGACTCCCACCCCTTTCACTAAAGTCCTTGCTAACGTCAGCCACACAAACTTACGGCCGCTGTTGCTAGCAGTGAAATAAACAGTACAGAGTACAGTGTGTTTCAGAAATATGTTGCATTTTTATAGAAGAAAAAGCTTATATTATTGAAGTTTATTTTCACACAGGTATGGTGTATAGCATAACTGAATTTATCTGTTTGGACTGAGCACAAGTGAAGATTAGAGTTACCGAAAGTACGGTACCCTATGATAATATGGTACGGTACTTAACAGCAATATTTAAACAAGAGTTTTGTTTTACTGTTTGTAAGTATGAAGGACGATGATGGAAACTGGAATTGCAATATAACCGAATGTGAACAACAGTTTTTTTTTCACAATTTTCTGGTTATATCATTACGGAATATTTTCGTAGAAATGTCATTAATCTGATAGATAAATTTAGAGCACCATAGTGTACAGAAAGGAAGAAAAGTGTAAAATGGCCAACAAAGTTGACAGAAGATGTTGTAGAAGATGCTAGAGAAAGGATGTAGCGAGATCCTAATAAGTCGGTCAAGAAGTTAGCTGTAGAAATTGGGGTTTCTTACGGAAGTGCTCACAAAATTCTCAGGAATAAATGAGGTTAGTAATATGCTGAATAAAGTAGACATTACATGATGTATATAACCGCCTGAAGAGTTGAGTTTGTGAAAAAAAAATTGTTACTATTCTACTGTATTTTGATAAAATACTGTAAAAGTAATGACCAAACTGAAAATCCCTGTAATTCCTTGTAATATAAATGGATATACTACTTTTCCCTCCTCCTATAGCTAGTAAAACGATTTGTTTACATATTGCACTAGCAACTCCAAACTCCTCTAATGGAAGGGGGTAACAGTGTTTCCGAGTATAGCCAGGTTAATGTTAAAAATGTTGGTAAAAATAAAGTGATGTCCCTGTATAAATACAAGGTAACTGGGTCAAACCCGAAAAAGCAAGATGCTTGAGGTCGGGTGTGACCAATAATGAAAACTGGATAGAAGAAAAAATAATAATAATGAAATAAAAATAAATAAAAAATAATAGTAACAACAATAATAATAATAATAATAATAATAATAATAATAATAATAATAATAATAATAATAATAATAATCTGATTAAAACTGTTAAATGTAATTACACATAAAGTTTAAAAAGAATAAGGAAAAAAAAACAAAAACAAACAAAAAGGTATCATAGCCTATACATAAACATACTAAGTTAAGAATACAACATTGTAAAAGTGACAGAAAAAAAAATAAAGAATAAGAATTTACATGATTATAATTTTAGAAAGTTCAAGCACTTGTTTTTTTAATAATGTATTGTTTAATAATTTTAATTTAGGATTCCTCTTTATAAAATCATTATATAATCTTGGACCGTAATTAGAACTGTGCCTTAGACCTGCTTCAGTCTTACATTTTGGTTCAATGAGGGGGAACGAAATATTACATCTTCTCGTGTTGTGGCCATGATCGGAAGTTATAAATTTAGTTTGATATTTATGGTAGTGATTCAAAATAGTATACATATAAATTTCCTTTATATTTAAAACATTAAATTCTTTATATATGATATGAGTTGGATGATCAAGTTTTCTCCTTAAACATATTTTAACAATTCTTTTATGTAGTAATATTTGGGCGAATGGTATTCTGTGATAATCCGCCCCATCCTATAATTCCATGTTGTATTATAGACTGAATTATGGCTAAAAATATTGTTCTCAGTAGTTTTACTGGCATAAAGCGACGCAGTTGAACAAATTTGTATAGAGTTTTACGTAATTCAAGACATTAGTTAATATGAAAATTGCATTTTAAGTTTTGATCGATGAAGATACGTAAATATTTCACGTGGGTTGATGGGCGTAATTTAGGACAATTGCAATTATTATAGATATTTGTACAGTTATTGCTATGAATGTTTAAATTATAGTTGTTTTCCACTGTAGGGAGGACTGTTTTATTTAAATAAAAGGGAATGAATGTTGTTTTGCGCGAGATCGTGCGTATTTGCTTGGTTCCCGTACAAAACCAATCTGCGGAATGTGTAAAATTCCACATTCAGTATTCCCAACCTAACACACATAACAATTTCTCTCTTCTTGCCGCTTAAGTGACATATTGATTTTACTGCTTTAGATTTTTAACAAATTATTTTTAGAGACGTTCAATGTAGTAATAATTATAAATTGGGAACTTACCACTGCAATTTCACCTAAATTGCACTGTTAATTATTGTTTTTAAATATTTACAAAAATTAAGTAAACTCTAAATCATTACATAACCTTGCCGTTTGTTTTAAGTTCGCATTTATAGACTGGGGGTGGGGGGAAGACAGACGTATATCACGGCCTGCTGGAGTATAGTAAACACAGAAAACATTTTAAAGCAACAATTTTGAAGCTAGATATTTTTGTTTTGCAAATTTCCCGTCATTGAACAGAAACCAAGATGGAGATTTCATTGCAACTAATTAGAAATTCCTCTTTCAGGTATGTAGTAAACGATCTTAGCACAAAATAATGTACGATACACGAGCGGTATGTTTTCTTTCAATTCTCGGAAATTAAAAAAGCTCAACTACGTTTCGCTTTTTCAAACTTTTTCTCGAACATGAAAACTTCAACATACCGCTCTTGTAACGCATATTACTATTTTTTATGTTGAGTGCTATCAGATTAAAATCCAACCATTTTTTAATTCAATTTAAGCCAATATTAGCCTTTTTAAAAACATGTTCCCAGCAGCATGCAGTAAATATGGCAACTGTATCGTCTGCAAAGAAATAAACATTACAGTTGCAAGACCATTATTTGAGATAACACAGAACAAAAAGAAAATGAGACTGAAATATCCAACGCTTGTTATAGGCAGAAAAATCTTTATTTTTTTGCTTGTTAGAATCGAACTCAGATTCGTAGCATCTGTAACTCAACGTCACCAATTTTGGAAACAGCGGAGGATATCGCGTCAGTAGTGTTATTTGAAATTAAATTCAAGATAAGTTAAGTTTAGATATTCTGCCCTCATTTGTCTCTTTGCAATATAATGTCACAGCTAGTGAATAGGCAACGAAAGAAATAGGGTCTCTTCGAACAGGGTCGACGTGGGTGAAGTAATTTAGGTTGATTTATTGTGAACGCAGCGTTCTCATAAATCTATGTTGGGATCCTGTGTCGGTGCAGGCTTACGTTTCGACTCAGTACAAGAGGCTGTTTAAGCTTGTTTACTCTTAACCTTTCGTGGCCTCTTAATACAAATCAGACACAATCTCCTGTTACAAACCTTTCCTTAAACTGTACCTTTTTCGGGCAGTGCTTATGCATAATTATTTGAAGCGCACCTTTGACTTGCTGTATAAATTTACAAAACATATTGGACCGAGAAGTCAGTACTAACAAATAAATTATGATAAACAGAACCTTCATTTGACTGTCTATTTATTATGAATCATTCAATAAGTCAGCCGTGGCGAAAATATAATCGTGCGCCTAGCATTATATAACCTGCAACGTGCATAGCACCTATGGAGGGAGGCGACCACCCGAAGGGGAAGTGAAGCAACTGTCTGACTTATTAACGGATATTTATTTTCCTTACGTCAAACACTGAAATATAATTTTATACAGTACAAGGCTACAAACTAATGTTTAATACATGTAACAAAGAAAGAAATGAACAAGAAAACATAGGACAAATTATCACAATCTAAAATTAACTGTCTTCAGAATGTGTCTGCGACAGAGTTTCAAAATCAGGAATTATGTCACTTCCTGCCAGTCGTAGTTGATCACGAAGGTATCTGTCTGTCAGTCGTGATCTAAATTTGGTTTTTACTATTTTCATTCTTGAAAATAATTTTTCATAAACGTAAGTTATAGCGAACATGGCTTCAAAGGAGCAAGCGAAAAACGAAGCTTCGGATATTTATTTTTTGGCAAAGATTTGAAAAGTTCAACATTTGTCAAGTCCTTACATCTACCTTTCATTTAACATCACTTTGTAAATCTGCGACTTTAAATTGAAGATCTAAGCGCATTATTCATACATCTGCTGAAAAAGGATCGACGTACAGAGATAATAATAATAATAATAATAATAATAATAATAATAATAATAATAATAATAATAATAATAATAATTAATCTTAATCTTTTAATGTTTCATCAGTAACATGTAGTATAATGCCGTTTTATGTTATACAACCGTTTTCCTCGTAATTCTTGTGAACAAATCATACATTTAATATTCTCATCGTATTGGCAGGGAAAAATGCGTCCTCCCATCCTACTTGAAACTTTCGTTCTTGCAGAGGTACATGGTTTCGAGAGAACATTGCGACGATACGCCACTCGCAGATCAGAGACAAATACAAATAGAACGGAGTTTGACTCCAGTGAGTGAGAGGGTGGGGATTATGGGTGGTAGGAAGCAAGAGAAATGCACAGCTATCATTGCAAGCCACAATGTGCTCGTGAGTCACATTTTCGCCACAACTGCAATAAGTGAATAGCATGTAAAAACAAGTAGTGGCTACAAGTACTTTCGCCTTATCCGGCATCATAAGGTAGCATAAGAAATTAAATATAAGTTACATAAACGTAAAAATAGCAAGTGCACCAAATAGGCATCTTAAAGTATCATGAAACATGTTAAAATAGCATGAAAAACACTGAGTTAATAAATGTGTACAAAATGATTAAACATATAAAACTGTGTACTTACAACGTGATATTTCAGGTGAGACAAGTTAAAATAAATTAGGAATACAAAACCATTAAATATTAGAATATGAGTCACTGTTCATGTGAAGTGTAGTGAATGTACAGTAGTAGCAAAAACAAAAAACCGGACCGACCCTTGTAGCTGATTTCAGAGCCTTGTTCACTACAGAGCGCGATTGACTGGTAACTAAGACTTTCGTGGTTCGAATCCTGCGTGAGAAGGAAACTTGTATTTGTGTTCCTTATTCAAATTTATTCCCAATACTTTTCATGTTCTGGGAATAATAAGTTAATTAAGTAGTAAAATATCGTTGCAATCGAAAAGTATTGGGAATAAATTTGAATAAGGAACAAAAAAGTTTCCTTCCCAGGCAGGATTCGAACCACGAAAGTCTTAGTTACCAGTCTATCGTGCTCTGGAGTAAACAAGGCTCTGAAATCAGCTACTAGGGTCGGTCCGGTTTTTTTTGCCACTACTGTACATGACTTAGTAACAATAAATTATATTTCAGTACTATTCGTATGCAATGTGTAAGAAAATCATTAATATCTCCTAAATTACTGCTCCTAGAATGAACATTTCACACTAATTTAAAATTGCATGAGAGTGAATTGTGATTATTTCAGATTCTTGTTTTACTTTAGTGTTTAATTTTTTACTTATATACCAAACTGTTTAAGAAGATATTGAATTCGTTTGTGCATAATTAAAAAGAAATATATTTGAATTATAATGTAGACAGTTTTCTTCATTCCTCTCTATTTTAAATATTTTTTTTAGAATTTTGATTCTAACATTTCGAGTTATAAGTTAGTTTTTAAGTGTTTACCCTTGAAAGGAGATTCAGTTGTGAAATATCTGGGCATCATTATCGATCAGAATCTGAAATGGTGTTCTCACATTTCCTACCTATTTAGCAAATTACATCAAAGAATTCATAAATTTTTAATTCTGCCTCGTATTTTACGCATCAGTATTTTACGTACACTTTATTTGGCTCTTTTTGCGTTCTTTCAGTCCACCATCCAATATGACAATATTGCGTGGGTAGTTGCGTGGGGTGGAACTTCATAAATTTCTGTAAATCCTCCAATTTTTTTTTACAAAGGACATGATAATCAATATCTGCCCTGGAAAAAAAAAACTATTAATTTACCTTTCTAAACTCAACTTTTCAGAATTATGAATGTATAGAACTGAACAAGCAGATCTGTGCAGTTCATCATTGAAGTATTATTACATAAAATCGTAAAGTAGGATGTCATTTAGTTAAGTTTACAATACTTGGCGGAACGTTAATTTACATTTAAGGGAACAAAAATTTTTCACAACTGCAGGGTTAAAAATTATATATTTATTGCTGTAGGACCGAGACTATATAACTCCATAATGAACATCAATTTAAAATTAACGGCCCTGTCGGGGCAAGTTACCTGGTCGAGGTTTTTCCGGGGTTTCCCTCAACCCAATATGAGCAAATGCTGGGTAACTTTCGGTGGTGGAGCCCAGACTCATTTCATCGGCATTATAACCTTCATCTCATTCAGACACTAAATAACCTAAGATGTTGATAAAGCGTCATAAAATAACCTACTATAGTACATTATGCAACGAGCCTATAATGAAGGTAATTAAGAAGCGAGTGTGGATATTCATAATTTTCATACGAGCTTCTTAATTACCATTATAGGCGAGTTTCATACCACTTTTTATGCTCGACCATATTTCTAACTTGATATTATTAATTTTCTTTGTATCTGACCTTGACCAATGTCCCGTATGTTGTGAGATGTTGGCAGACGCGAAAGTATTGATTTTTTCCGAGGACAGATGTTTACATTGACCTTGCTAGTCCATAAGAACCTACAGAGATAACATTGAAATTAAATTAGACATTGAAAAACGAGATGACAAATTGAATTTATTTGAATATTATTTACAATTAACGCTAATTATTATAGTAACAGAACATAACCTCCAGCCTCCGTGACTTTTCGCTAATTCTCTTTCGATTGCATATCCGAGAATAATCGATACTTGCGGTTTTATAACGGTAGAAAGCTGATCTGTCATTGGCTGAACAGTTGTAACCTGAGTCGTCATTGGCTGAAAGACCTGACATTTAATGAGTAGGTGTACTTTAATGACATGCATTAAAGGTCTGCTACCAGGTGTATAATTACTACATTTCGGCATGGTCGAGAATAAAAATAATTAATTAACGTGTGAATGTTAATGTTATAGTAACGGTTGAGTCATCATTCGCAACGAAAACTTGCGACGGCCATGAAATCGTGATAATGTTTCAAACTAGATGTGATTCCTTGTATTCTTAATTTTTAATGATCCTGAATTTAGACAGCCATGAAATCGTGAAATATTTATTTCCCAACTTGAAATTTATTTAATGTACATTTTTGTTATCGTAGGAAAAACATTAGATGATACACATTCGTAAAGCTAGTTTCAGAAAAATGTTACTCGTGCGAGAGAAAGAGAACCTTTACAAACTTGTCTCATAAATAACTATTTTTAAATGAAAAAAAAAAATTAAAGGAAAGCATAGTTCACAAATTATACTTTCAGCTAAAAATCAGTACTGGAGTTATCTAAAATGATTGATGCGAAAGAAGGAACATAACTATTAAAAAATGTTCCTGCGTGAAAATGAGGGCAAATTCTGCTCTTCGAGGGAGCGTGGGCCTGATCAATATTGTGTTTAGTTTTGAAGGACACTTGTAATCCAAATTCTGCCGTAAAATTTTGAGACAATAAAAATGTGTTTCTTTTTACAATTTTTTGGCCTACATTTAAGTTTCTAGTTTACATCTAAGTGAAATTGTGATACTCTTTCTTTTGCTGTCCTGGCTCAAGATAAACCAGTCCTAGGATATCTTTTAGTTCTCACATGTGGTTTAACTCGAAATTGTATACAGACTTGGCATTACATGTTTTGTGAAGTTTCCCCATTGGGCGTAACAGCCTCGCATAATGTGCCAGGTGCATGAACCCCACTTACGTGCAAACTGCATATGATACCGCGTAATTAATGTATATGTCTCCAGTCATGAAGACACGTACGTAATCCTTTGCTAAAGTTTCGGTGAAAACCGCTCCATAAAATGAACCTCAACTAATTCAACTCATAATCTGCATATCTAGGCCTCCAGGAAGGATATCGTGCTGCTCCGCACTACATTGAAATAAGTATTCATTTCTTTTGCAAGACGGGAAGTTGGTGGAGGTGTTCACAGCCCAGAGCGCGCTTGTAGCATCACATGTTGAGAGCAAGAAAGTGAGGATGGCATAAATAAACAAGTGCGGGGACCTGAGAGGAGGCAAGAAAGGAAGGGGGAAAAGAGACGCGTACACAGTAAAACAAATGAAAAAGGTGTGCGCATTTGCATAAACGTTAAGTCACGAAGTCTGAAGTCGATCCCTGACTCCGTCATTCAGTTTTCCGTGCTGGCGTAAGCCTCCCAGCAGATCTGTGGTCCTGGGATCGCCTCATTCTTTAACAGAAATGAGAAATGGACTTGTGTTTTTTGAAGTAAAGTTTGAAAGCGCGTGAAATTAACATATCTACTGCTGCTAATGTCTGTATTCAAAACGTGGCAGTTTTAATCCCTCATTAGCTAGTGGGTGCCCATGACCTGTAATATATTAATTACACTTTCTTAGAAGAGGAAACCTAAATGAATGAATTAATTAACTAATTAAGGAATGAATGTGCGTATGTAGGCCTATAGCTCGCGCAAGAACAGATTCCCGAAAACCAATGGTGGCGTTGGTGTCTGTTTTGACGTGTGTATATGGGGACGCCGAGGGGGGAGAGGTGCGAGCCGATAGAAGTACTGTCTCTTCCAAGAAGATGAACAGATGAGGACAACGCTGTGGAAATAAAGAACGTAGAAAAGAAAAATTCGAACCTAATTAAACGCGCAACATATGTTTACGAATGAAATAATAATACCGTGCGATACAAGACACGTATTCACACGCAATGGAACAAACTAAAGACGTTATGTAACTACCACAACGCAAGACTGATTCTATCGATGTCATTTCTTTGCCGACTGTACTCTTGAATATCATTCAAGTTATCTTGTGACCTTTCCTCTCGCCCGCTCTTCCTTATCGCAGTGTTTAATTCGCATTCCTTCCGTCAGTAATCCGTGCTTGCAAGACCTACAGTATATGTCTGTGTGTATGCATGTATATGTATGTATGTATGTATGTATGTATGTATGTATGTATGTATGTATGTATGTATGTATGTAGGCTAGTATGTATATATACGAACCGACGAAGGATCGAATGAATGAACAATTGATTGAATGAATGATGAATGAATTAATTTTATTAAAGTAATTACTATTGTTCAGTTATTATAAACTTTGGAATATTCTGTCTGAATTTGCTCTTTATACAGGGATTACATTTCAAACATTTCCAGTCCGAACACTATTTATTTCAATTAAATTTAGTTTAAAAATACTCGCTCATTTAGATGATGATAATAATAATAATAATAATAATAATAATAATAATAATAATAATAATTTTATTTTCCCTGGCACAGTTAAGGCCATCAGGCCTTCTCTTCCACTCAACCAGGATCAAAGCACATACAGAAAAATACATACCGGTATACAAATATTAACTTAAAAATAATAATAATAATAAACATAATTAAGTAAAAAAGAAAGATTGAATACATATACACAATCAGTATTGACTTTAAAATAACAATAATAAAAAATATGTATAATAAAAAATTTATATAATAAAAAAAGAGACTGAATACATAATCACAAACCGGAAAATACATTCTAGTATACAAGTATTAATTTAAGAAAAAATAATTAATAAATATGAATATAATCTCACAACTAAAGGAATAGTAAAATTAGTATGATCAGCAAAGCACGTGTTACATTGAGACAATGACAATTACCTAGATATTAGTGTTAATGGAAAAATAAAGTAATGACTGTGTAAAATAATAATAATAATAATAATAATAATAATAATAATAATAATAATAATAAAAATTATACCTAAAAAAACTAATTCGGTGCATTTAGATATTGGGAGGGAGAAGTAAAGTTAATTGTTAATTTAATGTTATAATACTGAAAGTATTTTCTCATAAAACTGCAGGAAGCTAAATAGAGTATGCGAAATGACGTACAACAAATTTAGGTAGGCTAACCATGAGCAGGTATAAGAATAGTAGGTGAAAATAAAGTATGCTAAAATTGAGTATGTCAAATGTCCAAATGCCAATTTTTGTTTACCAAGTGACATGGTATCGTGTTACATCCTCTCTCGCCTCAGTTCCTTTTGAAATTTCAAACGGCAATCCAATTTTAATGCTCAAATTTGAAAGAGTATTCAATTATTTATACATCTTTCATTTGTTCTCACATATTTAGTTTTATTTCGTCGCCTGAAAACTTATATTTTTGTTATTGCCAGTTGGTCGTAGAAAGGAAACACAGTTTATTTTGGGTAATTTTCTACATTTAATTAATTAAATTTACAGAATTAAATGTTCAAAATATGCCTCATTGTTAGCTAGACAGTAACACAACCTATTTCGGAACGCCTCTTGTATTGTCTTAGTATGAAAACCATACATAAATAAAGTAAATCCAAACTTCGGCTTCTATTAATCTCTATCCTGCTTTAAACTTTAAGGAATAGGTTTATGATACACAACCATAATATTCCTTAATATTAGTTTGTGTTACTACTTTAGATAGCCTGTAATCAACAGTAGTCTTTGTAGTTTTACTTTTTGTCTCAAATTAAAAATAACAACAATCCAGGTTGCCAGGCGACGATAGAAAACAAAAGTTGTGGAACAAATGAATGAGATGTATAAACAATTGAATAATCTTTCGTATTGGTGTATCAAAATATAAGGCGCAACTAGAAATATGAAAGGGGGAGTCAGGGGCGTGAGGGGTGGAACATAAAATGCAATTAAAACTGGTCTTAAATTTCCGCCTTAACATCTAAGTTAATGTGTCTTTTGTTTAAATTAAATTTAATCGAAAAGAAAAGTTATTAAAACTTGGAAATTTTTAAATGAAAGCCTGGTATTTCCTGAAACGTTTTGTAAAAATTAAACTAATACAATAATTTAATAAATTACCTTTGACAAATCCATTGACATCGGTCGGTTATTATTAATGAAAATGCAATTTAGTGACAAGCGTTATCACCAACATGTAATTTTGATGATGAAAGCATGAATGTTAGAAAATTATATAGTTTAAACTCTATATATTTATAGGAACTTGACAGGTCAGGACTGTTGTTTACTTCCAGCACCTCGAGGAAGGGAACCAGAGCGTCAGCGTTCTGAGCTTCGTGCCAGTTATCGACGACGACGGCAAGTACTTGACATGTCGCGCCGAGAACCCGGAAATCAACGACAGTGCCTTAGAGGACAGGTGGCGCCTCAACGTTCATTGTAAGTACAACATTCATTATCTGCTTATAAGTATAAATAAGATCCTCCAATGTAATTAAACTTGTGCATTCGTGTTCTGTTCTCGGTTTTTTCTTTCACGAAGATTTGCTACATAGGTATTTTGTATTTTTATTTGTAAGTGTAAGATTAGCATCTACAGGCGGGACAGAAACATTTCTGTGCACTGCAGCTTACTACCCGTCCATTGTAAATTGACCGGTGTTGATTCCATGAACTAGCAGAATGGGTCATCCCTCACCACGAATGCTTTGATCCCCTCAATGCCCCGCGTTCCGTAATCGCCAACGATGTCTTGTACGGAACGACAAAGGCGATATTAGCGCTCAGTGGTCATGTAACATTGAAGCCGTAGTATCTTCCATCTTAGGATATAAACGTCGATTCAGTATTCGCAAGAGAATCTTCGCCGAGTGTGTCATTAGACTGACATTCCTGAACTCCTTACATTTCTTGGCATTATTTGTGTTTAACTCAGTTATGCCATTCTAATCTCTGTCTAATTTCCATTTTAAATATCACAAAATCCAATAAAATAATTTTAACATATAAATATCTAAAACAGAATTGCTTTAAGAGTTATGATCAATTAGGTAATATGTTCTTGTATAAGATTTTAAATATAAAAATCTATACCGAGAAAATTACATTTTCTAAATTTTCTATTATATATCCTAAGATTTTGGTAGAAGATCATTTCCTTTACTTGTTTCCATAGTTTATATTCTTTAAGTTTCTAGCGTAAATTAGTCATTCATTCTTTCATATAATAACGTATCCTTAACCTTTGTTTCTATAATTGCGCAGAGAAATAACGTTTGCCTTTCAGGAGAAAAATATTACACGCAGTGATTAAAAAAATATGTCATTATTCCTTTAGGTAAAAAAAGCTAACAATTTTCAACAAGAAATGTTAATTTTCTCCTCTATATTTTACACCTATGTTACACCGCCATGTGATGTGAACAACGGGGGCCTTGCTATTAAATTACACTGAGACCGATTTGAAGTACGTCATACATCAGTTGTTAATAGATTTCAAAAAGGCATATGGCTCGGTTAATAGAGAAATTTTATATAATATTCTTGTTGAACTTGGTATTCCCAAGAAACTAGTTAGAGTTAATTACTGTAAAATGTGTCTCAGTATTACGTACAGCAGAGTCCGTATAGGCCAGTTTGTCAGATCCTTTTCCAATTATTTCAGACTGCAAGGAGATGCACTAGCACCTTTATTTTTTAACTTCGCTCTAGAATATGCTATTATGAAAGTCCACGATAACAGAGAGGGTTTGGACTTGAATCGGTAACAGAAATCTACAACCTAATTGACTCAGAGCACCCTGTTAGTCAAGGATATATTTTCATATACTATGAAAATTAAAATTTTATATTTTGTCTTCCTCCGTCAGCTGTTTTAATATGCAAATATAGTATCTATCGCCTATTTATGTAAACTCATTTTGTTTAATGCGCCCAACTTGAAAACGGTTTCTCTTTAATTTTATCAAATAATGACCCCAATGTTCTCTCAATATGAGCCATTTTACACACAATTAATATGTAAAACATACATACACGCGTGCGAATTCACTTTTGATTAAAGTAACACTCAACAATGCAGCGCATTCACAAAAATCAACATAGCGCGGCGTATTATATCACGGTTGAGATTAGCTCCGCGTCTTGCTATTGAGTCGTAGCGAATCGATACCCCCTCCTCCCCGGCCATTCCTCAAGCTTGCGACGCCGTCGCGCGTCGTTACGAATCTTCTGCCACAAGCCTCCCGTAGTGAAATGATTGTTAACAGTGTATTCAATATATAGAAGGATCGGTTTGAAACGTAGTGTTACGATACATCATTATTAAGAACTCATACTATTACTAAATTTTAGTAGCTCAATTTTTTTTTGGTAGACTAAGCCTCAAAAATCTCTTGAGAGCTTCGCTACTGCTATTGATAAATGAAAGAACAATAATTACTAAATTTAACCGAATTTGAAGTACTCGCTGAGTGATAATGGAAGATATAAATGATGTGAAACCAATACACTATTTAGCTAAAGGAGAAGTTTATGACAAATTTTAGGAGGCACTTTTTCACGTATGATCCTCTTGCTTAAAAAAGTCTCTTGTGAGGACACTTGTATTTCCCTATTTTGACTATGCGGACATTTTACTGACTGACCTCTCCAGCGACAACAAAACGAAACTTCAACGTGCTCATAATTTGTGTGCACGTTTTGTAAGCAATGTTCGTAAATATGATCATATCACCCCATCCCTGGAAGCAATAGGTAGGCTTAAACTAGATAAGAAAAGAAATTTACATTCACTTCTCTTTCTCTTCGAAATCTTGAACTCTTCTATTCCTTCGTACCTGTCGTCTCGCTTCACTTACCTTTCTTCCCAGCATAATCTGAACACACGCTCTCGTCATGAAACAATACTAACAATACCAACACATCGCACCTCCTCATACTCATCCTCTTTCATAACAGCCCTGCCAAGACTCTGGAATTCGTTACCTGCTAGCATCAGGGACTGTCGAAATAAAATTGAATTCAAACGCAAACTTACTAGGCACTTGGTCAGTAATTGATTTCTTGTAAATAGTTTCCTTAATCTATCACAAAATATTTCAATATCCAGTAATTTCATCACTATAAAATTTTTTATTCTACGTTTAATTTGTAATTCAGTAAATATAAAATATTCTTTGTTTTTCTATGACTATTACACTCTTACTACGTCATACTACTTTTGACCAATAAAACGGTACGAAAGGACGTATTTCAACCAATAATGGCTGCTTATCGCACAATTTTATCGCGTCCCTAGCATTTGTTTAATTTTATTCCCTAGCATTTGTTTCTTTGTTTGCCAACATTTGAAACTGCGCTGGTCTGGACGTCAAAAAAAAATATATATATAAAATTACAAACCACTCCAGTCGAAGCACAGCAGTTTCAAATATGACTCGCATTGGCATTCAAGAACAAGAATTAATAAAAATCACTGATCATACCTATGCATCTTCTGAAATCCGATTTACAAATAAATGAAGAGCACCATTCGGAAATCCTGAATAGGTTGAATACACCATGTAGGCCTAAATCAACGAGTTCCACTTCTATTATGCACACGTCCAATATAACATCAATTGAACCACCAACCACATTCAAATTTGAAAATTGTACATTCAATAATTATTCCTTTTAAAATTATTCATGTTTATTTTTTATGGCGTCATCGTTAATTAAAACATGTTTATTTTTTTGGCGTCATCGTTAATTAAAACTTGTGTACAGTATATTAGTTAGGTTATGTTATAGCTTCTGCTATATGATATTATGGATAGTCACGTATCAGAGATTGTTTAATTTTAAGATTTATTGAAAATCATCTGTCAAGTGACGTTGATTACTGGGATTCGGATAATTGAAGTGGAATGCAAATGTTTTAATAAAAACGAAACTGAATCAACAAAGCCTTCTTGACTAGTAACCGTCTACAGAGTTCAATGAAGATTCCATAGTTGGCACAACTGCCATCTAGCGTAATGGTGCAATAATACATTTGAAGACAGGTTTATTTTCGTAAGTCAATTAATATTTTATTGTATTGGAGTAATTTGTTACTTATAATCTTTATATACTTTCTTCTAATCGTATAATAGTCAATTAAATCCCACTCGAGTTTTGATTTTCTCTAGATAAATCAAAACCTCTAGTGAGATTACTGTTGATAAATTATATAGCTTTCATTAGTCAGGTAATCTTTTCGTACTTTAATTTTTATTGTAATTGTAATTGTAAATTTAATACTAATTGTAATTTTATTTGTAATTGTGAATGTAAATTTAATACTAATTGTAATTTTATTTGTAATTGTAATTGTAAATGTAATACTAATCGTAATTTTATTCTTCATATTATAGTTGGAGGGGCAAAGAAAGCCTGACGACCTTATCTCTACCAGGTTAAATAAATAAATACTACTACTACTACTACTACTACTACTACTACTACTACTACTTCATAATGGCTCATGGTAGCTGTCTTATAGCATTATATTAACTTTGTAACTAACACCTGCTATTTATAATGCATAATTTTTAAAAGTTGTACGTAGTAGAATTTTCTGCTAGTAATTCTACAATAAATTATTTTATATTACATCCAATATGGTAATAAATAATCGCCGGGATAACTAGCATTCAAGTAGCTTCGTCTTTTTATGTGACCGTCTACATTCTTTCTTTGTTGCCGAACCCATATTCCCGCTGTTAGTATGTGGTATTACCCATCCACGTCATGAAGCCTGCAAGAGAGATTTAGGCAGTGTCACACTTGATAAATGAGTTAATAAACGCGTTTGGCGAAGTCGGTGACCTGTCTTTGCACTTCCCGCGCGAAATTTCACTGTTTCACACCTGCGATAGAAACAACTTTCGCAGGATGTCTAGAATGTTAGCGCCTCACCGAGGAAAACCGGGTTCAAATTGCGTTGGTATACATTGAAATTTGTAGTAATTTATTGTTAAGAATGTTCGATATGGTGCTAAGACGTAAGTGAAGTAGATTTTCGAACCTTGAAAAATTTTGCGTTAATAAAAATCAATTAATTTTCATTTATGAAATGGTAATTGAAAACTTCGGGGATAAATAATGATAAAAGTCATATGTAAATTGCATACATTTTAATTTTTACTGCAAACACAAGACAATTGCCATATTTATCAAGCTGCATAATCCAAACATTTGTTAACATATTTACATAATTATTTAACCAAATCAAAGATAATGTGGCTTATATTCAATACAATTCAATTCAATTTATTAAGCCATTAAACAAACAGTGATAGACTTCGTCGCAGTACAGAAGGGGAAAAAACATACATTTGAAAATACACATATAATTGAAAACAGTAAAGTTTAATTAGAATGAAAACACAAAACATTTTGAAAATCTAAAAATTAACGAAAACACTTCACTCTTAATGTAATGTTTGTAACTAAATGTAAATAACCTTATTTATTAAGTAACAATTTCGTATGAATTTATGTTAAACTCATCCACAGAGTAAAAGGATTAATTAAAAGCCAATTATAAAATCTAGCTTTGAAACTATTGGATGGTAACTTATAATATTGACTGGGAAGCTTATTATATAATTTCATCCCCATGACAGAAAAATTTGTACTAGTTTTATGTAATCTACAGTATGGAATATTAATTTGTTCACTATATATAATTTTATGATCATATATATTGGCTATTAATGAGTAATTGTCTATATTTTGTCGAGTGTAAAGGTCTAGGTCGTATTTATATATAAATTTATGACAGTTATCTGTGATTGTTTGAAAAGAGGTCGACAATGTTCAAGATAGTTTGATTGACATAGAATTCTAATGGCTTTCTTTTGCAAAATCAAGACACTTCCAATTTTGCTACCATTTCCCCAGAAAATTAAAGTATACCGAATTATTGACTGAAAGAACGAAAAGTAGGCACATCTTAAATAATTTTGAGAAACGCAAGTCACTAATTTGTTTAATAAACTTGATAACTTTGTTCATATATATATATAGTATATATTCGATATGTCTTTCCCATGTTAAATTGGAGTCTGTAAGAAGCCCTAGAAATTTGATATAGTTTTGTATGTTGTCGTTTTTTATTACATGACGTTATATTGATAGTCTTTCCTTGATCAAGCAAAAAACCATTAGATTCAAACCATAAAGACATCTGTGATAGAATATCTTTGGTTAGAGCATGTAATTCATTCAGAGTAGAGCTAGAATATAACAATGTATACGCTGTTAACAACCAGAAAACTGTCAATCTCAATGTTTGAGGGTTGTCATTATTTACCCCCGAGGTCTTCAATTATTTGCATTATAGTTTCATGTATAATTTGTTTAGACTACATAAACCTGCAGAATTTTATAGCGGAAAAGCTCGTTTTGTATGTATAACAAAAAGTGTAATAAGATATTGTTGGAAAGTCCATGGTTTTCTCAGAAAAAAATGTATTTTTCCATTCTTATTCGGTAACTGTTGCAAGTAGGATCTTTACTTTTGTCCATATCGATAGAAAATCTAATAAAGAATCATTTATTCCTCTGGTGTATTCCAATAGCGTGGACGATTTTCGTGTAATTTTAATTTAAAAACCACTAATTTGGAGCCACTGACCGATTCAGATTGCAACGTTGTAGTCAGAAAGGAAAGTGGAAGGTAGATCTGAGTTCGTTGACCTCTTTACATCTGTATTACGAGAAGAAGGAGCACTGTATTAGCGGCGTTGTTGTTAGACTGTCCTTGCTTACTCTTACAAAGATTACGGACTATTACACTAGTATGCTATAGGAAATTGTTTACATTTTTCAGTTCCCACTATGGATAGTTACAAAGTCCATATGTAGTTTCGTTTCATCACATCTAATTTTCTAAAAATGTCTTCTCCTTTTTTAATTCATGAAAATATCTAAGCACTGAAATAAATCCTTAGATAAATTATATCATTATTAAGCTGGTAATTTAGATACTGTATAGTGAAATCATTGAAATGTTATAAAACAACGTAAATTAAAAATTATGAATAAAGTATCCCTAAATTTCATTTTCCTTGCTTAATATTGCTAGGAAACTTGAAAAAAAAAATAAAATAACTCACATCATTTGTACATTTATTCGCATACCATTCCTCGAAATTGGTAGGTATAAGCTTTAGATGTGTGTTTATTTTGTGAAAATAAAGTCTTTTAAGTGGTGCAATAAAATTACTTATATCAATTAGATCATATAATGTGAGTATAACTTATTAACTTATTATATTAATTAACTTTATTAATAATTTATGGTTTAATAATTAATTTTATACTCTCGAATATAATATTACGGCGTTAAAATATGTTTAAAAATAATATATCTTTTTTGACGGTTTTGAAATCCTTGTTCAAATTTTAAATTTTTTCGTTATTTCCAAAAGTTACAGGAAAACCTGACGCGATAGAGAAAATCTGAATACAGATTCGGATTCAATAACCCTGAGTACCTAAAAGCAGTCATATAAGTTAGATTATCGTGTTAAATTTATTTTTATTTAAATCATGAAAATTGCCAATTTGACGTCGTTTTAATTTTTCTTTTCAAAATTATAGAAAAACCTGACGTGATAAGGAAAATATGAATACAGATTCGGATTCAGGGTGCTTCAGTTAAGGGACAAGGTACAGCTTACAGCAGTAAAATTTATGGAAATAGTCAATATTTTTTTTTGCTCCATTACTGTATTTTGTACAGTAATGAAAATTGGTATGTGTAAAACGCTGTTCTTCTATTATATTAAAAAATATTTTTACGATTAAAAAAATTCTTTATAGGCCTATTAATTTTTTTTTTCAGAATTCAAAATGATGGAATTTTACTGTGCAGTGATGAAGCATTTTTCTCACAACTCATAAACTCGGTAACTGTTTCATGTTCTCTCTTTTATTTTATTGCTGATATTCATTTTTACAATATCATGCTCTTTCAACTACATTCCTTAATAAATAATATTTTTTTTATTTTGTGTTAGAAGAAAATACTGATATTTGACCAATTTTTAAATGAATTTATTTTTTATCGGGCAATCTATCAAAGGCAGAGAAGTGATCTTACATCATATTGTAGATATTATATGCATAAATATACATAAAACATTTCATCACAGAATGTTGCATAGTTTTTTAGTTAAGTGGGAAACGCTTTATCACTGCACAGTGAACTGAATTTTAAAAAAAATGTAAATAATTTTTTTAAAACGTAGAAATATTTTTTTCGTATAGCAGAAGGACAGTGTTTTACACATACTAATTTTCATATTGTATAAGATACAGAAATAGAGGAAAAAAGGGTTGAATATTTCCAAAATTGTTGTGCTGTAAGCTGTACCTAACCCCTTAACCAGAACAAGTAATTTTTTTTCTCTTGTAGCAGAAAACTTTTTTTGAAATGCTTGTCAGTGTTATTTGACGATCACGGGTAGAGGGACTTCTTGGCCGTGTGGTAGAACGCCACACAAGTTAGTTTGTCAGTCTTGAACATTGTAAGTCTGTTATGTTGGGCCTGTTATCTTGAATAATAAATAAATAAACAAATAAACAAACAAACAAACAAATAAACAAATATTTAAATAATAAATATTTAATTAAATATTTAAATAAATAAATATTTAAATAAATAAATAAACAAATAAATAAACCGAATAGACAATATATAGACACATTTCCTCCTAATGGGAGGAAGATATTTTGCACTTTCTTGACGGAAATCGAATTCTATCATTTCTAGCAACAACTTGTGCCTCACCAAAAGATTGATATGAATCCAAGAATACTGCATTCTCATATACGCTGCTCTCAGCTTCTTAATATTGCATCTATCTCCATTACACGTTACTGACATTCGGTTCGTAGGAATGCTATAAAGATTTGGAATGCTGTTGTTCACACTTACTGGGTGCAGCTTCCTGTTAAACCTGCACAACTACAAGACACATTAATCTTGTATTTTAACTTAGCTTAACATATGATTATTATAACACTAGCTTGCATTTAAAATTCAGAGGATCGCCAACCATAGATGTATTGTCCCACTGTTGAACTAGCTCAGGCGTGTAGAATATTCAAGGAATGCAGGTTTAAAATTTTATTTACGAGTGACACTTTGACGTGAAAAAAGAACGTAAAATAAAATAAAATTCCCGACAACATTGCTGAAATGTTATGCATAGAATGCGAGTTTTATACAATGCATTGGTTTATAATTGTAAATTGTTCCCGACAAAGACAACTTAAATGACGTGTCAGCGTTTCATATCGAAACGTAATTGAGTTATGAGTCATAGTTTTAAGTTATAACACTGTAAATAAATTTCATAAATATACATTAAAATTATTTCGTGTTTGAATTGAATAGATACGCTTCTAGTGAAATAATGAAAATCTATTTAAGATTGGAGTTTTGAGACTTCGTAACTATTATGAGAAATTGTGTTTTTAATTTAACATTCCTAAAAATGTTCTATATTTATAGAACATTTATACCCGAACCCACGCTTTCAGAAGTCGAAATTGCGATAGAAAATCTGAAAAAGTACAAGTCTTCAGGTATCGATCAAATTCCAGCAGAATTAATACAAGAGGGTGGAAGTGCATTATATAACAAAATTTATAACCTTGTACTTGCTATTTGGGACAAGGAAATTGTACCAGAACAATGGGAGTCCATAATTGTACCTATTTTTAAAAAGGGGGACAAAACCAAGTGCGGTAACTCTCGAGGAATATCACTTTTGTTGACGTCGTACAAAATTTTGTCCAATTTTCTTTAGAGTAGAATAACTCCGTACGTAGATGAAATTATTGGGAATCATCAGTACTGTTTTCGGCGTAATAGATCGACTATTGATCAGATTTGTTGTATTCGACAGATAATGGAGAAAAAATGGGAGTATAAGGGTACAGTGCATCAGTTATTCAAAGATTTCAAAAAGGCATATGACTCGGTTAAGAGGGAAGTATTATATGATAATCTTATTAAATTTGGTATTCCCAAGAAACTAGTTCGATTAATTAAAATGTGTCTCAGTGAAGCATACAGCAGAGTTCGTATAGGTCAGTTTCTATCTGATGCTTTTCCAATTCACTGCGGGCTAAAGCACGGAGATGCACTGTTACCTTTACTTTTTAACTTCGCTCTAGAACAGTGGCCTGCAGATGCTGCAGTTATGACGTAAGAGCCAGTCAGGCCTCAAGAGCTTGGAAGAGCGAGCAGTTGAGACGTATTACTGTTATCACGCACCAGCGCAGTGGCGTCAGTGCAGCAATGATACGACAGTTCTTGGAGATAACTTGATGGAATCACATTCCTGTATTTGGCTAGGGAATAACTCCTCTGCGGTCATGATGGCAACATTCTTGGCAAATTCCCCGTCATTAAAAGAACGCATGTTCTTTGCAATGGCTAGTGAAATTATATCTTAAGCCTTAAGCTTACCATTGATTCACTGAAGTAAATGTTCCTAAATTCATTAACAATTTATCTTTCAATTGCTGCACTAGTAGACTATTTGTCGATATTCTGAAAATCTATTTGTCATAATCATTTTGGCGTAGAGAATAATGGCATTGTATATTGAATTTTTTACATCCTGAAAAGCTTGCCACAAATCAAACACTTCGCCATTCCTCCATACTCCATAACACAGTTTGATCTCGACAAAAATTTAAGTCTGGGCACGGTAGTAACACAAAGTGATGGTGTGTTTCAAAAGTTGAAATATATTTTGCATACTACGCACCAAGTTAGGCTATATAGTTCAATCTTATATTGTGCAGGAAAATGGCTGTTAAAAAACTTAAACTGTTTTAAAAGTTTCCGAGAAGACAAAGTGTTGTAGTACTGCTTAAATTATTTATTTCTACAAAATTTGTATATTTATAGCAGTTTCGAGCTTCATTTACATAATTGGGAATCTTCTGCAGCTGGCTGTATTATGAATTTCATATTATTATAAGTATATTAAATTTGATTACAAACCAAAATATTTTATTACATTGATTTATCACGGATGTACAGTTTTGTTTTTCAAATGTATTTAAAAGGCTGTTATACTACCTCAGACGAATGGATCGCGCTGTCAGTGCATAGGCGCTGTACCACCACTGTTCAGTTGAACCTTCTCTCCTCGCTGTGCTCAGTATGCAGAGATTGCCGAGCAAAGAGCGTGGCGGCTCCGTGGTATGACGTCACAGAGCACGGAACATGCCGGTCATTGCTCTAGAATATGCCATTAGGAAAGTTCAGGGTAACACAGAGGGTTTGGAATTGAACGGGTTACATTAGCTTCTTGTCTATGCGGATGACGTGAATATGTTAGGAGAAAATCCACAGACGATTGGGGAAAACACGGAAATTTTACTTGAAGCAAGTAAAGCGATCGGTTTGGAAGTAAATCCCGAAAAGACAAAGTATATGATTATGTCACGTGACCAGAATATTGTACGAAATGGAAATATAAAATTTTGGAGATTTATCCTTCGAAGAGGTGGAAAAATTCAAATATCTTGGAGCAACAGTAACAAATATAAATGACACTCGGGAGAAAATTAAACACAAAATAAATATGGGAAATGCGTGTTATTATTCGGTTGAGAAACTCTTTCATCCAGTCTGCTGTCCAAAAATCTGACAGAATTTCTAAAACAGTTATATTACCGGTTGTTCTGTATGGCTGTGAAACTTGGACTCTCACTCTGAGAGAGGAACATAGGTTAAGGGTGTTTGAGAATAAGGTGCTTAGGAAAATATTTGGGGCTAAGCGGGATGAAGTTACAGGAGAATGGAGAAAGTTACACAACACAGAACTGCAAGCATTACATTCTTCACCTGATATAATTAGGAACATTAAATCCACACGTTTGAGATGGGGAGGGCATGTAGCACGTATGGGCGAATCCAGAAATGCATATAGTGTGTTAGTTGGGAGACCGGAGGGAAAAAGATCTTTGGGGAGGCCGAGACGTAGATGGGAGGATAATATTAAAATGGATTTGAGGGAGATGGGGTATGATGATAGAGACAGGATTAATCTTGCACAGGATAGGGACCGCTGGCGGGTTTATGTGAGGGCGGCAATGAACCTACGGGTTCCTTAAAAGCCATTTGTAAGTAAGTAAAAATGTTCTATATAGGTACAATTTACTGAAAGGTAAACAGTTTCTGAGTCATTTTACATTTCATTGGCAACTGATTTACATATTTTCAACATTGTAGGTTTCTTTCTAATAGCATAAATCCTGGTTCAGACATTAATGGGCATATCAAAAGATTCTTAATCACGCAGAATTGTGGCACCTAATCTCATAAGGGAACTGATTATGAGCTCATGTCGAAAGATTTGCGCACATACAGAGTTTACGATTTCCAACTTAAAACATGAACAAATTGTCATAGAAAAAGAGAAAGGAGATTCACTTATTCATCATAGTCTTCTGCCCAAGGGGACAATTTACATTTTATGTAACAATATTGCTCCATTTTTAATTGTACGTCTAAACATAAACAATAATGTTATTCTGCACAAAATCACACGAACTTCTTTTCTGATGCAAAATATTAATCTCTCCCGCTTTCGTAAAGCAGTATAATTATCAAACAAATTTCTGGTTGTGTGATTTTCGAAACTGGATAAGAACATCCTAGTTTCTAAAAATCGTTGAGAAACTGCAACGAAAATCCACCGATTATGTAATCTTCTTTGAGAAAAACATTGACGGTACATCCTTCTTGCCTCACTTGAATTACGACGACTTTCTCCATAAATTAATAACATACGATATTCCTAAACTTGAAATGACATTGTAAGTTGTTTATCGAATACCCTGTACTGAACTGTCATCCGCTCTGCAATAGACTTATGGACAGGATGCTTGAACTCGGCTGACTCGTACTTACATCTGTGCAGAGTACTGCCTGCTGAACACGTTGCCACGTCTCTCACGCCAGAATATTAACAAATTTAAGCATGCATTTTATTTAATTTCACGTAAGCGTAATAAAACACACAAATATTTATTTAAAGTAATATTAACTCTTTACTAGATATACCTACTGATGTAATTGTTTTCGTAATTTTAATAATGATATAAAAAGTATAACACAAATAAAATATGAAAAAATGTTTCTTTTTCAGGGAAAACTATCAAGTTTTGACCGTGTGTTATATGGATATTTTTTTGATCTTGTAGACGTATCCGACGACTGTGAAAAGGACAGCACTTACACCCTGTATATATATATATATATATATATAAATGTTATGTTTTATTTAACGACGCTCGCAACTGCAGAGGTTATATCAGCGTCGCCGGATGTGCCAGAATTTTGTCCCGCAGGAGTTCTTTTACATGCCAGTAAATCTACTGACATGAGCCTGTCGCATTTAAGCACACTTAAATGCCATCGACCTGGCCCGGGATCGAACCCGCAACCTTCGGGATAGAAGGCCAGCGCTATACCAACTCGCCAACCAGGTCGACTATATATATATATATATATATATATATATATATATATATATATATATATACTAGTGGCTTGTGCAGCAAATGCTGCTGCAAACTAAGTTCGTTAGACGTTCAAATAAAAATTTTTCAGGTTTATTTTCAATGAAGAATACTTATCTTTTTGATAGTTATTTGCTTCCATAATAATGAAACATACTCCCTCTAAATGGATTTTTTAGGCCAAATACTTTTTCTTGAACCTATCCAACTTCCGTTTTTGAGTTTCAACGCGAAAACGCAAGTATCAATATCAGGACGATAGCAGTAGCTATTTCAGGTCATTGTGGATTGTAGGCAAAAGTTAAAAGAAAAAAAATGTCAGGTTTGCTAAGCTTTCGAACAATAGCATTTTCGTATAGCTGCTGCATGTAGAACTTGAAATGTAGAGCGTAAAATCATTTTATCCTACTAAGAGATCTTGCTGAAATGATCTGGAGACTACGATATTTTCTAGGCCTCTTATTTTATCAGTAAGTAATACCTTTTTATCTTTCCTTAGGAACTGTAATTTTTGCACTCTCTTGAGCCAATACTGAAGACAATGACACATATCAATATCTACACTACACCGCCATTAAGTATATGAAAAAGACCCAACCCCACTGGGTTAATAAGTATAAAAATGTTTGATTTTTAATAACAATATTATTATCTTACTTAAGTTTTGTAGTTATTTATAGCAGTCACTCTGTAAATTATAGAAATGAAGATCTAAATTAAGATATTCTCTACATTTACTTACATAACCTCAAAACGTTTCACTTTCAGGTCATCAATATAGCATCAATATTATGTATAATTAATGAAAAATAGACGCATCATGATATTAACTATAATAATATTTAATTTCTAATGGTAATAATGTCATCAAACCACCTCAAGTTTCGTAGATTTGAATATCCAATACACAGCTGTACTCAGAAAAATATACACTGCAGAATCAGTTTTTAATAACAAATTGAATTGAGCTCTAAATATGTCGGCAATCCTACAGGTCATGGCCTTCGTGTAATAGCCTATTGTTTATTGTAGTGTGCGTTTTGTTCTGAAATTCAATCAAGTCAGCCGTGATTCAATAAAATTAGTTCTCAAACTGACAACAGATGGATTTTGGAAAATAGGAAAATTATGTAGGGAAATTGACATTTCACTGAAAACTACGGTTTTTCCGAAAAACTTTGGATGCCAGGCATGAAAATGAGGGGTCACTCATTAAAATCCGTTCAGCCGTTTTCCCGTAATTTCCATTACCAGTTCAAATTATATATATATATATATATATATAGACACACACACACACAATTTTTCCTCCGAGTGTCTGTTAATTATACTTAAGCAGCTTGCTTTTCCCCGAGTCAAGGCTTGTCGAACCGGATTCCACCAAAAAGAAAACTTCAATAAAAATGTGTGCGCTATTGCTATCAGGCTCTCAGTACTTTAGAGTGAGCGATAAAAACTTGTTTTATAGCAACCTGGCTAATGTACTCGGTGTCAATGAAACTGGATTGGCTTACTATAGCTCTGCATGTAGTCGACTTCACACTTGAATACTGTATTAGCCTTCCTGAAACTATATACCTTAGTGAACTCTTTAACACAAATCTCTCCCCTGCGTCTGTCACACAGACAGAGTTCCAGTTCTATTAGGCCACGGATTATTCATTTGGGAGGGCTGTTCCAGGAACAAGAGGGGTTACCTGCTGGAGCCCCAGTGCTGAGTATATAAAAATCATTATGTATAACTCTGAAAAAAATCACAATCTTGTAGACAATAGATCGAAAAAAATTAAAAAATCTGTTCCAGTGATATCTTTATTAAAAAAAAAACAAATAAATATAACCAATCATCTAAGTTACTAGTCGGGGATATATGCAATCGAGGAGGAAAGAAACTGGCCACCCTACCTCATTGTCTCCAGGATTCGTTGCCTCGCGAGTGATGCCTTATTGGTGTCACGAGGTTCAAATCTGTCTTTGGACAGTTGACTAAACAACAACAACGATCATTTATCTTTACAATACAAAATTTAATATAGGCCTACTAATTTACTTTATGAATTTAAATTATCATCACTCAACAGATGAACAATTAATTAACAGCTGAGCAATTAATTATTGTTCCTTTATAAAACATACAGTCAATTTCTTGACCAAATACAGCTGAATGCGAGAACATGAAATTTAAGGAACTGAGAATATCTGTTGCTTATAACTCCACATAACGGTACTTTATATTTAAAAAATTCACTCCTTTGAAAATGTCTTCTGCATATAATTACTTATGTAAAATTTTGAGTTTGGGTTTTGGGCATTTTATACCAATTTAAATATGTCTTAATAGATATGGCTTGGATAATTATTGATAAAAGTAAATATTACAAAGACCTAAACTATATTATTTATATGCATAATATGCTGTACATTATGCAATTTTTGTGCATAAATCTTTCTTTCTCTACAACAATCTTTTACATGAATACTACAGTATGTATATTAAGCAGTACTTCATTTTTTGTAGATAAATCGTTCTTTCTCTTTATCGATCTTTTATATGAATACTATAGCATATATACTAAGCAGTACTTCATTACTTGTAGATAAATCGTTCTTTCTCTTTATCGATCTTTTATATGAATACTATAGTGTATATACTAAGGCGTACTTCATTATTTGTAGATAAATCGTTCTTTCTCTTTATCGATCTTTTACATAAATACTATAATATATATACTAAGGAGTACTTCATTATTTGTAGCAGAGGTCTGCATCGGACGTTTCCGCTCGAGCGCCAAGTAGTTCATAGCATAATCCGATAGGTAGCGCACATGCATGATGGATAAAATTGTCACGAGCGATTAATCCTCGAACGGTTCAGCGTTATTTCGTTCTTGTTACAGTGATGAACTGTGTAGTAACATCATAGATGTTTATCATTTCAAAACTTTACAGCGTTTAACTAACCTCTCCTTAGTACAACTAGAAAACTTGCTTTAAAATGTAATATAAATGTTGTAGGTAAATGTTCCCCCCCCACAGAGGAGTGATTTTGATTTTGCCACATCTGATAGATGTTATTGGATGTAAATGTAATTAATATAAACGGAGAACACAATCACGATAATGCAAGAAATGTATCAAGTTTTCTAGTAGTAGTAGTAATAATAATAATAATAATAATAATAATAATAATAATCTCTAATAATTAGTGTATCAATGCGTATGTAACAGTTGTGCAGTTATCGTTTTATTATATTTTCTGTGACGTTATCTCTGTACTAATATTGTTATTAATCTACTGCTATATCAATAATATTTTGTAAAACGTTTCTACATTGTCGCAGTCTATAGGCGGAACACTATGTATGGACCTATTATATTACATATATATGTGGTAAATCAAATATTGAATAATTACACTAGCCTGCGAATTTCAACTTTGTGTTTGTTGCCTAAATTAAGTAATGTGATTTTATATAATGTCGATGTGCTGAATCCGAATTTTCAATCCGTTTGCTTCTATCACGTCAGGTTTGTTTGCAAAATCACTTTAAATGTATTTTATAATTACGTGAATTTCATCACCAACTTTTTCATTTCACTTTTTTATTTCAAATTCAAAACAATATTTAAAAGACACAACTTGCTGAAATTATGTTTATGGTTGTTCATACATGTCACTAGAGTGTTTTTGCTTTGTTTTGTCTTGCTCACTATTGGATGTATAAATTAGCACAATGTATCACACAAAAAATTACACCACTTGCTTCTTAGTTGAGAAAGTCCTCCTGTTCCTCTTTCTTTTATGTTTCTCTTCAGGTAGCGCTTTAACATCCAACAATAATCACCAAGCATACTGATGGGTACCGTCTTTTGAACTCCTGCAGATCATTGTGAAATCGTTCATCTTAGTCTTAGCTGAAAAATCCTAGATTTTTGGCGAAATAATCTAGGTGAGAAAACAGAAAATTTTGATACTCATGTTACACCCAAATTCCTTGTATGCATCAAGCATGTTAGCCACAATGTTTCGTAATTAGGATCCTTGTTGCCAAGAAATTTTAAAACAACTTCACAAAACAGCATGCATGCTGATTTCTCCTTTTCATCCATACTGATTTTAAATGCTGCACCAGACATGTTTTGTTATGTCAGGACCATTAAATATAATATATTTTCTTTCAATTTGTTTCAGACAGTAGTGGAAAGTTCTCACATATATACTTAAAATAGCCTCCTTCCTTATTTAAAGCTTTTACGAGCTGTTTCATTAAGCCAAGCTTGATATGGAGAGATGGCAGCACAACTTTAGAAGAACTCACATGGCTTTGGCGCACAAATTCTTACAACCGACTTCCAAATTTTGTTGGCCAGTCTTTCAAGTCCAGTGATCAACTTGCCCCACTATCCTACAGGCAAAGAATGCATGGAAATTTGGTAAAACCGGATTGTTGAAACAGTAACATAGTAAAAACTTTGAAATCATCACAAACTTGCCAGTTTTGTTCTATAGTCTAGTCGCAATAACAGCATTTGCAAATTTGTGTATGATTTTTTGAGGATCACTGAATAGGCATCGGGCACTGAACCAAAAATGTTTCCGTTATGAAGGGGGAAATCCTTTAAACTTCTCTTGGAAGCATTAATGAACTGTCTCCATTCACTTAGGTCATAGTTTGGAAGCCCAAGTTTTAGCATAAATTCTTTCACATTACTGCAATATACAAGATTATCATCTTCGGAGAAAAAGATTTAAAACCTATTTCACGTTGTCAGTACCAATAGAATGATGTTTGTTTAAGATTTTCTGGTCGCACAGGGATTGGTACATTAGGCACAGGTAAAATGGCTGACCGAACAACTGAATACATGATTTGATTTTTATGTTTAGAATCGTACCCCTTCACATCACATGAACAGAAGTAGCAGTCATTACTATGGTTCGACTGCTCTCTCCAAACCATTGGTACTCCAAAAGATAGCAACGGTCTTCTCCAAATGACGAAAGTTCTTCAGTTCATACTCTGCATACTTTGTGTGGTGCCCAAGCTTTACTTTGGTCTCCAAGTTTGATTCCAAAATAGGCATGGCATGACTTTTTCATAAAATCTGTAATATTACACCTCTGCTTAGGCAATGTGTATATCCTGCATAAGTTATATAACAAAAGTGGTCTGGATTATTTAGACATCCTCGATGGAACATGATAAATACTTTCTTACTGAACTAAAAACTCTTCAACATTCTACTCCACAATAAAGCTTTAAACTAATTTCGTTTCTTTTCTAGATGAAACGCAGACTAATGAAATGTGAGAGAAACTAGAAGTTGAGTTCAGTCTTTGACATTTCTATCTTTCACAAATAAAAATAATGACAACGTTATTTCTGCCCACTTCCTTATGTGCTTGCACCCCCTATCTGCTAAGAAACATCCAGTGTCCTTGGTTTTCAATATAAACACCTTAAAAATATGTTGAATACATTTGGTTTTCATATCCTAACATACTAAACCTACATATGTTAAAGTATTACAGTTTAAATAATTACGCTATAAATTGCCGTAATATATAAGAAAATTAAAATAACAAAAAAATGGTACGTGATAGGAACTTTTTGGCTTTGAATTTGATTTCAGCATGCTAAAAGTACCCTAAAAACATTAAAACTTTGGAGGCAGGAATTTCATCGTAGACTAGTGTTATTAATTAACAATAATAATTGTATGTAAAAGTTTTTCATACTATTTTATTTATAACTTCATGTTACTGTTTTGGTACGTTCCATTAGACTGTTTCATTAAACGTTTGTCATAAACGCAGAAAAGAAAGCCTTATTTTTACCGTGTGAGCAAAACATATGTGTATATTATCTTTCGCCTTCCATACAAGATAAGACATGTCGGTGAGATGATCTTGTACTGTGCTTCTATTTATTACGAGCGTATCACGACCGATCGAGTTCAAGCGAGTGATTTAACTCCAATGCAGCATTCTGATTTGTAGATAAATCGTTCTTTCTCTTTATCGATCTTTTACATCATACATGGGCACAATTTTCGGTTACGTGAGGCACTCGATTTGAAATAGTTTGTTTACTAGGAGAGCAGACTGCAGAGTAGGATGGGAAATATAAACTGCTGTGACCTGCGTCACCTTATCGTAATCGCTAAGGCGGTCAGTGGCGAATTATTAGGAAAGCGCTTGGTTAACGTGAGAGACTCGAAAACTTTTATTCAATTTGGCAAATTAATTCGGCAGCTTTAATCATAAACCTATTTACTGTTTCTCCGTAGCTGAATTGATTTAAATCACAGGCGAAAAATTGCGTAACTAGCCAATAATATTCCATCACGTTATCTACGTTTATTTTCTTGAATATTCTGGCGTTTCTCAAGATTACTTTATAGATTTGCACGTTCTCGACCTGAAATAATTTCAGAAAATCATATTTCGTTTTCTAGGCATATTTGATATATTTTTTTATAAATCCCTTTTGGAAATAATAAGTACAAACAACATTTAATTCCTCGTAGGCTACCTTTTAATGCAGCGTGTTTAAGGTATAATGTCGTATTTAATATACTATGCAAATGTTGAAATCATAAATTTTCTTCGGAATAGTACGAAAAATAACATTTAATTTGTCTTTCCTTCTAATTCAGCATGTTCTTTATGACATAAGGAGTAATATCGTTGTATATTAAATTTATTAATGCCTAATAGGATTTTCGAGCATAAAATACATCGTATGTTCTCCCCTTCTAAACAGCAAAAAACTCTTCCTCCCATTTCTCATGAAATAATCGTTTTCTAACGCGTACACACTGCTTTGATAATGCCATTATGCCACCACTGATATTGCTTATGAAACTGATATAGAACCTGCCCACGCCTAGGAGATGCGTGAGGGAGAAACGGGGACTGTGAAGATGATGTCATTCAGAGCGATAAGCTCTGTGAAGGTCAGTGAGGCATTATTTCTCAAGTGAGGCACGATGCCCATCCATGTTTTACATGAATACTATAGTATATAAACTAAGCAGTACTTCATTACTTGTAGATAAATCGTTCTTTCTCTTTATCGATCTTTTACATGAATACTATGTACAGTATCCTCAATTTTTCGTGCGATATATATATATATATATATATATATATATATATAGAGAGAGAGAATAGATTCTATTTAAATTATACTAGGTCTATTTTTAGATATATCTTTAGTTTTTTGCTTGAAAAATGTTTTTTTCTTATTTTGAATTTTATTTGAGTTATTCTGTGTCGCAATGCAAACCAAGTGGGTCGATTTCTAAAACAGACGAAATCCTGGTTCCAAACCTCGGCTTTTAAACCGCGATCGAGGTTTGAAACCTTATGCGATTTCTAAAACGAAGTCGAGACGCGGCTTCTGAAGAAACCGAGGTTCGTGTGTTTTGTATATGGCAACGCAGCTAAGAATCGATTTTTATTCTTGTAAAAAGTCGATATTAAAAAGAAATGAACATCGGGATTAATATTTTTATTGAATTCCAGTAAGTCACATTCTTTTGTTCTCAGCTAAGGTATTGTTATGTTTGCTAATTTACAGAATATAATATGTGCGTTTAAAATACTAGCATTAATTATAGGGAACTGATTTTTAGGTACCAGAATTATATTTCTCAAATAATTAGCACAAGGAACGTTTATGTTTTAGTTTATCATTTGTTCATAGCTACTGCTAACATTAACTACCTGAAAACCCGGGTCTAACGAATCAATAACCTAAATATTAACTGGATTAAAGTTGCAATTGAAACTAAAATATTATATGGTTGTATTTTCACATATAACAGGCCTACTACGTGGAAAGCCCCAGTAGCATACAACTTAAAATAAAATACAAAATCACGATTGCTTCATACATATTCTTGTAGGCCCACATCATATTCGAGTATTAAATAAAATGTCCAGAACTACTGTAAAGACTAAGAATTAAGTTACATCGTCTTATAGACATAAAGGTGTAATTAGTATAAATATTAGGCCAATGTCTTACTGCCCTCAAAGCAACAAGAAGATGTAAAAAAGTTGTCAACCTGGCGCCTCTTGCATTTCGTTGCAGATTATTATTTAGCATTCTTGCTAAATTTTGCGTTGATTCCTTCGAAAATCGAAATATTCGCATGAAATTATCGTCGTTATATAGTTACAAAGGATTATTCCTGTCTCTCATCATTGTAATCCGAGATTAAATACTCGTAGACCAAATTTTCTTTCATAGTCATCCAGCTGATCTACTACCTCCATCTTGTATACATGAAGGCATGGTTTTAAACCTGCCCCAGCCGTGGTCTCTGCTTCAGACCATGGTTTCGAGCCATGGCTCAGAAAAATGAAAAAGACCTCGTTTTATAAATCCAAACGCGGTTTAAAGCCATGGCCGTCGTCTAGACCTCGTTTTAGAAATCGACCCAGTATGTTGGGTTAAATTAATAAATTAAAAGAGAGAAGAATGAGAAGAGTATTAAGATAACTATGAATTAGGCGATTGAGGATTCTGAATTTTCGTAAAGAAAAACGTCTCATCTTAATTGATCTTTTATATGTAAACTATATACTATGCATAATATGCAGGACTTAATTTTTTGTAGAGAAATCTTTCTTCCTCTTTACTATGATTAATGTGCAGTAACAAAAGTTAATTTTTACGGAAGGATTTAATTCGACGCCATGAACTCCGTCTCGGATGAGCCTCACACCGGATCAACCAACGCTCTCGTCGCAGAGACTACTTGAATGCTATTGAGCACGCCAGTGTCTGAGACAGATGTGACGGGCCTGTGGTATGTTAATTTATTCATGAAATGAGGTGGCAATCACTCGCGATTGACGTTCCGACTGATATGCACCTGCAGGTGGAAAGACGTGAGAAGAGAAGCTGTTGACTCTGCGACTGCCAATTAACAGCGTCACCAACGACAAAGCAGCAAGTGAGAGAGATAGAGAGATAGGATAAAGGCTTAGCCTGGAGCAACATGGACGAGGAAGAGCCAACGAAACTATAAGGGCAAGCAGAAAAATAAATGGATATATATACACTCACAAGAAAGCTGAGAAGAAAGACGCTAAATATATTATGCTGTAAATAAAAAAGAAAACATTTAAGGAATGTTGCCTTTGATAGTCTAATAGCTGCTGTGCCAGTCATTGCAATCTAAGTTCCCAGGTTGAAACCCTGTCGAGAGCAAGATTTTGTGAAGAGGAGAAAAGTGATCAACATTGCTTATTATCTATCTATCTATCTATCTATCCATCCATCCATCCATCCATCCATCCATCCATCCATCCATCCATCCATCCATCCATCCATCCATCCATCCATCTATCTATCTATCTATCTATCTATCTATCTATCCATCTATCTATCATCCATCATCCATCCATCATATCATCCATCATATCTATCTATCTATCTATCTATCTATCTATCTATCTATCTATCTATCTATCTATCTATCTATCTATCTATCTATCTATCTATCTATCTATCTATCTATCTATCTATCTATCTATCTATCTATCTATCTATCTATCTATCTATCTATCTATCTATCTATCTATCTATGTCTCTGTCTCTGTCTATATGTCTCTATATCTATATGTCTATATGTCTATATCTCTATATATAGGGTGTTTAAAAAAAAGGGGCATAATTTCAGGTATGTATTTCCCACATGTAGACAATCAAAATAGCTAATTCAACATGTGTCCGGAAATGCTTTATTTCCGAGTTATGGCCTTCACAACATTGAAATTCACCGGAACGTTTTTCTTTCTGCAGGTCGTTGCCGTCAAAGGAGACATTAAGAGGGCACTCTGACAGTTCATTCCGAGGCGAAGGTTACATTCAGTGTTGTGTAGGCGTTAGACTGTGCGACATGTATTCAAATCAAGAACTGGCAGAGATACACTTCATGTACGGTAAGGCGGACGGCAATGCTGCGCTGGCTCGTCGTTTGTACCAGGAGACGTACCCACAGCGACAATGTCCATTTGTACGTCTCCATTACCGTCTGTGCGAGTATGGAAAATTTAACTCTCCTGGTTTGGGAAGGGGACGACCAAGATCTACAACTCCAGAAGTACAGGAGGAGATTCTGGAGGCTGTGAACATGACTCCTTCTATCAGCACACGAAGGGTAGCGTTGCAAGTCAATGTTCCTCATACGACTGTCTGGAGACTGTTGAAAGAGTATCAATTGTATCCTTATCATTTGCAATGTGTACAGTCCCTGTCACCAGCAGATTACCCTGCACGAGTTAGGTTCTGTCAGTGGTTCTTGCAGCAGTGGTGTAAATCCGAACTTTCCTGCCTTAGTATTATTTACAGATGAAGCACAGTTCACACGAGCGAGATGGCATAACAAATTTCCACAATCAGCATGTATGGGCGTATGAAAACCCACGTGCAACTGTTCCATCTCATCACCAGGTGCGGTTCTCCCTCAACATGTGGGCCGGTATCATTGGTGATCGATTAGTTGGACCCCATGTAGGCTACTTGTAAACAGACTTACGGGGCAGGCGTACACAAACTTCCTGGAAAACACCATACCTCATGTTTTAGAAGACACTCCACTGATCAATCGTCAACACATTCACTTCTTGCATGATGGCGCTCCTGCACACTTCAGTCGTACGGCTCGCCGGTACTTGGATCGAAGGTTTCCTGATCGATGGATAGGTAGAGGTGGCCCAATTGCTTGCCCTCCACGCTCACCTGATCTGAACTCTCTAGATTTCTACTTGTGGGGCCATTTAAAATAATTGGTTTATTCGTCTCCGGTGCCTGATTTGGAATCCCTTCGGAATCGAATTGTGGTATGTTCTGAGGACATACGCAATACTCCTGGAGTTTGGGATCGTGTTCGCAGGTCAATGAGACATCGATGTGAGGTCTGTATTCAAGCAGGAGGTGGACATTTTGAACATCTTCTGTAATGACAACGACCTGCGGAAAGAAAAACGTTCCGGTGAATTTCAATGTTGTGAAGGCCATAACTTGGAAATGAAGCATTTCCGGACACATGTTGTAATGAACTATTTTGATTGTCTACATGTGAGAATTACATACCTGAAATTATGCCCCGTATTTTTGAAACACCCTAAATATATATATATATATATCCCTCTATATATCTATCTCCCTCTATATATCTATCTCTCTATATCTATCTCTCTATATATCTATCTATATATCTATATGTCTATCTATTTTAACTAGGCACTACAAATGAGGTAGGATAAAATTATAGCATCTACATACAATTAGCTTACAGTACAGTAATATAAGCAAGATACAATAAACGGAAAACAATTATTATTGTAGTAAAATAACACGGTAATGAGAAGGAAAGAAGGAATGAAAAAGGACTGGAAATAATGTAATATATGACATGAAATAAATGAAGAGTCCACTGCAAGAATGATGGATGTCACATTCTTGTCGAAAATGAACCAAGACTATCAATGCATAGCTTAAGACATATAGAATGTACATACAGAGTTATATAGCATTAACACTGATAGTCATTGTCCAGTAATGATCGGAAAATCACAGTTAAGCTTTGAGCGCTATGCATTTCAAGCTTTCAATCGCTTCTCCTGCAAAATGTATTCCAAATGACATCCATCATTCTTGCAGTGGACTCTTGAAATAGGAATAGAAAGATAACGAAGATAGATAAAAGGAAACGAAGATTTCTTACAAAATTTGAGTACTGCACAATACGCATAGCTGTTTAGTGAACTCAGGTGCGAACTTTCAAAACCTGACATGTGTGTTTTCAGAAAATGCTATAAATATGTGTCTTTGTAGTAAAGGAAGATTTCTATGGTAAAATATTATACGATTCTATAGAAACAAAAATAATCTTTATTATATCACCACAGAAAATATTTTGTTCATTGCAGAGATGTAAGTTTTTGTAGGCTATCTGAAGTGTATTTTATGAAAGTAGACATATCAGGTTTTGAAAGTTTGTTCCTCATTAGTGTCCGAAGACATGGTATACACATAAAAATTCGCTGTATGGATTATGAATTATGGATGTAGACTACAAAAATATCAAAACAGCTGTTGTTTTTACGCAGTTGCATAACTTTAGGAGAACAAATAATCTCTCATAAAATTTAAATTAAATTTCTTCAATAGTAATGTAAAATCTGTCCTAAATGGATGTGAGACCTGAAGAGTGTCCTAGAAAATAAACAAAAGGAAGACAGTATTTTATGAAGAGTTGTCTCTGGAAAGAACACAATAGCCTATCAGCTGACCTGATACAATCTTAAATGAATAAATATGAGAAGATATAAATGAAATCCAGATCACACAATAAATTCTGAGACAGAAATGAAAAGAGTCGAAGAAAATATTCTGATATATGATCATGTCGGCGGATATTGAAAATAAATCGTACAGAGACTTATGTACACGTTGACGTTTTTGAGAAAGTTTAGCACTTAGGTCGCTATATGAAACGTCACAATAGTCAAAGTGAGGCATCACAAGTAGAGCTGGAGACGGAGCGAGTAGAACTGTCGAGTTACTCGGTTCTATCGGTTTATGTGCTTGGCAGCGGAGCACCGAAGTTACCCGGTTAACCGCAGCCGTTACCGGTCAGTTCAAACGTTCAAACAGAGTTAACGTGTTTTACTTAATTGTAACAGACAACAACGTAGGTACTGTTGTATTTAAATATTTTCTGCTGCAGGACAAATTATTTCCTTATCCCCAAGGCGGGCTGAAAGGCCTCTAATATTGAAGAGGAGTTCATCCTATTACATGACCTTTTAAGTGGACCTAATGAACATTGATAGTCTGAACATATTACTGTACATAATAATAATAATAATAATAATAATAATAATAATAATAATAATAATAAAGTGTTTGATTGATATTAAAATATGTTAAAAAAGGAAGTGCATTATATTTTTCTTCTATTTGTGTTAACTCATCAGTCATCATTTTATTTATATTTATTTCTACGAATTATGTTACCTAATTACTATAATTTATCAATAATATTACTCTTCACCAAACAGAACATGGTTGTAGTGAAGGCTAGTAATGTTATATTAGTACATTATGCAACGAGCCTATAGTGAAGGTAATTAAGAAGTGAGTATGGATATTTATGAAACGACCGCAAGCGAGTTTCATAATTTTCATACGATCTTCTTAATTACCATTATAGGCGAGTTTCATACGACTTTTTATGCTCGACCATATTTCTAACTTGATATTATTAATTTTATTGTATCTGACCTGGAGCAATGTCCCGTATGTTGTGAGATGTGCGCAGACGCGAAAGTATTGATTTTTTCCGAGGAACAGATGTGCACATTGACCTTGCTAGACCATAAGAACCTACAGAGATAACATTGAAATAAAATTAGACATTGAAAAACGAGATGACAAATTGAATTTATTTGAATATTATTTACAATTAACGCTAATTATTATAGTAACAGAACATAACCTTCTGCGACAATATTGCATTTCCAGCCTCCGTGAATTTTCGCTAATTCTCTTTCGATTGCATATCCGAGAATAATCGATACTTGCGGTTTTCTAACGGTAGAAAGCTGACCTGTCATTGGCTGAACAGTTGTAACCTAAGTCGTCATTGGCTGAAAGACCTGACCTTTAATGAGTAGGTGTACTTTAATGGCATGAATTAAAGGTCTGCTACCAGGTGTATAATTACTACATATCTTCATGGTCGAGCATAAAATAAATAAACATTATGTTCTTCAGTTTAAGATTCCACGTTTTATTGATTATTTTATTCACTTTCCATAATAGTAAATCATTCTGTGTATTATTTTTAAGTGTTTTAGGCAGCGCTTCATGGAGCCTGTTTCTTTCTATCTTCTTTTTTACTTAGCTGCAGCGTTTAACGTTTACCTCACATGTTAATTTATTAACTGTTAGCATTATAAATTATTTTATCAATTTTATTTCGTCTGTCATATATAACAACACTGAAAGTTAAATAGACCTTTCATACAAAATAACTCCGCAAAGAGTTGTAATCATGCAAATGAAATTTGCAACCGCTATTTTTCAATGAAGAGAATCACTTTTTTTTCGTCAATTGGCAAAGCGAAAGCGTTTTACTACAACGCTATTAAAACACGCTAGGTTTCAGTTTCAAAGTACGTTCTAAAATCCGCTCAGTCTATCTAAATGTCAAATCTGCCGCGACAAATTTGTACTCGATACTGTACTCGGTTCAACCGAGTAATGACGTCACAGAAACTGCTCCGAATCGAACCGCTCCTCCGTCCCCAGCCCTAATCACAAGAGTCTGTACTAGGAGTTCTTTGAGTTTAGTAGGAAGGAAATTTGCAAAGTTTCGAAGAATGCATGATCAACAGTTAAACGAGAATGGAAGAATAAATTAAAAGAAGGAAAAAAAATGGGAGGTAAAGCGGTTACTGAAACACACTGTATATTGTATCTTAATACTAGAAAATTAAATGTAAATTTTACATGCAACTTAGATTTGACCATAAGCCTCTCTTATCGAAAAACACTTATTCTGCAGTATCACTTAAGGGGAACCAGTGATAGAATATTGGAACGCGTAATGCAGGTTTAGATAGGAAATGAAGGAGAAGGTTTATGACTCTCTAGAGGGAAAGGAAAGCTGTGTTCTGATTATCTCTAACTGTTATAGACAAGGGAAGTACCTGGCTTATCAGTCTGGCGTAGAAAAAGAACCGAGTGATTGGTCTAATGCCTCGACCCCTTTCCTAGACTCTCTTTCCAATTTAACAAACTTTAAGAGGGACAGAGTCAGAAGATAGACTTCCGAGACCCAGCGTTTAGTTTCTTGGCGATTTAGTAGAATAGAGAAAAGCGAGTCTTGTGATCAAATAGAAAAGAGGGTACATTTGTTAGTTTTCGCAAGACGTGCGCTTCCATTGGGAATAGTTCGTATGTAGCAGTCGCAGAATATCAAATCCTTGGCTTGTTTCTGCAATGAGACCAACGGAGGGTGAGAATGTACTCGTTTCTCAAGAGCGATCGATTTTATAATATAGGAATGTCAGCACTTTGTATACAGGGTGATTCACGAGAATTTACCGCCAGTTACGGAGCTAATTTCTGAAGGCATTTTGAGCAAAAAATGTCATATTATCATAGTTCCTATTCTCAATACTTTCAGAGTTATACTAATTTAATGTTGTTTGAATGTAAAATACGTGTTTTCTTTAGTTTGAAGGTAAAAGAATAATACAAATAGAGAATGAACCTTTCGGAAGTATCATTTCTTTAATTGGCAAGTATTATGAAACGATGAAAGAGTAATGGAACGGAGAAAAATTCTCTCCGGCGCCGGGATTTGAACCCGGGTTTTCAGCTCAACGTGCTGACGCTTTACCCACTAAGCCACACCGGATTCCACCCCGGCGTCGGAAGAATCGTCTCAGTTTTAAGTTCCAACTCTTGGGTTCCCTCTAGTGGCCGCCCTCTGCACTACGTCATAGATATCTATGAACCTAGGACCGAAGTCCAACATGTGCTGAGGTGCACTCGTAATGAGTGGCTAGTTGGCCGGGATCCGACGGAATAAGCGCCGTCTTAAATCACGAAGTGATTTACGCATATCATATATATTATTATAATGTACCGAAGTACATATGATATTTCCATGCAGATATTCTGCGTCATCATACGATGAAAGAGTAATGGAACGGAGAAAAATTCTCTCCGGCGCCGGGATTTGAACCCGGGTTTTCAGGTCTACGTGCTGACGCTTTATCCATAAAGCACACCGGATTCCACCCCGGCGTCGGAGGAATCGTCTCAGTTTTAAGTTCCAACTCTTGGAATCATAGATATCTATGACGTAGTGCAGAGGGCGGCCACTAGAGGGAACCTAAGAGTTGGAACTTAAAACTGAGACGATTCTTCCGACGCCGGGGTGGAATCCAGTGTGGCTTAGTGGATAAAGCGTCAGCACGTAGAGCTGAAAACCCGGGTTGAAATCCCGGCGCCGGAGAGAATTTTTTTCCGTTCCATTACTCTTTCATCGTATGATGACGCAGAATATCTGCATGGAAATATCATATGTACTTCGGTACATTATAATAATATATAAGTATTACGAAGCTAAAAATGTGCTATGAACTCCTAAGTTGCATCGTACAGGCATCTTCTTCTTTTTAACTAGAAAATTACATTATTCTTACGCACTTATCACAACAATTATTACACATCACACCACTTCCAACGACTTGATTGTTTGCAGTTCAATTTTGCATCCTAATTTACAGTTTTGGAGAGTTTACAACACATTTTAAAAAATGTCGCCGTCCGCTTCAATAGCTACACTTGGCCACACGCTTGTGAACGGCACTCGTCGCTTTACGTAACTTCATACGGCTATCTTTGATTTCCGCCTAGATCATATATACCCAGATTGCTCGGCGTTATAGGCTTTGACGGTAGCAACTTTTGTCAGGTTTACTATGCTGCCATCTAGTTGTTACATAAGGAGTCACGTCATAACTCCCATTTGAATTGCATTAGCGACTGTATTGTCATCTCGTGTTCGTTTACGGCAGACGGGTGGCAATCCTGGCGGATGTTCTCTGAAACCGATTTTAACATAGGAATGAGCAATCTATATGTGATCTGGGATTTCCGTAGCGCTCACGCTGGATGCTGACTGCACGCTGACCAATATCACGCGTTGTTCACAGCAATGCGTTCCAATAACGAAACGTATCTCTGTAAATATTGAGAATAGGACCCATGCTTATATGACATTTTTCGCTCAAAAGTCTTCAGAAATAAGCTCCGAAAGTGTAGTAAATCTTCGTGAATCATCCTGTATATTAACACATTACAAACATCTGAATGGCTTCGAGGAAATGTTTTTTATTTAATATGATAAAACTCAAAATATACAGGAAGAACTGTAAGTAACGTAATTAATTTTTGGGGGTATTCTTCGGGATATTTTAAACATGAAAATTTCATACAATTTTTCTCGTTTTTGCTGCCTTTTGGATATAAAAGTTGTTTTATATGAAACATTTCATAGCGTGTTTCGGGAAAGCCATTGTTGAATTCCCAATATGCTCAGTCAATTCAAGAGAGCAGTGTATTATACTAATTGTCATCGTCTTCCCAACAAGTATTAGGCCAAGTGGCCTGTTACGGTCTCAAATTAGAATTTTCAGTCCATATCTTCTTCGGACGACCTAGAGATCTTTTGCCATGCGGATGGTAATAAAACAGTGCTTTTGGAATTCTGCATCGTTCCATTCGTTCGAGATGACCCTTCCACTGAAGTTGATATTTGAAGAATCCACTGCAAGAATGATGGATGTCACTTTCTTGTCGAAATTGAACCAAGACTGGCAATGTATAGCTTAAGACATATAGAATGTACATAGAGAGTTATACGGCATTAACACTGATAGTCATTGTCCAGTAATGATCGGAAAATCACAGTTAAGCTTTGAGCGCTAAGCATTTCAAACTTTCAATTGCTTCTCCTGCAAGATGTATTCCTAATCACATCCATCATTCTTGCAGTGGACTCTTCATTTGCTGATGAACTGCATAATGGGTTCTATTTGAAGTTCTTGCATTGTCCTCATTTTTTATGTTTTGTCCTTTGTGCAGAAATTTGATCCGAAAAAATATAACGTAAAATTCCAATGGAGGACAGAAAAGTTACATTTTATTCGGATCAAATTTCTGCAAATTTAAAGGAATAACTAAAATTCTTTTAATAATTTATTATCATAATACATGACTCCAAATCGTATAAACTTTTTCCTTTGCTGTGGTCGTGCCGGAGAATCAGTCCCATTCCGAGGCTTACTGTTAGGTTTCGTAACAAGATGTTTTTTTACGGTGATGGGTTGTTAGCCCTTCGCCCAACCCCCAAGCTGGAGGACCACACCTTATCGGCTGTCCACGACTGCTTATTCTATATTCGCAGCTACCCTCCATATCTGGAGGCCGTCTCCTCTATCCGCAACCTGAGGACGCGCCATGCCGTGGTGATAGGGACCCACAATACATGGGAATTTATAAAACAGTTACATTACCGGTTGTTCTGTATGGTTGTGAAACTTGGACTCTCACTTTGAGAGAGGAACAGAGATTAAGGGTGTTTGAGAATAAGGTTCTTAGGAAAATATTTGGGGCTAAGAGGGATGAAGTTACAGGAGAATGGAGAAAGTTCCACAACGCAGAGCTGCACGCATTGTATACTTCACCTGACATAATTAAGAACATAAAATCCAGAAGTTTGAGATGGGCAGGACATGTAGTACGTATGGGCGAATCCAGAAATGCATATAGAGTGTTAGTTGGGAGGCCGGAGGGAAAAATACCTTTGGGGAGGCGGAGACGTAGATGGGAAGATAATATTAAAATGGATTTGAGGGAGATAGGATATGATGGTAGAGACTGGATTAATCTTGCTCAGGATAGGGACCAATGGAGGGCTTATGTGAGGGCGGCAGTGAACCTACGGGTTCCTTAAAAGCCAGTAAGTAAGTAAGTAATACATGACTCTTTTTAATTGCCTAAGCATATTGGGAATTCAGTCATTGGCTTTGAAAAGACTGAAACTGGAGATGTTAAGAAGAAAAGAAGGTATTTTTAGCTCACTGCACTGATTCATCTGTCGAAAGGATCCTATTTATTTCGCTTCTACTTTGTATACATATATCTGACAATTTTTTACAACGGTCTGTGTAATTTATAAATATAAAATCCATGGATGATATGTAGGCTCGAGAGGCTTTATGTCTATATTTCGCGCATGCATCCAGAAGATAAAAAATTGAAAAATAGTCAAATCTCTCAGCTATGCTTGAATTAAACGCAACAGCTGTGGGGAATTTCAACTTGCAAAATGACAAGCGAAATGCTACAATTGTGTAAGAGAGAAAGAGAATGTTGAATGGGGTTAAAACACACAAAAAGTGGATACAATATTGAGTTTCAGCTTTGAAATTGACCCCGTGGCCGGACAGCTAGTGGGGTCCTATTTGCTCAGCTCTTGGCTTCAATGTAAACACTCACCGGGGAAATCAGAAATACTGCGAAACAAGTGGCAGAGGAAACGCCATGTATAAAACATCATGAGTTTCACTACGTACATAGCCTTCAGGCTTTCTCCCTTTCATACCCGCTACTAGCACGCTGAAGACAGCATTAACCAAACAGAATGAACATTAAGTCTGCATATGCTTATTTATGTCAACACGGTGCCAGTACAGCACGTTGCAATCCATGTCATCTTAAAATCTCTATCTGACAAAATGATTACTGGAAGGAACAACATGGTATGACGTTCTTCAGATTTTGTTTGATGAAAATCAACTTAATTCATTTATGCTCGACCATGCCGAAATGTACAGAGACATCATTTTATTTTTACTAACATTTTTAATATCAGTCTGGCTATACCTTTCTATTAACGATTGAAACAGGAAACACCGTTTGCTACCTCTTCCACGACTGGAGTTCGATGATACTGGCGTAAAATTCAAATCACTTTACTAGGTATAGGAGGAAAGAAAAGTAATTCATCCGTTTATGTAAACTAGGAAATATCGCAATTTTGAGATAGATAATTTTCATTAGGTTTTTGTTTAATCAAAATACAGTACTGTATTAACACTTAGTGATAATTTTCATTAGGTTTTGTTTAATCAAAATGCAATCAGTATTAACACTTGTTTTTATCCATTCGGACGTATTAATTATGCAGTGTATATTGTACTGTTACAGCACATTAGCGTACAATATAGAGAATGAAGTTAAATTGAAAAATAATCATAATATGGATATTTAAACACATTTTTGAAAACGGTGACCGTTCATTTCGATGCAGGCTTCAGTTCTTTTGTGCATATTATCACACTATAGACTATTGTACCTAATTCCAATTACCAGTTTCGTCCTTCGTACGAGTAACTCATGTTGAAATAATTCTGTACCTACTCTATAAAAGAGTACCTTACGTACTGTAAATTCAATCTTCACTTCTGCCCGATCCAAAAGATAAAATTACTCAGACATGCTATCTACTGTCCGTCCAAGTGGTTTTGTCGTAGAAAGGGGGGGGGGGAATCAAGTGACAGTTAATTACTTAACGAGGCCCTTTTATTTAAGTTATTTTAAACACTCATATAATATTACGTAGACGTCCAATTCCTAACAGAAATTAATGTTTTCAGAAAAGAGCTAAGACAGCCCAGCTACTAGACTTTACAGAGGGGCGAACAAAAGCAGGTGGGGGAAACCGGGATGCGACGTAGGCAAACGGTCGACAGTACATGTGCGAAAATATGATTCAATATTGAAAGCTCTTTTGTCACTGGAAAACTCGAACATATTTCTAGAACGTACTATGCTCACTAACTCAGTACTGCTTACGCGCCCTCGGCTCTGTGTCGTGAACGGTTGGAAGTTTACTAGTAGAAGGGGTGGGAGTGAAGTACATTAAAAAACTCAGGTAGAATAAAAATTGAAGTAAAAATAAAATGATGTCCCTGTAGTAATTATACACTTGGTAGCAGCCCTTTAATGGACCTCATTAAAGTACACCTATTCATTAAAGTTCAGTTCTTCAACCAATCAGAATACGTCATTGTAGCAATATGAAAGCGCAAGTATCGATTATTCTCGGATATGCAATCGAAAGACAACTAGCGAAACGTCACGGAGGCTGGAAATCCAATACTGTCGCAGAAGGTTATGTTCTATTACTATAATAATTAGCGTTAATTGTAAGTAATATTCAAATAAATTCAATTTGTCATCTCGTTTTTCAATGTCTAAATCAATTTCAATGTTATATCAAGATTAATTTTCATTTTACTCTCTAGATTATACCAAGGTCAATGACATTTGTTCCTCGGAAAAAATCAATACTTTCGCGTCTGCGCACATCTCACAATTTAGAACGTCAGTTCCGTTCCTCACTTACATAATCATAACATGAATACTTATGAATAATTTCAAGTTAGAAATATGGTCGAGCATAAAAAGTCGAATGAAACTTGCCTATAACGGTAATTAAGACGTTCGTATGAAAATTATGAAACTCGCGTGTGCTCGTTTCATAAACATACTCGCTTCTTACATACTACCATTATAGGCTCTTTGCATAATGTAGGGGAACGGAGGGTTGTACCGCTCAGAGGGCAATCGCGCTCATGCTAATATATCTGCTTGGTTTAAATTTTGAAGAGTTCAGGAGGTAATGCTATTTTGCGGACACTGTACTAGGTGCATAGTAGTTGAACGGTTACCGGTGGAAAGCACATTTAGTTGTTGTAAGCGAGAATATTTTTGTTAGTATTTTGTTATAAGAACACGCATATTTCAAACTGAAGGTATGTGAACCAATATCCTTTTACATTATTAACAATTAATATGTTTATGTAGGGGATAAAGTCAGCTTCACATTGATATATTTATAAACATCTGTAATAAGCTTCTTTCGTCGCTACATGTTAAGAATTTCAATATTGCTACGGAGGGTTGTGGCGCTCAAGTGAGCGGTATTACCCTCCAGCTGAGGTTATTTCCTTGTAGAAAACAGTCCATTTAAGCCTATATTCTCATATTGCTGCAATAAAAGCATTCAATATGTTAAATATCATTATGCTTCCTATTTTAACGACGTGCGATGTCTCTATTTATTCTATTATTAATTAACTTCGTAATTCGACTATTAACAGATGCCGAAAAAGACAAAGGTGTACAAATAAGGCAGCGTGGACAATGGAAACCATGAAAACAGCTTTTAGAACAGTTTCTTCAGGAACATCAATTTGACAAGCACCTCGGCAATTCAATATCCCTTTCAGCACACTTAAGGACAGAGTAAAGTGGGAAAGCCTTATGGCCCCTCTTTAGGTGCAAAATATGTTTTCAGTGAGGAACAAGAAAATGAAACTGAAGAGTATGTTTTCACGATTTCTAGATTATACTTTGGTATTACAGCTTCTGAACTCAAAAAGATAGTTTTTGAATATGCAGAAAAACATGACATTAAAAACAACTTTTCCAGAGACAAAGGAAGCTGGAAAAGATTGGTTTTAGGGTTTCCTAAGACGGCATCCAAAATTGAGCTTAAGGAAACCTGAAGCAAAAAGCGTTAACCGTATTCTGGCATTTAATATGGATGAAATTCAACAAGTCTATAGCAAACTTGAGTCACTGTTTTCAAAATTCAACTTTCCAGCCAGGAGGATCTACAATGTAGACGAGACGGAGGTCTCAACTGTCCATACTACTTCGCGCATTATTGCATCTAAAGGGACGAAACAAGTTGGCACCATTATCAGCTGGGAGAGGGGCAAGAATATTACGGTCTGTTGTGCAGTTAGTGCTGCAGGACACTACATTCCCCGATGTTTATCTTCCCGCGCCAACGAATGTCACCTCAGCTACAGTGTGATGGACCTACAGGAGCACTGTACAAGTGCTCTAAAAATGGGTGGATGACGTCTGAACTTTTCACTGTCTGGTTAGAACACTTTGCAAAGGAAACTAGTGCTTCCATCGATACCATTTTCTCCTTATAATGGATATTCACAGCAATCACACATCATTGTCTTCATATTCCTTTTGGAAAGAGAAAGGCATCCATATCATTTCAATATCTCCTACAGATTGCAGCCCCTTGACCTCACCTTCTGTGGACCATTAAAATCAACGTTCAACAAAGAATGCGAAACTTTCTTGAACACTCATGCAGCTGAAAAATCACTCCATACGACATTGCAAAGCTTTTCAATCAAGCATATGGTAGAGTTTCTTCTGTGGAAAAAGCGACCAATGGATTCAAAAGAAATGGCATTTGGCCCTTGAACCGAAATGTTTACTCAGATGAAGATTTTATGGCTGCAATGAATTTGAGCCCACCAGGAGAAGGTTCAGTTCTTTCATTGATTGACGACGATAATCAGATTGAAGGAACAAGTCAGCAACTAGTGTGAAGCCAATATGTCACAAGAATTTACTCACAATATCTTCTATACAGCCGACGACCTCTCAAGAAATTCCTTCGCATCCTTCTGCATTAGAAACAAATCAAAATAGAAAATCAATACCAATCACCCAAATATCACCTATTCCTGGCCCCTCAAAAACCACCAGTAAAAGAAGATCCGGCAATACCAAACAGCATTCTGAGATACTTACAGGATCACCGATGAAGGAAAAACTAGAAGTCTTAGAGAAGTGCAGAGCTGACAAACGTAAGACTAAGAAGTCTGAAAACCAAAATCAACCATTGCTCCTTTATCAAAGATCAGGGCAAAGAAAATTAAAAAACCAAAAAGAAAGTTATAAGAAAGTACATCAGAAGATGAACTGGATGAAGATGATTTGTGTGACGATGATGAATTAGATGACATTCATCCAAACACACTTCCTCAGGAAGTAGAAGAGATTTGCGCTGTGTGTGAAGAATTCGGTGAAGATGGTGAAGTGTGGTTTCGGTGTATTGTGAGTGCAAACTAGATACACAAGGAATGCAGTGGGGTTGATCCATCACATAATTATAAATGCGATCACTGCACCTAAATACGCGTGAATGTTATTTACTATGTTGAGCGCCATTGCCCTACAGTATCGGGCAATACCGCTCATTACCCATTTTCATTGTTTTCCTAATAGTTCCCTAAATATAATACTTTCTTAAGTAATACTATTTCAGATGTAAAGAAATCTAGTTCATGTCTGCTTTTTGTGAATAAAGTATTAAGATTGACCATTGTTTTGAAAAGAAATAATGGTTTTCCTTAGGTGAGCGCCAATACCCTTCCTTCCCCTACTATTAGTTTTCTGCCCAAGGCCAGGTCTTTCACTGCAAACCAAGCTTTCTCCAATCTTTCCTATTTTTTGCCTTCCTCTTTGTTTCTTCATATGATCCATATATCTTATTGTTGTCTATCATCTGATATCTTCTTCCACCCCGAACTCTTCTCCCGTTAACCATTTCTTCCAGTGCATCCTTCAGTAGACAGTTTCTTCTCAGCCAGTGACCTAACCATTCCTTTTTCTCTTCCTGGTCAGTTTCAGCATCATTCTTTCTTCACCCACTCTTTCCAACACACCTTCATTACTTATTCTGTCTGTCCACTTCACACGTTCCATTCTTCTCCTTATTCACATTTCAAATGCTTCTAGTCCATACCTGCACAAACAGCGCTCAACGAGCGCGCGCGCTCCTTCGGAGCAGAAGAGCTGTGTTTACCGCTCGCCGAAATGGAGAGGAAGATACGTCAGAATGAGGAGAGGGAAACTACCACTCGGTTATCTAGTGGAGTGCAGTGTATATTCTCAGTAATTATTTCACATTGCTTACCTACTGCTACAGTACAGTATGGAGGAAACTAAAGGCCGGAACATTACATTTAACATTTACAGCTCGAAATTATTGATCTTCAATGTGAACTAAGGGCTAAAGATCGTTTGGATAATGCTACTAGCGTGGTTGAGTTTTACAAGACCATACATTAGCAATAATATCCACGACTACACAGGCTGGCTGTGAAAATGATTGCAATGTTTGGTCCAACATGTATATGGGTGAGCAACTGTTTTCTATGATCAACTTTATTAAAGGCAGACATAATAATAATAATAATAATAATAATAATAATAATAATAATAATAATAATGATGATTTATTTAACCTGGCAGAGTTAAGGCCATACGGCCTTCTCTAACACTCAACCTGGAGTAAAACTGCGTTACAAATTACACTACAATTTTACACACAAAACTGAACAAGATAATAACAATAAAATGTAAACAACAAGTAAGAAGAAATCAGAAGAAATAGAAAATCTGTAACTGATGTTTCATTACGATTAGTAGGCTACTGTTCCTTTCAGATGCCAACAGCATAAAACCTCGTTTTGTTGTACCCATAAATAAAAATATATAACAAAATGATATTGTACATTTAAGTAGCTGTAGAATTTCTATTATTTCTGTAAAATAAACATTTCTTTATTAATTAATTATAGTCCAATATAGTTTTGCAAACTCTGAACGGAATTCATTTCATAAACACTCGTAATAGTACTTTCTCTTGTGTATATTTTGTACGAGATCACCCCTTCTTCCAGTCCAACCCTAATACAGAGCGCAGTCAATATCTGCCTCCGCTCATGAGCTGTGAGCCGGCTCGGAGAGCGCAAACCTTGTGCAGGCCTGTTCTAGTCGCTTCTCCTCACTTCGTCGTAATGTCCATGTTTCTGCCCCAATACAATGCCACACTCCATACAAAGCACTTCACTAGTATCTTTCTTAGTTCTTTCTCCGGAGGTCCGCAGAAGATGCTCCTTTTTCTATTAAAAGCTTCCTTCGCCATTGCTATCCTCCTTTTGACTTCCTGGCAGCAGCTCATGTTACTGTTTATAGTACACCCCATGTTTTTGAAGCTGTCCACTTGCTCTACTGCCTCATTTAGAATTCGAAAGTTTATCTTCTATAGTCTTCTTCCTATGACCATGCTCTTCGTCTTATTTGCATTTATCTTCATCCCGTACTGCTCATAGCTGGCATTATCTCCAGTAGCATTTCCTTTTGTATCATTTCCTCTTCTGCTAATAACGCCATATCATCAGCAAAACTTGTGCACTTTACTCTTCATCCTTCTACTAACACTCCTACGATGTTCTGAAAAGTCAGCTTAAGTACCATCAATTTTTTAATGATTCGTTGGAGCAATGACTGCTTTAAAGCTGTTTTTTTTATTATTTTATGCTCGACCATGCCGAAATGTAGTAATTATACATCTGGTAGCAGACCTTTAATGCATGTCATTAAAGTACATCTACTCATTAAAGGTCAAGTCTTTCAGCCAATGACGACTCAGGTTACAACTGTTCAGCCAATGACAGATCAGCTTTCTACCGTTAGAAAACCGCAAGTATCGATTATTCTCGGATATGCAATCGAAAGAGAATTAGCGAAAATTTACGGAGGCTGGAAATCCAATATTGTCGCAGAAGGTTATGTTCTGTTACTATAATCATTAGCGTTAATTGTAAATAATATTCAAATAAATTCAATTTGTCATCTCGTTTTTCAATGTCTAATTTTATTTCAATGTTATCTCTGTAGGTTCTTATGGCCTAGCAAGGTCAATGTGCACATCTGTTCCTCGGAAAAAAATCAATACTTTCGCGTCTGCGCACATCTCACAACATACGGGACATTGCTCCAGGTCAGATACAATAAAATTAATAATATCAAGTTAGAAATATGGTCGAGCATAAAAAGTCGTATGAAAATTATGAAACTCGCTTGCGCTCGTTTCATAAATATCCGTACTCACTTCTTAATTACCTTCATTATAGGCTCGTTGCATAATGTACTAATATAGTCTACTTCGATTCAAGTCTCTCTGGCTGTTAAACATTACGGTTTGTTTTCTTTCACGTACTTCATTGTGTCTTTCTTTACATGAGTAATATTAACAATGTTGGAACACTTATTTACAAATGAGCAGACAATATGTAGTTGAAATTATAGTATACTGAGATATTTTATAGGCTTTCAGAATATAAATGAAACAAATTTAGAAAATAAAAGAAAATAAATAAACAAAATACGACAAAAGTAAATACCGTGTGTTCGGGACACATAATAATAATAATAATAGCAATAATAATAATAATAATAATAATAATAATAATAATAATAATAATAATAATAATAATAATAATAATGGATCATAATACTATTTGTAGCAAATGACTTCCAAAGTTTGGGACGGCTATCACTTAACTTTTGTCTGTGTAGTAATTCATTGTCATTAGCCATGTCCATGTATGAGCAACTCATGCTCACAAAGTGCTAAATAACCTTGAAAGAAAGAAAGAAAAGAAAGAAAGAAAAGAAAGAAAGAAAGAAAAGAAAGAAAGAAAAGAAAGAAAGAAAAGAAAGAAAGAAAGAGCCACAGCAGTTACAAGTTCTTTGCAGTTTCGTGCAAAAGCAGTTCACTGCCACGGTGCGCTCTGGCGGCTCATGCAGATGGTCGTGATATCTACTCCATGATTTGAATTTCAGAATGACGCACGGTACAATAATTATAGTAATTTTAGACAGACTGCACCTAAACACACATAACAAAATTATATTGTTTCCTAGCTTTGTAAATTAGTTTAGTACTGGAAACACAAACTGAATAGAATCTTTTAAAAAACAATAAATATGGCTGCAACACTTATTTATTATTACACTATTCGTTAATATTTGTATTATGTCATATTTGAAACATAGAACGCGAGAATTTACAAGTCTTTATACATTAAAGAATATTCCTCTGTTCTCCGAAAGGTAATAGTCTGTATTCGCAAACAATCACAAATTCAAGGAAGTAATTTTTGCATGTCACGGCAAATGAAATAAACTTATTTCTGAGCTCTTTCTGTACATTGAGAGCTTTTACACTTCTTTCTTGTATTAAACCTTGCCTGAAGCACGTACAGTATACAGTATATGGAAGCAAAGAGTATAATTGGAAATTCTGACTTGGGTAATTCATTGTCATTAGCCATGTCCATGTATGAGCAACTCATGCTCACAAAGTGCTAAATAACCTTGAAAGAAAGAAACAAAAGAAGGAAAGAAAGAAAGAAAGAAAGAAAGAAAGAAAGAAAGAAAGAAAGACAGAGCCAGCCATAGCAGTTACAAGTTCTTTGCAGTTTCGTGCAAAAGCAGTTCACTGCCACGGTGCGCTCTGGCGGCTCATGCAGATGGTCATGATATCTACTCCATGATTTGAATTTCAGAATGACGCAAGGTACAATAATTATAGTAATTTTAGACAGACTGTACCTAAACACACATAACAAAATTATATTGTTTCCTAGCTTCGTAAATTAGTTTAGTACTGGAAACACAAACTGAATAGAATCTTTTCAAAATACAATAAATATGGCTGCAACACTTATTTATTATTACACTATTCGTTAATATTTGTATTATGTCTTATTTGAAACATAGAACGCGAGAATTTACAAGTCTTTATACATTAAAGAATATTCCTCTCTTCTCCGAAAGGTAATAGTCTGTATTCGCAAACAATCACAAATTCAAGGAAGTAATTTTTACATGCCACGGCAAATGAAATAAACTTATTTCTGAGCTCTTTCTGTACATTGAGAGCTTTTACACGTCTTGTATTAAACCTTGCCTCAAGCACGTACAGTATACAGTATATGGAAGCAAAGAGTATAATTGGAAATTCTGACTTAGGCAACATTACGAAGAGTTCGATTCCTGATTTCGCTGGAATCTGAGTGGCGTGCTGTTCTGTAGATTTATCAGTTCAGGCTATAAACTTTCAGGATCTTCTATCGGCTGTAAGCCAAACGGATTAAAAAAAAATCTCGATTCCTTGTCAATTGTCACTGTTTCTCCAAACTTACCAGTGAATTCTGCTGTATGTCTTGAAGTAGGGTCATATATATTTTGATAAGAAGATTTTCTTATCACTCTTCAAGATAGTTTATAGTCAAAGAAAATGAAGATGTCTATGTTCTACATGATACTGCAGCATTTAAAATGTATCCATAAATGCTGTAACTCGCACTCCCAACGTGCTAACGATATTTGATATCAGTCTCCCCTTGTTGATATCCCATTTTTACCTTTAGCTGTTCTAGACAGTATTTCTTTACTGAAAACTTCACTGTGTTTATTTGTAACATAAAATGTCATGCGTAAGAAAGTGTAATGAGAATATAATACAAGCTTTACCTCCCTTCTTAATAAAAGAAAAACTTTGTCTTTCGACTCATCACTAAAGAGAAATGATCTGAGGATTATATATATATATATATATATATATATATATATATATATATATATATAATTTAAACTGGTAATGGAAATTACGGGAAAACGGCTGAACGGATTTTAATAAATGGCCCCTCATTTTGAAGCTTGGAACCCAAAGTTTTTCGGAAAAATAGTAGTTTTCAGTGAAATGTCAATTTTCCTACATAATTTTCTATTTTCCAAAATCCATCTGTCGTCAGTTTTGAGAACTAGCTAATTGCATTCAGGAGAAGCGAAGCGAGCATCAAGTCGGCCGTGTTTCATTTCAGAATAAAACAAAACACACACTACAGTAAACAATATTACACGAAGGCCATGATCTGCAAGAATACTGACATATTTAGAGCTCAAATTAAATTGGTTATTAAAAATTTAACTTACTAAAAATAATTTACAGGTTCGATTCTGTGGTGTGTAATTTTCTGGGTACAGCTGTGTATTGGATATTAAAAACTACAAAACTTGAGGTGGTGTAATGACATTATTACTATAAGAAATGGAATATTATTGTAGTTAATGCCGTGATGTGACTATTTTTCATTAATTATACATATTAATGCTGTCCACACCTGTGGAGTAACGGTCAGAGCGTCTGGCCGCGAAACCAGGTGCCCCGGGTTCGAATCCCGGTCGGGGAAAGTTACCTGGTTGAGGTTTTTCCGAGGTTTTCCCTCAACCCAATACGACCAAATGCTGGGTAACTTTCGGTATTGGACCCCGGACTCATTTCACCGGCATTGTCACCTTCATATCATTCAGACGCTACATAACCTAGATGTTGATACAGCGTCGTAAAATAACGCAATAAAATAAAAATATTAATGCTATATTGATTATATGAAAGTGAAACGTTTTGGGGTTATATATTTAGATGTAGAGGTTAACTTAAATTAGATTTTGATTTCTATATTTTACTGAGTGGCGGATATATAGTATATGTTACTGAAAGCTGTAAAACTTACGTAAGATAACAATATTATTAAAAATCAAATATTTTTATAGTTATTAATCAAGTGGGGTTGGGTCTTTTTCATATATTTAATGGCGGTGTGGTGTAGATATTTATATGCGTGGTTCTCTTCAGTATTGGCTCGAGAGAGAGTATCTTTCGTTATTATGGAAGCAAATAACTTTCAAAATGTCTGGTAGCCTATTCTTAATTGAAAATAAATCTGAAAAAAAAATTATTTGAACGTCTAATGAACTTAGTTTGCAGCATTTGCTGCACAAGCCACTAGTATTGTTATAAAACGAGCCGCCACTTACTGCAGACGCGAGCGAACTTGCATCTTGCAAGAACCGCATACAGACACTACAACTAATACAGAGTCCGTTCTACCTGAACTGAGGTTGTGTTGACACTTTGAGAGCACGAGTTGCTCACTCATAGCCCATGTCAATAGCGAACTGATGTCGTGAAGGCATGTCGTTTGGTTTCAATTTTTGAACCCACTGAATCTTGTATGCGTGATGACGTAACTTCTACATGTGGACAGTTGAGTTTAGAATCCCCAATTCCCTGCTGGCACGAGGAACGGACTTAGTTGGGCCGCGTTGGAAAGCCTCCTGAATTTGCTACTCTGACACTTTCTTCCCACACGGTCGTTTTTCTACAAGAGAGCCGGTTTCAAGAAGGTTTTTATGCGAAGCAGTTATTGTGTGCAATGTGTGTCTCTGGCGGTTGCTGCTGAGGCAACTTTTGTCTAAATTTCCTTTGCACTGTCACTAGCAAGCAAAGAACAGAAAGGAACTTCTTGTTGTGTTGTGAACGGCATTTTGGCTACCAGCTATATTTATTAATTAATTAATTTATTTATTTATTTACTTACTTACTTACAAATGGCTTTTAAGAAACCCGAAGGTTCATTGCCGCCCTCACATAAGCCCGCCATTGGTCCCTATCCTGTGCAAGATTATTCCATCCCTATCATCATATCCCACCTCCCTCAAATCCATTTTAATATTATCATCCCATCTACGTCTCGGCCTCCCCAAAGGTCTTTTTCCCTCCGGTCTCCCAACTAACACTCTATATGCATTCCTGGATTCGCCCATACGTGCTACATGCCCTGCCCATCGCAAACGTCTGGATTCAATGTTCCTAATTATTTCAGGTGAAGAATACAATGCGTGCAGTTCTGCGTTGTGTAACTTTCTCCATTCTCCTGTAACTTCGTCCCTCTTCGCCCCAAATATTTTCCTAAGCACCTTATTCTCAAACACCCTTAACCTATGTTCCTCTCTCAGAGTGAGAGTCCAAGTTTTACAACCATACAGAACAACCGGTAATATAACTGTTTTATAAATTCTAACTTTCAGATTTTTTGACAGCAGACTAGATGATAAAAGCTTCTCAACCGAATAATAACAGGCATTTCCCATATTTATTCTGCGTTTAATTTCCTCCCGAGTGTCATTTAGCTATATATGTTACTGTTGCTCCAAGATATTTGAATTTTTCCACCTCTTCGAAGGATAAATCTCCAATTTTTATATTTCCATTTCGTACAATATTCTGGTCACGAGACATAATCATATACTTTGTCTTTTCGGGATTTACTTCCAAACCGATCGCTTTACTTGCTTCAAGTAAAATTTCCGTGTTTTCCTAATCGTTTGTGGATTTTCTCCTAACATATTCACGTCATCCGCATAGACAAGAAGCTGATGTAACCCGTATAATTCTAAACCCTGCCTGCTATCCTGAACTTTCCTAATTGCATATTCTAAAGCGAAATTAAAAAGTAGAGTGATAGTGGATCTTCCTGCCTTAGCCCGCAGTTAACTGGAAAAGCATCGGATAGAAACTGATCTGTAAGGACTCTGATGTATGTTTCACTGAGACACATTTTAATTAATCGAACTAGTTTCTTGGGAATACCAAATTCAATAAGAATATCATATAATACTTCCCTCTTAACCGAGTCATATGCCTTTTTGAAATCTATGAATAACTGATGTACTGTACCCTTATACTCCCATTTTTTCTCCATTATCTGTCGAATACAAAAAATCTTATCAATAGTCGATCTATTACGCCTAAAACCACACTTATGATCCCCAATAATTTCATCTACGTACGGAGTTAATCTTTTCAAAAGAATATTGGACAAAATTTTGTACGACGTCAACAAAAGTGATATTCCTCGAAAGTTACCACAGTTGGTTTTGTCCCCCTTTTTAAAAATAGGTACAATTATGGACTCCTTCCATTGTTCTGGGACAATTTCCTTTTCCCAAATAGCAAGTACAAGTTTATAAATATTTATTTACTTATATATTTATTTATTTATTTATTTACTTACTTATTTATTTACTTATTTATTTATTTATTTGTTTATTTATTTTTTCATCAATCTTTGTTCACATTATGGCTGATTAGATGTGTTCCAGTTCTTAATTCGCCGTCACTCTCTATACAAACATTACAATAACTACTACATTTTGAACCTATAAGTATCCTCTGTACACCTTTATAATAATAATAATAATAATAATAATAATAATAATAATAACAATAATAATAGTAGTAATTATTATAGGTCTTGTTTTTAAACTCTTACTTTAGCTTTTTCACTTCTGTACTCGATGTCTTAAAAAGTATTCTGTTAACTTCATTGACTACTTTTCGTAGTTTTCTTTCGTGTCCGACTACTCAACATTTATAATTCCATATCCGTTAGAGCTTTGACTTTCTCTTCCCATCTAATTTTAACTCTAAAAAGAAATTTTAATAATTTATGCAGACCGCTGGCGTTTAGGGGGACCATTCATTTTTGTATAAGCTACTATAACGTTTATTTGTAGAAATTTTTTATCCACCCAACCGTTTCTCAAATCATTCGTTGCCTGACACTTTAACCAATATGCATTGCGTCTTCAGCTAGTCCACACAAAGCACATTTATCCTTCTCTACGTTCCCTCTCTTATTCTTGAGTCTCCAGATACCTAATCTCCACCATGCCATTCCTGTTCTCTCTTCCCTTGAATTTAGTCTAATATATTCTTCCTGTTCCCAAAACTATTTAACCTCCCTATAGTATTTTAGTGATCCTATGTCTTTAATATTACTAAAAATATCTTGTCTCGAAGTTTCGTTTACCCTCTCTTTTACTATTCTTCCAATAGTTTTCGTGTTTGTAGACCCTAGTTCTCTCCATAGCCAATTTAGACCTAATCTGTTAATTTCTCGTTCCAGCTCTTTCAGCCAATTCCATTTCCAATTAGCGGCTTTCATACAAAAGATACATGTTTTCATAATTGCTGAATCATTCCTAAACAGAATATTACCTAAATATTTGATTTTTCTTTCTAGAATAATTCCCAGACTCTAATCGGTTCCCATCTCTAGTAACGCTGCCAGGTTAGAAGCATTCTCCGGTATTCCTAGAAATTTTTGTACACATTTTGGCTCTCACTTTATCGATGTTTCTGCTGGATAACCTACTACCCCAGATCTCTATATTATATAATATTTTTATTTCAACTAGTGCATTATAGATGTTGAGAAAATTCTTCACCCCAATATTCGGCCATTTATTTAAGCATCTGTCAATTGCTTCCATCAGCGGTAAACACAAGCAATAAGAAGTCTCCAGTTTTCTATACTAATAATAAATCTGTAGCCGAAATTTTTCTGGTAATTTTCGATTTTCCAAAAATAATTGGTCCTAACATATATAATTAACCACCCTGAAACCGAAAATCGCTTTTCTGAAATTTTTGTTTGTATGTATGTATGTCTCTCTGTCTGTCTGGATGTTTGTTACCTTTTCATGCCATAATGGCTGAACGGATTTCGATGAAAATTAGAATATAAATTAAGTTCGTTGTAACTTAGATTTTAGGCTATATGGCATTCAAAATACGTTATTTAAAAAGGGTATTATAAGGGGGCCTGAACTAAGTAAATCGAAATATCTCGCTTATTATTGATTTTTGTGAAAAATGTTGCATAACAAAAGTTTCTTTAAAATTAATTTCCGATAAGTGTTATTCTTTAAAAAATTTTGATAGGACTGATATTTAATCAGATAAATGAGTTTTAAAATTAAGATAAGTCGTTGTAATGAAATAAAAAAACAAATGACTTCGTCTATAAGGGGCCTTGTACAACAACAATCGAAAGCTATGAAACACAGCCTACAGAGAACGTTTCTTTGTTTGTGTGAAGTAATATCGGAAGCTAAATTAACTGATTTATATAATGAATTATTATTTCACCATTTGAAAGTGTAGTTTCTCTTGATGGACATAATTCTATAATGTTATTACGGTAACTTCTGAGTGAATTGAGGACAGGTAAGATTAAAATAGCTTCTTATGCACAGGAAACTTGATAGGCTATTCTGTACATTCGTTTCCTGTATTTCCTAAAATAATTTTTATGACCAAATGAGTGATCTCTGGATCAGAATGATCGCATTTTAAATTTTTTAATACAATTTAAATTAAGTAACATAATAAACGATTTATCCTTCTATCAAACACGAATTTTCCCTGGATAAAATGTCCTATTTTAATTATGTAATTACTTGATATTTATTTCTAACGGGTGCAGCGGAGTGCACGGGTACGGCTAGTGCTAAAATAAAACTTTATAAAGTTCGTCTTTCATTTGTTGTAAATGTCATTTCATACTTGTATTATTCAGTGAGTTATTAAACTTTCTTATTGGTAGTTTTTATTCTGGACACTCTGTATATTTCCAAATATTGAATAGAGGCTTGAATCTACAGTAATGAGATAGCGACATGCTTACATGTCTAGTATTAACATGAGCTGCTGCCAAGAAGTGAAAAGGAGGACAGCGATGTCAAAGGAAGGTTTTAATAGAAAAACAAGAAATCTCGCGGATCATTGGAATAATAAATGAGAAAGAGACCGGGGAAGTGGTTTGTATGGTGTGTGGTATTACATGAAGCACAAACACGAACATTACGACGAAGTGAATAGCAGCGACTTGAAGCATTTGAAATATGGATACGGAGAAGAATGAAGCCTGTGAAATGGCCAGACAAAATAAGAATTGAAGCTTTGCTAGGAAGAGTGGGTGATGAAAGAAAAATGGCTAAACTTTTATAAAGAAAAAAAAAAATTGGCTGGACCAAGAAGAAACTACCTACTGAAAGACAGACAATGGTTTTAATATGATAGATATTCAGGGAGTTTAAACAAATTATTTGCTTTAAAATGCAATTTGCTATATTAAAAATAAATTGAAAATATTTAATATGAGAAAAATTCGTACCGGCACCGGGAATCGAACCCAGGACCTCTCAGCTCTGCGCGCTGAGCACTCTTTCCAACTGAGCTATGCCGGGACACGATCCACGGCGCCGGCCGAACCCTCTCGTAATGCATTTTTACGGCCTTACTACCTGCATTTGAGACGATACAGGTCATACATACTCGTATATGCAGGAGCTCATATTTAAATGACTTTTTGGCCATATTCAACATCAGTTTTCATTTTGTATGAGGTCTCGTCCACCTCATTGAATACTACACGGCTACTATGAAGTAGCCAATGTGTATTATTACTATTTAATACGAGAAAATTCGTACCGGCACCTGTAATCGAATCCAGGACCTTCAGCTCTGCGCGCTGAGCGCTCTTTCCAAGTGAGCTATGCCGGGACACGATCCACGGCGCCGGCCGAACCCCTCTCGTACCTGCATTTGAGACGATACAAGTCGGCGCCGTGGATCGTGTCCCGGCATATCTCAGTTGGAAAGAGCGCTCAGAGCGCAGAGCTGAGAGGTCCTGGGTTCGATTCCCGGTGCCGGTACGAATTTTTCTCTTATTAAATAGTAATAATACACATTGGCTACTTCATAGTAGCCGTGTAGTATTCAATGAGGTTGGCGAGACCTCATACAAAATGAATATGTGATGTACATTGCAAATAGTTTAATGGGTATTTATGCCCTATTCAGATACAGTGTCGCTGATTTTAAAACTCTGATGCATATGTTTTTAATAACATTAAAGATGTAATTGCAATTTCGTGTAATTTTAATTTCTTGTTTTATTTTCATTAAAAGATGTATGTATCTTCGGAACTACGAGTAATTCCTACAAGGTAACCACTGGGAGTGTGCCTCAGTTAAAAGTAATACAGCAAGTAACTATTAATGCTACATGCGTGATATAAAAAAATAGGTCCTTAGAAAACTTTTCTCTGTGATATAAATTCCTTACTTTGTTGCATTTGAAAAATATGCACCCATGTTTCTATAAATGTACGTCTAAAATTCATTCTTAATATGGATTCATTTTTTTTCTTAAAATGTTGAAAGTCATTACCATAATTATGCTCCAGACATTTTAAAGATTGTTCTTTATTAGTAAAATGTGAAAATATTTCGAATGTTTTAGATGTTCCGAGTTTAGAGAATTACTATATTCTAGTACTTTTTTTTTAATTTGTGGCCTGTTTTTTAATTTAATAATTGTAGGAGTAATATTTCCATATTAAATTTTAAAATTGTATAAATTAGACAAAATTTTAGATATATCATCCTCGTCTCTGAACGGTGTACTGGAAGGAATGATGAACGAGAAAGAGGTTCGGGGCAGGAGAAGATATCAGGTGATAGATAACGTTAAGATATGACTCGTATGCGGAGATTAAAAGGAAAGCGGAAAATAGAAAAGGTTGGAGAATGCTGGGTTCACAGTGAACGACTTGCTCTTGGACAGAAAACTATAAATTATTACTCGATTGGGATTGGAATTAAGGTTGGCAGCTTCTATGTAACGGTAAAAGTACTTTCGATGGTTACGTAGTTATGCACACTAAGGACAATGTTTCTTCCATGTTGAATCTTTCGTACACTACTTTTAAAACTTGAATATAAATAATTGACTAAATGGCGACATGGAAATCCTACACGTACAACCCAAAAACCAAAAACTCAACACACTAGAACAACATGAAATATACTGACACACTAAAACGCACCCTAATCAAATTCTCAACACACAGATCAATTTCAGTACACACACACTATTTGACACAACTCTTCATCATATGAACGCACCCACACAACGGGCAGCGAAGTTAAGATGGCGCCGAAACACAGAAGGCTCTGAGGATGGTGTTAAGTAGCACCGAAACAGCTGTAAGCCGCATATGCTTACATATTTAACACGAGTAAGATCACCATTTAATCAATTATTTAGAATGTTTTTGTTTTAAAAAAATTAAAAAACGACCTTCAGGGTAAAAACAATAAAGATTAAAAATAACTAACAAGGATTACATATATAATAGTACATTATGCAACGAGCCTATAATGAAGGTAATTAAGAAGTGAGTGCGCTCGTTTCATAATTTTCATACGAGCTTCTTAATTACCATTATAGGCGAGTTTCATACGACTTTTTATGCTCGACCATATTTCTAACTTGATATTATTAATTTTATTGTATCTGACCTGGAGCAATGTCCCGTATGTCGTGAGATGTGCGCAGACGCGAAAGTATTGATTTTTTCGGAGGAACAGATGTGCACATTGACCTTGCTAGGCCATAAGAACCTACAGAGATAATATTCAAATTAAATTATACATTGAAAAACGAGATGAAAAATTGAATTTATTTGAATATTATTTACAATTAACTCTAATTATTATAGTAACAGAACATAACCTTCTGCGACAGTATTGGATTTCCAGCCTCCGTGACTTTTCGCTAATTCTCTTTCGATTGCATATCCGAGAATAATCGATACTTGCGGTTTTATAACGGTAGAAAGCTGACCTGTCATTGGCTGAACAGTTGTAACCTGAGTCGTCATTGGCTGAAAGACCTGACCTTTAATGAGTAGGTGTACTTTAATGACATGCATTAAAGGTCTGCTACCAGGTGTATAATTACTACATTTCGGCATGGTCGAGCATAAAATTTATTGAAAATATGCATATTTAATATAACTGTACTGAAATTGTCTATGAGATGGAAGATTTTTACTATATACATGCTTTTCTGTCTTCACTATGTTTGTTATGTGTGGATTGTTGAGTATGTACTTTACGCAGTGTCTACTTGAATGTAGAAAGACCTGTAGGTAATCACTGTTAATCTTGTTATTTAGTGATGTGGAAAAGATACGCATACTTTTTACAAAATGTACAAAAGTCTGCAAAAAATTCTGTGATTACATATTTAGAAAACCAATTACAAAGAAAACATGTAACTAAAATCGTGGGAACAACGTACTAAAGATGAAGAGAAAATCATAGTATAGAGTGCAATTGAATAACTTGTAACAGATTATGAAATACAATAAGTTAGAGATGAGTGCGTAGGATCGCTAAAATAGTGATACATGTACAACTGTGACAGTGTTTGAAGATGTGCAAATCAAAATTGAAAATTTTTAAACTATCGCACTATGTAATATTGATTTGTTACCATATTTATAGATATCCTTACATTAGTCTGGTGATGCCCACAATAAGTGGCGAAAACGTTAACTAAGATGCATTAGCAAAAAATAACTTTGTGGGTGTATTTTACTATAAACTATCCGTACCCGTGCGCTCCGCTGCACCCGTTAGAAATAAATATAAAGTAATTACATAATTAAAATAGGACGTTTGATCCAGGGAACATTCGTGTTTGATAGAAGGATAAATCGTTTAATATGGTACTTAATTGAAATTGCATCCAAATAATAAAATGCGATCATTTTGGTCCAGAGACACTCATTTGGTGCAACGACAATTCCTTTAACATGTTTCTTAATTTTTATTACATGCAACCATAGCTTAATGAAGATTGACAACATTTAGATTTAATGTGTATATTTTATTTTACTTGTTACAGGTTTCCATTGAATTATGGTAATAACTTAGTTTTAACCTTGTTTTCTACGTATTCAGTAAATGGCGCTTGACCCACTATGGCTCTGAACTCTTCAAATAACTTAAATTATATTATATTATATTATATTATATTATATTATATTATATTATATTATATTATATTATATTATATTATATTATATTATATTATATTATATCAGAAGTTACTGTAATAACATTATAGCATTACGTCCATCTAGAGAAACTATGCTTTCCAATGGTGAAATAATAATTAATTATACAAATCGGTTAATTTAGCTTCCGATATTACTTCATACAAACACAGAAACATCCTCTGTAGGCTATCTTTCATAGCTTTCGATTGTTGCTGTCCAAGGCCTCTTATAGACGAAGTCATTTGTTTTTTAATTCATTACACGGCCTTAGATGGCAGTTATTTTAATTTTAAACCCCATTTATCTCATTAAATATCAGTCCTATCAACATTTTTCAAGGAATAAAACTTATCGAAAATTATTATTATTCAAGAAACTTTTGTTATGTAATATTTTTCACAAAAATCAATAATAAGCGATATATTTCTATTCATTTAATTCAGGCCCCCTTATAACCCCCCTTTTAAATAATGTATTTTGAATGCCATATAGCCTAAAATCTAAGTTACAACGAACTTAATTTATATTCCAATTTTCATCGAAATCCGTTCAGCCATTATCGCATGAAAAGGTAACAAACATACAGACAGATATACAAACAAAAATTTCAAAAAAGCGATTTTCGGTTTCAGGGTGGTTAATTATATATGTTAGGACCAATTATTTTTGGAAAATCGAAAATTACCAGAAAAATTTCGGCTACAGATTTATTAAGTTATTAGTATAGATAGATAAGTCAAAGACTGAAATCTCAAAACTTTACATGTTTGTGTTATCATTATAGGACTTATCGGAACAAATACAAAAACGAATTCAAAATTTAAATTCTTAATTTAAATTGAAGAATCCGCCCCTGAGCACGAGTTCTACTCTTTCAGGGGTGAGCTAAAGTTTTATCTGTTTATATTATACTAGTGGCTTGTGCAGCAAATGCTGCAAACTAAGTTGTAAGAAGTTCAAATAATAATTGTTCAGATTTGTTTTCAGTGAAGAATACCAGACATTTTTAAAGTTATTTGCTTCCATAAAAGTGAAACATACTGCCTCAGAATGGTTTTTTATGCCAAATACTTGACTCTCAATGCGAAAACGCAAGTAACAATGTCAAGACAATCAGCGCGTTTTTCATGTGGGAGTAACAGAGTAGGTATTTCAGGTCATTGCGGATTGTAGGTGAGAGTTAAGAAAATGTCAGGTTTGTCATGCTTTGAACAAAATACTTAGCATCTTGGTATAGCTGCTGCATGTTTCGTGAAGTCCACACCTGTGGAGTAACTGTCAGCGCGTCTGGCCGCGAAACCAGGTGGCCCGGGTTCGAATCCCGGTCGGGGTAAGTTACCTGGTTGAGGTTTTTTCCGGGGTTTTCCCTCAACCCAATACGAGCAAATGCTGGGTAATTTTCGGTGCTGGACCCCGGACTCATTTCACCGGCATTATCACCTTCATATCATTTAGACGCTAAATAACCTAGAAGTTGATACAGCGTCGTAAAATAACCCAATCATTGCTTCGTGAACTACCCTGAAATGTAGAGGACAGAATCACTTTCTCCCCACTAAGAGTTCTTGCTGAGGTGATCAAGAGACTACAAAATCTTATAGACCTCTTATTTTATCAATAATGTATTATCCCGTATATTTACAGTAGTATAGGCTGTTGTGAGGAATCTAGTGCTGAGATGCGGAATATGAGGCGAATGATATATCAGAGTTGTAGAATCTTATACGCGCCCTAAATAAAATTGTCCGTCGTAAATCGTTAGCAATTTCAGTGTTTCATTCGTTGCTGGTTGCGGGAAGTAAACTTACTCATCACGGTAGCAAGAAGTGACATGGCCTGCTATTTTCCCAACCGCAAAATATGCTTGGCAGTGATCACAAATCCAATCGATTGAAACAAAGAAATACGAAACGAGTCTTGATGTAGCCTAGTTTAAAGACGCAGCTAAAATAGGAAGTATGTTTTGGAGCTCTTAATATCAAATACACAGTTATAAAAAAAACATTAAACAAATGAAGATCGACATATTGGCATTATGATGCGAGTCTGAGCCGTCTGAACTCTAAATATGTCAGCAATCCTGCAGGTCACGGCCTTCGTGTAATAGCCTATTGTTTATTGTAGTGTGTGTTTTGTTTTATTCTGAAACGCAATTAGTTCTCAAAACTGACGAAAGATGGATTTTGGAAAATAGGAAAATTATGTAGGAAAACTAATGTTTCACTGAAACTTACTATTTTTCTGAAAATCCTCGGATGCCAAGCTTCAAAATGACGGGCCATTCATTAAAATCCGTTCAGCCGTTTTCCGTAATTTCCATTACCAGTTCAAATTATATATATGTTTTTTATGTTAGAATTATTAGCAAAATAAATAAATAAATAAAAATCCATTTCTGTATTCGCCCATACATGCTACATGTCCTTCCATCTCATACTTCTGGATTTAATCTTCCCAATTGTGTCAGGTAAAGAATACAATGCATCCAGTTCTGCGTTGTGTAACTTTCTCCATTCTCCTGTAACTTCATCCCTCTTAGTCCCAGATATTTTCTCAGCATCACTAAGCAAACAAACTACAGTAGGAAATGGAGCACATTTAAAAGGCAGCAACGCGTCAGTGCAAATGATTACACAAGTAATCCAGCATTAATGTCATTCAGTTAGTAGTAAACAGATTTCCATTCGGGACGGTTGTTGCTAGGAATCCGTTATTAGGGTGGACACTGCTGACGTAAAGGTGATGATACCCTCCCTCTCTCTCTCTCTGAATTCAAGTCAGGTTTACAACGCTGCCGGGGGTCACAGAACAGAGGCCTTGCTTGGCCTTGCAGAGGTGTAAATAGTTAATAATCTGTCTGACAACGGGAAGGGATCGAAGCGTGACGTACGGAGTACAGGATGACTGATAAATATTTAAACATTTTAGTATTTTTGTCAGTCGTACAAACGGACACTGTCACTACAATGAGTATCCCACACTGAAAAGTGATTCTGCCTGGAAAATTTGTAATGAGAGAGAGAAAATGATTTTGTGCGAGATCGTGCTTATTTGCTTGGTTTCCGCACAAAACCACCCGCGGTAAGTCTAAAATTCCACATTCAGTATTCCCAACCGAACATACATAACAATTTCCCTCTTCTTACCGCTTAAGTGACATATTGATTTTACTGCTTTAGGCTTTTAACATATTATTTTTAGAGACGTTCAATATAGTAACAATAAAAAAATTGGAAACTTACCACTGCAATTTCACCTAAATTGCACTGTTAATTATTGTTTTTAAATAATTGCAAAAATTAAGTAAACTCTATAACTCCACTAAAGTTACTGCATTCGTGTTGCAAGTAACATTAAGGAAGCGTGAAAAAATCAACAAGATTCCAGATACCGATGTTATTACTGCAATATGTTATATAAATAATATTGTTAAAATATTAAAATGAAAAATAAATCATTACATAACCTTACCCTTTGTTTTAAGTTCGCATTTATAGACTGGGGGAAAAAAAAAGACAGACCTATATCACGGCCTGCTGGAGTATAGGCCTAGTAAATACAGAAAACATTTTAAAGCAACAGTGTTGAAGATAGATATTTTTGTTTGCTAATTTGCCGTCATTGAACAGAAACCAAGATGGAGATTGCAACTAATTAGAAATTCCTCTTTCAGGTATGTAATAAACGATCTTCGCACAAAATAATGTACGATACACGAGCGGAATGTTTTCTTTCAATTCTCGGAAATTAAAAAAGCTAAAATACGTTTCGCTTTTTCAATCTTTTCCTCGAACATGAAAACTTCAACATACCGCTCTTGTAACGCATATTACTATTTCGTATAATGAAGGTGAGAAAATCCTGTAATTTACAAGAAATATAACTTACAGTTTTGAAATTAAACTAGAAAGATATGTGAAGAAATTATACGCTATAGGCCTATCACGGATATATAGGAAAGTACAGTGCGTTCACATCACGCTTCATCCAAAGAACGGGGAAAAATTCCATCCGCTGATTGCTTTAAGGTACGGTCACACGTCGCTACTTTTGCTGCGCAACTTTTGTACTGCAGCTGCAAAAGTTGCGTGTCGTGTTCACACGTAAGCCAAAAGTAGCGCGCTGCACGCTACTTTTCGTGCTGCGCAACCCGAGTGCTGCAAAAGTTGCAACTGGAGGTTGCGAGTCTGTTCACACACAAGGCGCTACTATACGACACGCCTGGTAAACTAGATCTTCTCAGCCGCACACTAGAAAATATACACACCACACCAAATCACCCATCTTTCGACCCCCAACATCTAGCATACATTACACATCACATCACACAGAATCCTGATATCTACGAGCCGCTTCCAGCGCCACTTCCTCGATCGACCGACGATCCACTCATTGACAACATCACTCCGCTAGACATATCATTGGAACTAAGATACATAAAAAAAACTCTTCCCCGGACCAGACCAAATCACTTACAACATACTACGCCAACTGCCTCCCAAAGCACTAAATTATCTTGCAGAACTTTACACAGGATCACTCAGACTAGGACACACACCAAAGCGCTGGAAACACTCTCACATTCTTCTCTTTCTTAAACCAGGCAAAGACGCGTCTGACCCACAAAACTACCGACCGATCAGTTTGACATCAACATTAGCCAAATTAATGGAGACAGTTCTCGTGTCACGACTACACGTATATATGCGCAACCGCAATCTACTCCCGACCACTCAAGCCGGATTCCGACCGGGAGCGCAGCTACATGACCAGCTGATACGAGTGCTCACTCCCATTGAAGAGGCTTATACACGCAGACACTACAGCATCCTTATTGCCTTAGACGCCAAGAGAGCCTTTGACACAGTTTGGATAGACGCCCTAAAATATAAACTCACATCCTTAAACCTGCCACACGAAATCACACGTTGGCTCTCCAGCTTCATATCGAACCGAACAGGACAGGTGAGACTCGGAAAGAACGAACTTTCTCGGACCTTCCGAATAGAATCTGGGGTCCCCCAAGGCAGTGTCATATCTCCCACTCTGTATAACATCTATGTGGCAGATATTCCCCTACCTAATAACCCGCTAGTAGGACTGGCACAATATGCAGACGACGTCGCATATTGGGCAACACACCCCCGACTCCCCTCCGCTAGGAAGTTACTAAACGCAACACTCAGGCAGTATCTAAATTAGACCAACACGTGGCGGATCACAGTTAACACAGACAAAACACAGATATGCGTCTTCCGCCCAAAACTTCGGACTCGGGTCCTCCAGAACAACCCAATCACAATAGCCAACACTCAACTTCCACTCCAGCGGAATCTCACATATCTAGGAATACCCCTCACCTCCAAACTCTCCTGGACCGAAGTAGCTAAAGAAATCTGGAGGAAATATAATGCAGCCACCAGAGCAATAAGCTACCTAAGTGGCATCAATCGACCCGGTTGTATAACCGAAACACTCCTCCACCTATACAAAGCATTGGTTAGATCCCTATGCATATATCCCTCCATTTTCCTCGCACAAGCCCCTCCAACGACCCAATTGAAATTTGAAGCACGCGAAAGAAGAATTCTCCGCCAAATCTTCCACCTGCACAGACGCACCAGAAATAACACAGTTTACACTACCACAAAAACAAAGCCACTCTTCACACACCTAAACAACATAAACGGGAAATACACACATTCGGCAGTAAATTGCGTATATACACAACACATCTTCGCAAATCCACCGAACACAAACAACAGAACAACACTGGAGAAACTCCTCTACAACTACCACCAGCCCCCACCACCAAACTAAAACACACAAACAAAACCACAAACACGTGTTGGAAATTTGAATACTGTCTGAGAGGACACACGACAGCAACAGAGAGGCAGATGAATAAAATAACACCACACCATGAAAGTCTCCATAACGATTCAGACGCTTCTGCCACCGGAAGGGGAAACCCAAAATGTATGTATGTATGTATGTATGTATGCACAGTGTTCTGCCCAAGAGCAGGTCTTTAACTGCAAACCCAGCATTTCCTTTTCTTGCTTTCCTCTTAATCTCCCCATATAATACTTTAATGCTGTCTATCAACTGATATCTTTTACCCCGAACTCTTGTCCCGTTCACCATTCCTTAAGCATTCCAAATTAACAAATTAGGCCTACACCAAAATAATTAAAACAAAAAAAAATAAAGTAAAAAATAAAATAAATATAAAGCCAATCACCGCACTCACACACCTACTGGCACTTATGCCAGAAATAGTGTATGAGTATGTAAATATATATTTATTGTTATTTATATACAATGGCTGGAGAGGGCATCCTGCGCGTATAAGACCCTAAAACGGCCTCTGGCTCAAAGCCAGTAAAGTCAATAAACATCACATCTCCGTGTTCTCAATATACATTTTGTGGTTATGTTCGCATTATTAATAAACTCGTGCGAAAACTTACTTATCGATTATTTGCTTTTCTGTCCTAACTAGTATTCAGAAATTGGCGTTATTTTTACTATAAAGATTTTAAAAACGCCTATATACTTAAATGATAAGCAACAGTATATTCACGTAATCAATGCTGGCAACCCTCCTGTTTGAAACTACGCTACAGAAAATTAAAAACGTGAATTATATCGTCAGCAAATATGCTCAGACTGTGTTGTGCATTTAATAACTCTAACAAATAATTTATTTTCATCACATCTAACATTAAAATATACCCAAACAATAAAAGTATTATTGGCACATTTGGGTGGCAACACTGGTCGCAACCGCAGCAAAAGTTTGAACAAAACCGATATCAAAAATGCTGCGGCTGCAACCCTGAGAACCCTGTTCACACGTCGCTACTTCTAAGCTGCGCGCAGCATGAAAAAGTAACGAGCAGCAGGTTCGGCAGCCGCTACTTTTTGGGTTGCACCGTTGTTCATACGTCGCAGTACTAGAGTTGCGCAGTTTTTTATACTGCATCGCTGCATAAGTAGCGACGTGTGACCGTACCTTTATGCTTCAAGGTTGAGCGGGCCTGTATGTTATCGGTCGTTGCCACAGCTTAGTACAGTCTGAGATGTGTATATCGATGGTGTTTTGGTAAAGGGGGATGTCATAAAAATGTGTTTTGAGTTAAATCAAAATTGAACATCTGAGTATTCTTTTGTTTTTTTGCACATCCAATCGTAGATCTGACCGTATCACACCTTCACTAAATATACTGTCCTGGAGTCCGTCTCAAAGAGCGAAGAACTATTCACTCTCTCACTTTACTCTTCAATATTCTTCAAAACTCTAACCATAGCTACAGTACTTAGCTTCTGGTTTTCAACAATTGTCCTCATATCACGAAATAAATACTTGCTCACAACACCATATCACACTCTCCATTCCTAAACACAGAACATCCTTCTGCTCTTCATCTTTCACCGTCTTTGCAGCTCATCTCTGAAACTCTCTACCACAACATATCAGAGACTGTCGGACATTGTCTAGATTCAGAAATAAATTAAAATTGCACTTTTTCAATTCAGATTCCTTTCAGTTATAAGCCCTTTTCTCTGCGATAGTTCCTTCCTTTCCCCTTTTTGCTCCCTTTATCAGCTGATGAATTTATTTCATAGCCTTTTTGTTGTTAATTTTATTTAATTTCCTTTTTCCTTTTTATTATTATTTTATTAAATTCTATTTTGTTATATTCTTCCTTACGTTTTCCATATTACCCATTTGTATTAAATGAGTTGCTTTTGCTATATTCCAATGTATTTTACTTTCTTTTTTCTATTATGGTATTATTTTCATGTTGTTTAGTGTCGATTTTATTATGCTATTATTATTATTTTTTCGTAATATGTTAGTATTCTGTTCTTTAACTTTTTGTTAAATTTTAGCTGCTTGTATACTTTGTGACCTGGTAGAGTGTAAGAGAAGGCCATATGCCCTTAACTCTGCCAGTATAGTAATAATAATAATAATAATAATAATAATTATTATTATTATTATTATTATTACTATTATTATTATTATTATTATTATTATTTTTGTTATTATTATTATTGTAGAATTTAACTTCTATTTTCTCCTGGAGGACAAAACTGCATTTGTACAAAAATTACTTATCGCCCCCTTGACCCGAACACCGGCACCGAAAAAAAAAATGTTAGTGTAAACACTCGTGATACCCCACTTCGATTACTGTGATATTCTGCTTACTGACCTAAGCGTTACTTCGGCGCAGAGACTACAACGTGTTCATAATATGTGCGTCCGTTTCGTCTGCAATATTCACCGGGTTGATCACGTAACACCATCCCTCGAAATGTTGTCCTGGCTCCGTCTAGAAGATCGTAGGAAAATCCACTGTCTTTCCCTTCCCTTTCACATATTGCATTTCTCCACTCCTGTCTATCTTGCGTCTCTTTTTCAAAATTTATCCACCCATCATAACCTAGACACACGATCACAACACTCCTCAATATTATCCATTCCCTCCCACCGAACATCCTCACATTCATCTTCTTTCACTGTGGCTGTTCCTCGACTTTGGAATTCCCTACCGAATTATGTCAGGGACTGTCAGACATCAAACCAATTTAAGAATAGGCTAACGAAATATTTTTCTAACAATTCTTGCTGTTTCAGGTTTCTCAATGTTTAATGGTTATATATATCACAGATAAATATCTAAATTCTCTTTATTATTATTATTATTATTATTATTATTATTATTATTATTATTATTATTATAACTATTTCTTAGCAATGTTTATTATTGTCACACTAACATTACTTATCCAACTTTCATTATTTACTTTCATGTTGTTTTATGGTCTAGATATTATTAAATGTAATACCGGTGACCAATCCGATGGCATCATTGTATTCCGAATTCCACCGATGAATTGAAGTCGGTGTCGCACTGGTGCCATCAACTTGCAGAAGGTGGTGGCAGCCGCCATCAGTGAATCTGATTGGTTCTTGTATAGGGCGGGAAATTAAATAAATTTACTGTTAGTTATTATTTTATTAGTTCTGCTATATTGTTTTAATTACAACGTAAAAACAATATGTTAATTATTATTACCCGTTATTACTACCGGTTCAAGAAATAAATGTTTATTATTGTCGAAAATTTCTAAAATTTTTACTTACAGACAAATCTTTCAGTTATGACAGCCATCGGTTCTTCCAGCAGTTTTGTTCCGTATTTTGCAACGTGACGTCATTGATGCCACCGGACCGGTGTGATTCGGAATACGCTGTATGTAACCAATTGTATTCAATTAGAATTAGAGTCTGGCTGGGCGGAAGGGAAGGCCTACTGGCCTTAGCTCTGCCGTGATTAAATAAATAAATTGTAATTATCATCATTATTATTTATTATTATTATTATTATTATTACTATTTCTTACCAATGTTTATTATTGTCACACTAACATTACCTATCCAACTTTCATTATTTACTTTCATGTTGTTTTATGGTCTAGATATTAATGTAATAACTATGTAAGCAATTGTATTCAATTAGAATTAGAGTTTGGCTGGGCGGAAGAGAAGGCCTACTGGCCTTAGCTCTTCCAGATTTAAATAAATTTTATTATTACTATTATTATTATTATTATTATTATTATTATTATTATCACCATCGATAATTATTATAATATAAAATAATTGATGTTTGAATAATAATTACAATTCCAGGACTATAGTTGATAATACGATTTCTGTAGAGTATTCCTATAATAAAATTTGCAGTATAGATTGAATTAGTTTGGTAAAGTCTGACCAAAAGCATGTTTATCTGCCACAAATGTTCTTTTTAATGATATCACAATTCTGTTGCTATAGTGAAAAGTTTTCTTTCTTAGAGAAGACTGGGCATAGATGTCAACAGTTACACAGAAAGCGTAATTGAAGATAATCATTATGTTCACGCGAGTCTTTTTCTGTTTTCCAGATGTCCCAGTGGTGTCCCTTAAGATGGGTTCTAGTCTCAACCCAGACGACATCAAAGAAGGTGACGACGTTTACTTTGAGTGCAACATCCGTGCCAATCCCAAGGCTTATAGATTAGCTTGGTTCCACAATGTAAGTAGCAGAGAAGTGTTTTTATTGTTACGATTATGGTAACTGCTCTAGTGGACTAACTAGCACACTCGTTTAAGCAAGTTGGCAACACTTGTTTCTTTCCTAATAGGACTATAACACAAACTGTTACTTGTTGAATCCTTGTGCAAAGTAACTTGAAAATGTTCCGAAGAAGCATTATTTTTATTAAAAGGTGTTGGAAGATAATTTTCTTATCTTCACTTCATTTTGAAGAAAATTAATTCTTATCATTTGACTTACACAGATGTTATTGCGATTAAATTGATAAAATACAGCGTTTAAATACAGCAATCTGACATAAGTCTACGAAGTGACGAAAAATTCGATGTAGGCCTATAAAGTCTTAAGGATAATAGAAAAAAGCGGAAAAAAGTCATTTTTACAGAATCATGGGCCTAAAACTACTATAGATAGACAAATAAACCTGCATAATTACTAAAATATTCTTGAATGTTGCTACGCTTGTTTGGGGATATAATTCTATTACTATTTTTATTACGTTACACTGAACAACAAGATTTTACTTTTTGTCTTGCTCCGAAATAAAAATAGGTGAATATTACTAATACTGTATGTGAGCCCTAAATCTGAATTTGAATTCCAAATTGCCGTCGTCATGTACCATTTTCCGGGAATTTTTTATGAAAAAACTACTTGTTTTTTTTTATTTTTCTCTGCTACTGTTAAAATTACAACACACTAGGGATTCAAAATGCTTCATAATACTTGAAAAATGTGTACTGGATACAAAAATGATGTTACATAGTTTAAAACACAACAACAATGAAAATATTTCATGCATATGAGAAAATCTCGGAATTTGAACTTACATTTAAAAGAATTTTCTGGATGACTTCTGTTTATAACTAGACCCGGGACTATCTTTTACAAGGAACCAACAATAATATGCAAGCATGCTGGATGATGATCTTACATTATATCGCCTTTCCATTTCAGATATTTCTTGATGAAATCTTTCCCCATGCTGGTTGCTTACCACTCCAAGGTTAGGAGGAAAGAAATCCAAATGAGAATGTAAAAAGTGTATTTTGAGAAACATATTGCACCCCATTTTCTCACATGCACTTGACATGGTTTCCACAACAAATTCTATATATAGTTGTCTGCCCTAGAATCTCCAAGGAAATTTGAGCAAATATCTTTGAATGAGCACAATGCCATTTTTTCTGTAATGGAAAGTTTTTCCTCAAAGATTCAGCCATAACTTTGTGAATTGTGAACCGATGAAAATGCCCTCTTTCAATTTGCCTTCACTCAAACGGTAAACGTTTCTTTTAAATATTTAAAACCACACCCTTGGTTGTTCTTTGCGTAGACTTCAATTTTGAACTGTTCTGAAATTTACTGAATAGAAGGGACCAATACCTGTTTATTTGTTAGGAGTACAAAAGAATATGCCAACAACCATAAGAAACCGGAAATAAGTTATAAACTCATAAAATGCATGGGCTTTCGTTTTGGTTTACAACCCCCAAACCGCGCCAGATGTTTCCTGGGAGAGTGAAATCATAGTAATTGTTTAAACCCTTACGTGATATGAAGATTCAGCACACACCAAACCATAAGGGACACATTGTTTTAAGTCGGAGCAAAATTCTTGTTGTTCAGTGTTATTTTTGCAATAAGTAATCAAAACACAAAGTTATGTACTTTACAGTAAGTGCTTTAGGGGAACGACGCGTAAAATTTTGATCATTTTCAGTCAAAATTGCATTTTCATTTTCTCTTAATAAATGAATCCGCAATCCACCATTTATATGTTGAGCAAATGTCAATGCTCTGTGGCGATCGAAAGTATAAAAATTGAGAAACATATAAATGGCTGCACCCTTGAACTTCAATTCCGGTCAATTTTACAAACTTTCTTCTCACACTTTTTTCTTCAGCTCATTTCGTTAGATTCAAAGTGTAAAGGCTCTTATAATTGATGGTAGGAACGTGACATTTTTACTGCATGTTCTATAAAGTTTGTTTAACAAATTGGAATATCAGATTTTTAGTATGTTAGTTACTATTTAAATTAAAAATAATTTGTTTAACAATAGTTACTAGAAAAAAAAACTTTCGACAAAATAATATATATATTTTTTTCTATTCTAAGGATATATTTCTAAACTATGAATACTTACTTGTTAGTGCTTTTCTAGGTATATCAAATATACTGTATTTTTTTTCTCATATCATAAAAATTGTACGAGGAGATAGATTTTAAAATATGTCCCAATTTTTTTTTCAAAAAGTACATAACTCAGAAAATATCTGGGTGACATGCATTGATATTTGTAGCATGTATTTTTATTTTAGTAGGTTATTTTAAGACGCTTTATCAACAGCTTAGGTTATTTAGCGTTTGAATGAGATGAAGGTGATAATGCCAGTGAAATGAGTTCGGGGTCCAACACCGAAAGTTACCCAGCATTTGCTCATATTGGGTTGAGGGAAAACTCCGGAAAAAACCTCAACCAGGTAACTTGCCCCGACCGGGAATCGAACCCGGGTCACCTGGTTTCGCTGCCAGACGCCCTAACCGTTACACCACAGGTGTGGACTGTAGCATGTATATGTATGTATATATATGAACACACAAACATAGTACACATCATATGTGGAATGTGTGTGCCAAAAATAAACCAACTAGCTCAAAAACTACAGAAGTTAAAAATTTCACCCATGTCTTCCCTTAAAGTGATGTTAATCTCATTATAATTACGTAAGTGATGCAGTAAAGACCACCGTGTTCGCCGAAAAATACGAGATGTGTCCTTCATGGCTGCTGCAACGATAGTCTGTGTGCGTAGAGATGCATCTCAAGAGTCAACAGGCATAGAAAAAATTACAAGTTTCATGTAACCCCACGGAAAATGTAATGGAGATGTACGGGGATCTTGCAGGTCAATTCACATGCCCTCCCCAGCCAATCCACCGATCTGTCAAAAATCGTGTTAAGGCAATCTCAAACTTGACCAAGAAAGTAACTGGTGACGGGAAACGTGAGCTGGTGCACCAAACGTACGAACATTGGGAGATTTTCTTTCAGAGAAACCTTTATGGTCCATCCTGTGCTCTTATGGCATTGCCTTGAGCAGCACCGTAAATGGGATGTATGTGTTTAACTTCTCTCGACATGTAGATCGCTATGTTGATTCTACATTAGTGTTATAGAGATACGTGCTGTTTGCTTGCTGTGTAGCTCTGAGAGAGTGACGTTAGATGTACTTCAAACCAAATTGCTGATAAGCTGGAATAGGCTTTTAGTGTAATGAGTAGTTTAACAAAAGAGGTTATATTGATCTCGCCTGTTGTCCCTAGCAGTTTGGGAATAGAATTTTCGTCACGCTCTGTATAGCAATTGATTAATACTAATATTTATGAGAATTCATATTAAACATGACCTAATGCAAGTTTAGGAGTCTCTATTATAATGGAATTTAATTACTGTGTACAAACAATTTAAAGCTAACTTCAAACATTGTAAGAAACTTCTTGTAAGTAAACGCAATGAAATAAGTATATCAATATCAGAATTAAAATTGTAAATAAATTCTGAATTCTAATCTTGATAATATACTTTGCAAGTAATAAAAAATTACGAAGTATATAATAAAAAGTAATCACGTGTTGCTCAAAACTTAGTACTATCTAATCACATTAAATAATAACCAAGATCACTTCGATTTTTTGAGGAAAACTAATTCCATTCTTTAGGAAATGTGTAATATGTAAATTTATGCTCAACCATTCCGAAATGTAGTAATTATACACCTGGTAGCAGTACTTAAATGCATGTCATTAAAGTGCACCTACTCATTAAAGTTCAGGTTTTCGATTATTCTCGGATATGCAATCGAAAGATAACGAGGGAAACGTTACGGAGGCTGGAAATCCAATACTGTCGCACAAGGTTATGTTCTGTTACTATAATAATTAGCGTTAATTGTAAATAATATTCAAATAAATTCAATTTGTCATCTCGTTTTTCAATTCTAAATCAATTTCCAAGTTATACCAAAATTAGTTCATGTTATTCTCTACATCAAGGTCATTGACATTATTGTTTCTCGGAAAAAATCAATACTTTCGCGTCTGCGCACATCTCACACGAGCTATGCACAACGTCACTTCCGATCTTGAGTCAGATACAAATAAAATTATACTTCTGAATAATTTCAAGTTAGAAATATGGTCGAGCATAAAAAGTCGTATGAAACTTGCCCAAAATGGTAATTAAGACGCTCGTATGAAAATTATGAAACTCGCTTGAGCTCGTTTCATAAACAAACATACTTGCGTCTTAATTACTATCATTATAGGCTCGTTGCATAATGTACTATTCTTATCTGATTTATTCCATAATAATTGTAAATCATAATTATTAATTGCTGATTTTGCGTCTTGTGCCCAGTAGGCTAACAATTTGCAAATATATAATTTTGGAATAAAATTGATGAAATTTTATCGTGACTACCCTAATTGTTTCGAAATAGCAACCATAACATGTATGTGAAATCTATACTAATAATAATAAGTCTGTAACCAAAATTTTTCTGGTAATCTTCGCTTTTCCAAAAATAATTGGTTTTAACATGTATAATTAACCATTATGAAAAAAAATCGCAATTTTTTTTATTTTTGTTTGTTTGTCTGTCTGTATATGTGTATGTTTGTCTGGATATTTGCCACCTTTTCACGCGATAAAGACTGAACCGATTTCTATGAAAATTGTTATATAAATTAAGTTCGTTCTAGGCTGAAGTTACAGGAGAATGGAGAAAATTACACAACACAGAACTGCACGCATTGTATTCTTCACCTGACATAATTAGGAACATTAAATCCAGACTTTTGAGATGGGCAGGGCATGTAGCACGTATGGGCGAATCCAGAAATGCATATAGAGTGTTAGTTGGGAGGCTGGAGGGAAAAAGACCTTTAGGGAGGCCGAAACGTAGATGGGAAGATAATATAAAAATAAATTTGAGGGAGGTGGGATATGTTGATAGAGAATGGATTAATCTTGCTCAGGATAGGGACCAATGGCGGGCTTATGTAAGGGCGGCAATGAATCTCCAGGTTCCTTCAAAGTAAGCAAGTAAGTGAGTCTAGACTCAATGGTCAGACCTTCAGACTGTCACGCAGGCGACCCAGGTTCGATTCCCGGTCAGGTCTGGGATTTTTCCAGAGTGACACTTGTGGCGAACAAGGTAACTGTTGGTGTTTTTTCCGTTTTTTCCCAAATTAGGCATTTAAATGATTCCGTCACCATTTCTCCATTTCGTTATCATTCCGTAGCATTCCCCTCCTGTGCTCGAGGTTTCGGGTTCGATCCCGATCCAGGTCGATGACATTTAAGTGTGCTTAAATGCGACAGGCTCATGTCAGTAGATTTACTGGCATCTAACAGAACTCCTGAAGGACAAAATTCCGGCACACCGACAACGTTGATATAACCTCTTCAGTTGCGAGCGTCGTTAAATAAACCGTAATTTAATTTTTTAATGATCGTGTTACACCACACATAATATAAATTTTAAGAATCAATCTTAAAAATTAATGTTTTAAGGAGTGTCATAATGTTGTTGCAAAAGTAACACTAGGCCGAATGCTATTTTTAGGTTTCCATATAAGTGAATGAATGTCGCATAATAATCTACTTAGATGTATGACATTTTATTTTATTTTTATTTTAAATCCACCACCAACAGAAGCAGGCTTCCAATTACAGGTGGCTTACATAGATTTATACACAAAATACATAATAAGAGAAAAAAACAACAAAACAAACAACACAAACGAAAGAAAGAAAATACATAATGGTAATAGATGCTAGAATATAATATTGCAGTTAATATAGTGTCAAATATCAATATAAGGATGGAAAATTATTTAAAAACTAGAGTAAAAACATTATAATACACTTCTTCATAATTCAAATATCTAAGGAAAAACAATGCTTTTTAATATTGTATGGAATTTTTCAATTGTTAAACTGAAATCCAATTGAGAATCACAGTTTAAAGACAGAGAGTTGTAAGTATTACACATAACAAACAATGGAGAGTTCTTGAAGAAAACAGTTCTAGAAATAGGAATAATAAAAGGTTGCCTATGACGTAATTCTGTTCTTTTACATTCAACTGAAGGAATTTAAGAAAATCACAGTTATTGAATATACCGTTAACAGTCTTATAGAGTAAAAGTTGGCTATTTATTAGTCGTGGAGATTTTAAAGTTTTATAATTGAATTAAAAAAAAACAACTGATTATATGAAATTTGCTTATCATAAGACGACACGTGATGTTTTTTTAAAATATAAATAACGTAAAAATCTTTTCCGTATCCTTTCTATTTGCATCTGATGGGACTGGAACTGAGGTGACCATATTACAGACGCATACTCTAGCTTACTTCTAACTAGAGTTTTATTTAGAGTATCAATAGTATTTATATTTTTTTAATTCTTTTGTATTTCTGATTATAAATCCTAATTTTCTATAGACATCAATTACCACGTGATTTAAGTGCATTTTAAAACATAAGTTGTGTGTAAAATAAATACCCAAATCCGTAAATGATTCTTCTCTAGGTAACTTCACACCATTAATTTCATACGAATTTTGAGCAACATTGATAATGTAGAGACAAAATACGATAATATAAAATTATTCTTAGACAAAATATTCACGATTTTGTATAATCTGTAACACAGAAATAATTGCATTCCATTCTCATGTTTATTAAATAACTTCAATCACATTTCACTTTTGAAATGCGCCCACGGAAATAAGAAATTTATTAATATTTAATCAGTCCTCTGACGCAAGCAGGCTCTCCAGGAAATGATAAATATTCAGTTCTTTTGATATTTTATCTACTCCCTTGCCGCGGTCTATACAGAATTCACCATCCTTCCTAGTATTACAGGAACAGAGTTGTCTCTTCCCATGTGAATTTCAGTTTGTAAATGGAACTTATTTCATATGCTGGTTTATTCTCTGGAGTAGCTCTCTGTGAAGTTCCTCATTTCTCATGGAAGAATTGTAATGTATGTTATGCTCCTACAAGATCGCTTCTAACTTTTTTTGTGAATATTAATACAACCACTAACAAGGCCTCGATAATTGCAATTATTATTTATTTCATTTCAATTAGCAGAACTTAGCAAACGATGAAAGCTGACAAATGAAAAAGCTATCTAACAACTGAATACTACAAATAAAATATCATCTCCATTACTGTTATTCTAATCGGTACTAGAAGGACAGTCCCTAAGTCCCTCAATTCTCTGTTGATATTTCCATTAAACTAGATATTCCAACAAGTATTATAAAAATAACACTATTAGCCATTAAACAGTATCTGTATATTAAAAAAAAATTATAATCTCATTAAATAGGAAAAAATGTTCTACTTTCCGAAAATTTTGATTGTATAACTTTTTTTATGTTCTACAATAACATTTTCATAGTTCCGAAAATCTTGTTCATTATATCTCATACCTTTCTTATTGATAACATTATTTAATTATTTACTTATTTATTTATTTACTCTCTATCTATCTATCTATCTATCTATCTATCTATCTATCTATCTATCTATCTATCTATCTATCTATCTATCTATCTATCTATCTATCTATCTATCTATCTATCTATCTATCTATCTATCTATCTATCTCTATCTATCTATCTATCTATCTATCTATCTATCTATCTATCTATCTATCTATCTATCTATCTATCTATCTATCTATCTATCTATCTATCTATCTATCTATCTATCTATCTATCTATCTATCTATCTATCTATCTATCTATCTATCTATCTATCTATCTATCTATCTATCTATCTATCTATCTATCTATCTATCTATCTATCTATCTCTATCTATCTATCTATCTGCCTGCCTATCTATCTATCCTATCTATCTATCCTGCTATCTATCCTGCCTGCCTCTATCTATCTATCTATCCTATCTATCTATCCTATGCCTATCCATCTATCCATCCATCCATCCATCCATCCATCCACCCACCCACCCACCCACCCACCCACCCACCCACCCACCCACCCACCCCTGTCTATCTATCTATCTGTCTATCTGTCTGTCTGTCTATCTATCTATTTATCTATCTATTTACTTATTTAACAGGGAAAAGCCCCAATTGCAATAGATAGTACAGATATTCGTTTAAAAAACATAGATTTGTATATAACATGAAAAAAGAGATGAAACAGATACAAAAGCAGAATACAAGTGTAAATACAAATTAAAATGGAAAATGAGAAAAGGAAAAAAGAACAGACAAATTGATACTACCTAAATAAAAGACACACATATAGATATAAATAAAAAATACAAAATAAAATAAATGAAAAATAGTTAAGTATAGATATCATAGCCAAAAATATAAAAAAACTCATTTGTAAATAATTTTGTAAATTGAATTGATAAGTTTTGCCAGAAGGCAGCCTTGAATTCCGAGGAAGCAACAAAAAAACAGAACAACATTTTAATGTTTTATGTTGTTATCTCATCGCAGAATAGATTGTAGTAGGTAACAAGATATTGACACGGAGGTTTATGAAGTTCTCATAAATATTCAAATTTATTCTTTTTAGGCTCAGTTGCATTGACATCTTTCCTAACTGGTGTTCACTTCTGATCAGGAGATGAAAATAGATGTCTATAAGCAATAGGAAGTCGTTATTACAATTAAAGGTAGCTGATTACAATGGAAATTGACGTGCTAATTTTGAAAATCACAAAACCATATTTATGTTTGGTCTAGTTTAACAAGTTTTGTAAAAATTAAAGTGTTTCGTATGTGATGAATGGCAGTTTGCATGGGACATATTTTGGAGCTAGGTTGAAAATAGTACATTATGCAACGAGCTTGTAATGGTGGTAATTAAGACGCGAGTATCTTTATGAAACGAGCGCAAGCGAGTTTTATAATTTTCATACGAGCGTCTTAATTACCATTATAGTCAAGTTTCATACGACTTTTTATGCTTGACCATATTTCTAACTTGAAATTATTTATAAGTATTCATGTTATTCTTATTTTACTGAGGAGCGGAACTGACCTTGTGCAATACCTCGTAAATTGTGAGATGTGCGCAGACGCGAAAATATTGATTTTTTCCGAGAAACAAATGTCGACATTGACCTTGATATAATCTAGAGAGTAAAATAAACATTAATCTTGATATAACCTTGAAATTAAATTATACATTGAAAACGTGATGACAAATTGAATTTATTTGAATATTATTTACAATTAACGCTAACTATTATAGTAACAGAACTGACTTTATTTCAAATATAGGTGATTTATTGGTTTATTGTTGTTTTCGATTGCATATCCGAGAATAATCGATAGTTGCGCTTTCATATTGCTACAATGGTATTTTCTGATTGGTGGAACACCTGAACTTTAATGAATAGGTGTAGTTTAATGAGGTCCATTAAAGGGCTGCTACCAGGTGTATAATTACTAAATTTCGGCATGGTCGACATAAAGTACTTTATGATTGTGAAACTTGGATTCTCACTTTTAGAGAGGAACAGAAGTTAAGAGTATTCGAGAATAAGATACTGAATTCTCTAAATTCAAAACCCCATAAATACCATTTTGTTCAAAATTGAGTTATGCCCACGTATTGCTTGCTAAGAATGAATTGTAATGGTTTATATATGTTGAATTCAAAAAGCCAATAAATTTAAAGCAAAAGTTTGTTAAAAGTCACTCTTAGCTTAATAATCCCTTTCTTACTGTCAAAATCCTTCAATTTTTGAAAGTGGATATGAGGGATTTTGAATCTGATATTTCAGGCTAAAAGGAAACATTCTGATGGGGCAGATAAAAAGGTTAATTTTTTCTTCCACCATATTAATAATGTCAAAAGAAGTGCTTCCACAAATTTTGGCCACCTGCAATTACGAGAGTCTTTCAGAAAGTTATTTTCCCTGGGGCCGTTTAAAGAAAAAAACACAATTCCATGGTAAAATTTATTGAAAAGATACAGCAATTGTTGCCCTATTTATAAACATATCCTCCACTGGAATTGAGACATTTGTCATACCATGGGATCAATTTTTGTATCCTTGTGTCGTAGAAGTCAGCCACCTGGGAGCAGTGTTTGACAGCCGTCTGTACCTCTCTTTCGATTCCATGATATGACAAATCTCAGTTCCGGTGGGGAATATGTTGAAAAATAGCTCAACATTTGCTGTATCTGTTCCAATAAATTTTTCAAAATAAATTTGTTTTCTTTCTTTAACGGCCCCTGGCGATCTTATTTTTTACGGCGTTCGTAATTGCGGTTCGAGTGGCCAAAATTTGTATAATCACTTCTTTTGACATTATTAACATGGTGGAAGAAAAAATTCAACTTTTTTATCAGCCCCCATCAGAATGTTTGCTTGTCAGTTAATCTTCTGGTCTTCGATTAAATTTAAACTGTGTTTATACGACGTCTCCTAAAGTCTTTTTTAAAATGTTTATCGTAATTTGATAACCTCAATGCATATATATTTTTTATTTTTGCATGCTAAAATTTACCTCAATTATGATAACGTTGAACATGGAATAGATTCAAGCAATTTTCTTTCTTTATTGATTTTGTTGCTGCCAGAGAAGCCCAGAAGTCTAAGTACGGTGCATTATGCCGGTGTTGAGTATTCAAATAACTTCACAACATTCCTATAAGTGTCTCTTAAAAGTCCTTTCTTATAGTCGTGGTCCATTTCACTTGTATGGTCTCTTAAAGTTGCTAGCAATAAATGTAACATATTAGAGTTTAAAATGTAACTTACAGACTTTTAAAGAGCTGGCTGTGTGTATTACGTGCTCGGAAAGGAAAGCACTTTTAAAAGGTTTCTTGTAAGTTCTGGCACAAATTCATATGGAGAAAAGTACAGCCGACAGAGATGAATGCAAGATTTCGTGGAAGCACTTATGACCTATTGTACACACTTAATATACAGTGTTAATAAAATCTTTCCGATTACAAACTTGAATAACTATCTTTAGAGACACTTAGAAACATGATATTGGTATCAATGGAAAGAGAACCTCAAATATTTTTGTTATGCATTCTGTTAAATACAATTCTATCTACATACCCGACCTAACTACATAAATGACGCTATAACTAAAGTTAATGATGACTTGAATTCAGTATCCATATGGTCGAAAACTCACGGACTTAATTTAAATGCAAGTAAATCGCAGGCAATCTTAATAGAACATCGAAGATCAAAGTGACAAACAAAATTTGACGATAATTATAAATAATACTACTATTCCATACAACTCTACTGTGAAGAACCTTGGCATTTATATGGATTGTCACCTGGAATGGAATGAACAAATGAATCACACTTCCAAAAAATATTTTCTATTATTCACTTATTACAGCGACTGAAGCACTTTCTTCCTGATAAATTAAAATTAATCCTTGTACAAACACTCGTGATGCCACACTTTGACTACTGCGATATTATATTAAGTAACCTAAATGCAAATTTGAGCAACAGGCTACAACGTGTGCATAATGCGTGCGTCCGTTATATTTGTCATATTCGTAAGTATGATCATGTTTCCCCGTCTTTCCAAACTCTGTCTTGGCTAAGGCTAAGCGATCGACGAGCCCTGCATTCTCTTGTTCTCTTATTTCAAATTCTGCGCACCGCTACCCCAATCTATTTGGCTTCTCGTTTTCAAAATTTATTCGCATATCATCAGCTAAGTACAAGATCTCTTCATAACAATTTACTCATTATACCCTACCACAAGACATCTTTATATTCTTCGTCTTATACAGTTTCAGTTGCTAGAAATTGGAACTCGCTACCGAGTGATGTAAGGGGTTGTTGGACAATAACTTCATTTAGGTTAAAATTACATAAATTCTTACTTAACGAATTAATTGCTGATTAATATTTATTACATATAATTAAACTAACATCTGTCCATTCTTATTATTATCATTAATTTCTCTAAATAGATTTACAAACCTCTAATGGCAATTACATTAATTTTCTCATTATAGAAATATATTTTAGATTTATATATATATTTTTTTTTTTCTCCCTATAACATAGTCCTAGTAAGCTGATATTAAATTAATTATCATCATTTTACTAGCTATCTCAAATCTTAAATTAATTATAATTGATTGAATTAAATTAAGTTACTACTTTACCTTATAGGTTTATCTAAATTTAAATAAATATGTAGTCTACTAGTCTTTAAAACTTAACTGAAGAATATAGCTGGAGAACTTTTTAAGTGTAATGTATGTATTTGTAATTTAAATATGTATTGTATTGATTAAGGCTGGTTGAGTGGAAGAGAACGCCTTATGGCCTTAACTCTGCCAGCGAAAATAAAACATTACTATTATTATTGTTATTATTATTATTATTATTATTATTATTATTATTATTATTATTATTATTAAAATTAGAAAACATGAAGTTGCTATCAACAAAAACAGAAACGCCAACAATTTTAATTTTTTTTTCACTGGAAAACATGAAACAGAAAGAGAAACATTTGGTTCCCAACCGTAAGTAAGTCACATGTGCTTAATGTGAACTCCTTGTGTCGCACGACACATATCAAGTCTGTAGTCAATTTCCTGCCATACACGTTGTAGCATTGGACCATCCACCAGTGCAATGGCCTCTGTGATGCGGACACGAAGATCCTCAATGGTAGGTGGTAATGGTGGCTGATACACTTGTTGTTTTATAAAACCCCACAGAAAAAAATCGCAAGGAGTGAGGTCGGAGGAACGTGGAGGCCAATGCAAACATTCTAAATCTTCACGGCCAGCACGTCCAATCCATCTCAGTTTCCATTCAGAGTTGCATCTCCTCATAGAAATACTGTCGCTTGGCTTTGTCGTCTGGTTTCAGAGCCTGCAACAATTTCAGACGGTATGGATGGAACTTCAAACGTTTCCGTAAATTCTTTCATATAGTTTGTTGGGGGATGTTTAATTCTCTACTGGCGTTTACAGTGGATTTCTGTGGACTTCTTGTGAAACTGTCTCTCACACGCTCCACATATGCCTCATTTACTGATGGACGACCGGTTGACTTCCTCTTACAGATGCATCCCCTCGTTTTAAAGTCAGCGTACCACTGGGCCCACAGGGTGGATCAACACCAAATTTTCTTCTAAAATTGCGTTGAACAGTGACAACAGACTGAGATATGTGAAAATCTAGCACACAAAATGCCCTCCTGTCTTCGTTTGCAGCCATTTTGCTGTTATATCGTATCCTAGGAACGAAATTAATAAATATGTGACAGGTTCACCAACACAACAAAAATTTTTGATCAAAAAATGTAAGTTAATTACAGTCAATTAACAATATTACATACATTGAACCTTTATGTTATTACATAAAGTAGTATTTAAAAGTTATGACAAACGTTTTCACCAATAATTTTGCATCTTCAGGTCACATTAAAAGAACATAGTAACATAAAATGAACACTTAAGATATTCCAGTTAGACATAATCGTTAAAAATTAAAAACTGGTATAATAGGCAATCTGAGGAATATGTCATTAAAATACATGTAGCAGGAAGATGATACCATGAAATCGTGGAATAGGCTGATAACACCGTATTAACTGATAGGTGTACAAAACGAAGAAAGAAGACATAACAATCTTCAAGTTTATGCGGGTGCAGTTCCCAAAATGATGAAAATATGCTACAGTATATAGGTCGCTCGTGCTGCTGTTTATGGACGTGTGGAATTAAAGCCCTGTAAAGTATAAAAGGGGTAGTGTGAAATATTTTTTTAAATAGAAAATTAAGAAAAGGATATAAATTTTGAAGTCGTGGTTAACGATATTTACAAGGTGGTTGAGGAGAAGTTGACTCGAGTCCATTGATGCAGTAATTGTGCTTAACTTGAATATCTTAAGTGTTCATTTTATGTTACTTTGTTCTTTTAATGTGACCTGAAGATGCCAAATTATTGGTGAAAACGTTTGTCATAACTTTTAAATACTACTTCATGTAATAACATAAAGGTTCAATGTGCGGTATGTAATATTGTTAAGTAATTGACTGTAAAAAACTTACATTTTTTTTATTGATACTATACTTATCGGACCTAACATGCCTTAAAAAATATTTGAGTTTCTCTTCCCATTGATACCAATATCAATGCCTGGAGAGAAATAAAAAATAGGTTGCAGCCGCCAAATTACTCTTCAAGGAACGACCACTCATATAAATTGAGGGAAAGAAGGCAGAGGACGGACACTGGAAAGTTTTCTTTTCTCAATCGTACTATCAGGGACTGGAATGCTTTACCTGCAGACTTACTAAAGGCTTTACCAACAACCAAAAATGCATTTAAAAATAGGCTTAAGGACCTTACTAATAGACGGTAATTATACACAGTACTTAAAGGGTGTAAATGATATGTTGTTATTGAAGTGTTGTATCAGTGAAGAATTATGTTGTGTCAGTGAAGTGTGTTGTATCAGTGAAGAAGTATGTCGTGTTAGTGAAGTGTGCTGTGTAAGTGAAACGTGTTCCTGTCAGTGAAGCTTTATAGGTTATAGTGGCAGTGCAAAGTATTTGAACAGTGAAATGTTTTTGAAGTGTTAGTGAAATCAGGATAGAATCAGTGAAATGTGTCGTAGTTCCAGTGCAGTGAGTGAGTTGACAGCGAAATGAGTGTAATGTTGAAAGGTACTTGTGCAGATATGAACATATACTCGTGGGTTTTAGTTCGATCTTAGTTTTAAGATACAAATTAGAATATTTCAAATGTTATTTTAAGTGATCGTTTCATTTAATTTAGTATATTCTCTGTTGTTGTTATTGTTATTATTATTATTATTATTATTAGTATTAATTATTACTATTATCATTAATTAAATTTTCAATTAATAATTTTATTATTGTCATTATTGAGTGTAATTAGTTACCACTGCCACCGGGTATATACCCATTGCAGTGTGAATAAATACATACATACATGTTTCTAAGTGTCTCTTAACGATAGTTATTCAAGTTTGTAATCGGAAAGATCATTTATAGTAACACTGTATAAAACATATAATCCTCGTTTTCAGGAGTTTTCTGGTAGTTTCTGGCAATCACTAGTTACTCAACACTTGTAACAATAGAATTGACCTGTAAAACGAAAATAAAATGAAAAGAAGCACTCTAATAAAGAATACAAAAAATGCGCAGCAATATTAAAGTAGCCCTCCAGTGTCAAAATAGTCCCCGATGACGGTATTCTCCCTCTTGATCACCTAAGGCACTGATGCCAATTGATGCCCATGGGAGCAAGCGCGTGCTTTAGAGCTCAGGAGAGCCTGAGCGCTTTACAGCTGAAAGGAAAGACACAGACGAGTGAGGTAGTCTATGCCACTTGGTCGAGCTATATACAGGGATGGCCAGCACTGATTCAATGGATAAAGGGAAGAGAACTTATTAAAACTGTATTCATGTTAATTTTTAAATATGTCTGAGAAGTATAAGTGTATTATAAGAATGTAAGTTTGTAAGTTTTAATTTTAATGCTCATTTTTCACAAGTTTGATTTTTTTTTATTCAAAAGGAATATTTTTTCAGTTATTTTATAGAAAAGTGAAATTTTCAGATATAGGCCTATTTATTTAGTAGCTGGCTTTACATGTACTGAATCAATATTGTCGTAAATCTAATATACCGTTAATACGTGTTATTGAAGATAGTGTATTACAAATTTGGAAATATTCGCATGGAAAATTAATGCTTGTAAGAAAATGAATTAACAAAGCAACTACTTATTACATCATAAACAAAAGATATGTGCCATGTGTTATAAAAATGTCAGCTCTATAGCTTCAGCAGGTTTCGAGAAAATAATTTAATATTCTGATGATAGGAAGTTGCTCACCAATATCACCTTAAAAGCATAATGCGATAAGAGTTTTGTTATGTAACATTAGTTACATTTAAAACATATACAGTACCTAGGTAACTTTGCTTTGTACTATAATATGGTTTTGATTAGTTCATTTATTACTTTTATAATGCTCAGGATACCACCAAGATCAATTCCAACTGATCATGGCATAATCAGTCTCTTTTTTTGGGATGTCAGTTTCTTTATGAATGATATGTTTCATTCACTTAGTACAGTATAGTTGTTGGTACTATGGAATTTATGTGAATATTCCTTCTTAACTCTTTATTATGTTATTAACGTTCAAAACACAACTGCAATATCAAGAAATTGGTGTAAGTACTTTTATTTTGCAGATAATACTTACTTATTGGCTTTTAAGGAACCCAGAGGTTCATTGCCGCCCTCACATAAGCACGCCATTGGTCCCTATCCTGAGCAAGATTAATCCAGTCGCTACCATCATATCCCACCTCCCTCAAATCCATTTTGCAGACAATATAGATAATATCAAATAGAAAGGAGCCAGATAAAAATAACAACATAAAATTTCACGTTCCGTTTGAAATTTGTTCACCACTGTTTTCTTAATCCAAACAGGCTGCTTATTCCTCCTTCCGTAAGTAGCGCTTGATACCCGCGCACTACGTCAAGGTCAGAAAAATGCGCTTGCTTTGACATCACTGACCTAAGGCGAAGGCACAACCAGCTTTCGAAATGTTATGAAATCTTTTTCATAACCAGTGTTCGAAATATTCCAAATTAAATGTTTATATATCTCTTATTTTGCACAATCCATTAATAATAATTATTAAAATTTTCTAGAGTTGTAAACCGCATCAAATTGATAACTTTTCCAATTATTATACTAGATTACATTTTTTAATGTCCATAATAATATTTATTTCTCAAATGTCAGTGAACGTTATTTACATTTCAATCCGCACAAATTTGAAATACTGAAGAGAATTTCATACCTGAACCGTGAAATAAAACGCATTCTACACTCTTTGAAAAACAATTTTTATTGTTTAGCTTACATGTTTTGTTCTGTGGGATGCCTTGAGCTGTAAACACTATTATAAAATGATTTTAGAGTCAAACACAGCATTTTAATTGAAACGTTTTTAGTATACAAAGGAACATTCGCATTGTATGCTCTACAGTAGAGTAAACTTTCCGATATTTTTTGTAACCTGGAAGGAATAAAACCAAATATATGCCTGTCAACTGTGAAGCACACGGTAACAAATATTCGCCTACATTCTCGGAAAGCAATTTTTGTCCGGAGCGAAAACAAAAATAATACATGACTCATGGTCGCAAAATTTCACAGAGAACCGATTAATATGAAAGTGTGAGTTTTAAAATATAAATAATCACCTTCAATGCAGTTTTAAGCCAACAGTTTTTATTTGAAAATTAATTTAGTGGCTGGAAAATGTTACATTTTGTTGAAAATAATATCAATTGCTGAACAGTTCTTCTGTCCCTTTAGAAATTGTGAATTTTATACACAGATTATAACTTTAATAATGGCAACTACTTATTTATTACGAATATATAAGTGATACATCTGTGAAACTTCTACAGTCCTTCAATGTAGTAACCAGCATTGTCTACAACTCGTTGCCAACGATGTGGAAGTCGTTTAGCCCCATCCGCAGTCTGTCTAAAAGCAGCTCCTGTTCTGTTGATGTTTTATAGACCGCCATACTGCCTGCAGAATAGCGGGAACATCCGGAATCGAACGTCACGAATTGAATTTGGTTCCTGATTTTTTTCTAATCTTTGGGATTAAAATTTCTTCATAATCACAGGAGCTGAAGTCCTGAAAAATTGAATGTAGCTTTGGATGGAAAAGCTTTTTTCTTTAATCCCAGCGACAGTACAAATCAGCTACAGGCTGTGTATTATGTGCGCCCTTGCGATTTTTATCGATTTGCAAAATGATGTTTAGGGTTCTAAAACGTGTAAATTGGGCGATTTCTTGCACCGCTCTTTCTCAGATTATGCTAATAAATGACGGAAATTTTGCATTAACATTCAGCCAAGATCGCTGTTCCTACTTTGTAAACATGGCTTGAAAAACAACTTTTGATTTTAGAGCTGAAATTTCCAACAAAATCTTTTAATATTTTATTTAATGTATATAAGCGCATGCTTTGTGAGTCGGACGGAAGAATCCTTTTAGGGGGAGTAAGGTATTTAATGTTAGAGACTACCATGATTCCTGATGGTAGATTTGGTAACATTTTAAATCTCGTTTCTTTTCAAATAAATGTTGCCACTATTAAAGTTACATCCCATTATTATAGTTTTCTTTCGGACGGAATATTTTGCTTATTTTGCTGTCCGAGTTCATTAAACATGTTACTAATCCATAGTAAATTAACTAATTGTGATTTAATTTAAATATGGAAGTTAAATCACATTTAATTCGTTTGCATTTCACCAAACTAATACGTATTTAAAATAAAATCAGTTAATTTAATTCCTAAATAAGTCATCGCGGCCTTCGGAATCATAGTAAAATCGTAATTTCAAAGGCTATGTGCCTTGTTGTGACCTTCATAGAGAGTTGATTTGTTTTATTACGACACACTCATTGCTAAAACTCCAGCTGTGAACGAAATTCCTCCATGGAAATGAGTGATTCCAGAACATAGCATACAAATTCCAGGAAATCATTCCAAAAATGATCCTCCATACATTCATAAGTTAGATGCCATGGGACTACTCTGCAGCACACCTAAGGATCACCTTCAAATTTATACAGATGGATCTCTAAATCCTAATAATGAGACATCAGGAGCAGGGTATTATATTCCAAAATATCAAGAATGTTATTTCATACCATGTCCATCATCCTCCAGTCTTGACACTAAATTGCTAGCTATTGATGCTGCTCTTCAGTGTGTTACTCAAATTTGTGAAAAATCTATTTGCATACTTACCGACTCCAAGGGGGCTATATTTAATATAATGAAATATGTACCAAACCTATATGCACATAGAATTATTCCAATTCAGAAACAACTAAGTAAACTCAAAGAACTCCAAAATAACATTTCAATGGATACCTAGTCATTGTGGTAACCTGGAAACGAGAAAGTCGGCAAAATATTGCAAAACAGGCAACATATTTGCAACCAACCTCTTCAAGTGATATCTCTATCCAGTGCTTTTGCTTCAGTAAAGTTTAATTTTACAAACCTGTGGATTAACAATTGACTCTCTTCTGACAAAGGAAAAATTTTATAGTCTGTACAAAAGAAACCAAATGACCTGGAAATGTACAAAAACTTGCCTAGACATGTTCAAACATTTTTAAAAAGAGCCAGAACAGGTCAAATTGTCACTCAATTGCACCTACACAGATTTCACATTTCTGATAATCCTACTTGTCTGTGGTGTAATAATCATGATGAAGATCTGGAACACATTCTTTTATACTGTCCATCCATAAACCACAATAGAAGTAAATTAAAATTATCAGTACCAGTTGCAGAAGACACAGCCCTGCAGTAGGCCTATATATTGACTACACCCCAACTCTGGCTACAAGCAACAAGCATCTATAATGAACACCGATCAAAATACCCCTCATTTCTCGTGAGAAACAACAACTGAATAGACTACAGTGGACTATAGTGGACTTTATGTTGTCAGCAAACAGCTGGATATATTAAGAACATTGATCGTTATGTTACGACATCATAAACAGAGGTAACCTCAAAATATATTAAAACCATCATAAATAAAAATACGGATGGGTAGCCTTTTGAAGAAAAGAAGACAGGATGGAAATAAATATAATATAAAGAGATTTAAAGCAAAAATCCTCATCTCAAACGAAGGAAGAACAGGATACTATGAAAGTAGATGCAAGACTTATAAATATCTGTACGATAGCGTGTTGACTTTTAATTGATAATGAGAGAGATTTCACAGTCGACAGAATTGTACTAATTGTGGTTTATCGCTGTTTACTTTATATCTAATTTTAATTTGTTTCATAATGAAGAAAACAGTTTCCTGGAAAATTGATTCGTGTTAAACTAATTTTGTTTCTGATCCTCAGTAACATGCGTAGCTTAAATACGTATGTGTGGATTAATGCCACGCTAGATTAAATTACTTACTGACTTATTAATGACAGAATCAGAGACCGAATAACGAATTGAATGCACGTGGAAATGGTTATTAATGTAGCACTTTGAGTACATATTAATTGCCATGCATTATTATATAAGGATAATTTCAGAATGATAGACTCATAAATGGCTTAGTTGACTCACTTGGATGGCCATATTTGTATTTTATTGTTTAAAGAGAACCTCTGCGAGCATAAACTCATATAAAGAGGCAATGCAAAATTGAATACCAAAGGCAGTCGAGTGAACAATTTATAGTAAAAATAATTACTAGAAGATCAATCTGGGTTGATAACACTAACTCTGATAAAATACCTAAAACCGAATGTATTACAAATGTGTATAGGAAATTGATTACAATTATTGAATTTTGAACGTCATACATTTTGGTACATAAGGTCTCTTCAGTGCTCGTGGTGTCTTTGTAGTTATGGGAACCTACGTTTGTTCACAATGCTCAGCGTCTAATTCGACTACAGCAGTACAGGAAATAAGCGTATATCCTCAGAAAAAAATCGAAAATCTTGAAACCTGCCAAAATAACAGCCATATTGATTTCACCTATTCTAATTTAATTTTATTTCATTTTATTTATTTCATTCTGTAGATGTTATACTAGCATTGAAGCTTTAAGATGTGGAACAAGTCAAGATTTTACAAGATTACATTTTTTTACATAGAAAACATTTAATATCTCGTGAACAATTCATTCATCAATTCATTCATTCATTCATTTTATTCCATACATCTTACATGAGTAATGAAGCTTTAAGATGTGGAACAAGTCAAAATGTTACAATATTACAATTACAATTTTTACAAATTTTTACAGTTTTACAATTTAGTAATTTTCTACAATTTTTACAATTTTGTGCAATTTTTTACAATATTTTGGCGAGATGTAGTTAGATGAGATGAGGTCCGAGGATTCGCCAAAAGATTACCCGGAATTTGCCTTTTGGTTGTGGCAAACCTCGAAAACCCAACCAGGTAATCAAATCAAAGGGGGATAATCAAATCAATATGCGCTAACGAATAAACACTCATTAGAAACCTTAAACGATGCCTAACAAATTTCAGAAATAAAATTAGTTAAGAAAGTATCTGATTAAAATCGTTCATACGTTTGTATCACATTGCTTCAAGGTACGTAGAGTAACTGCAGCATAAAAGCAATAAAACTACCGAAAATGGAAGGACGAGGAAGACTAGCGTTCGAACAATACGAAAACTTTTCAACCTGAATTCTCACGTGCACGTTAACGCTCGGCTACATACGGCTGGACGCACAACAGGTCTTCTGCAAGAGTTCCGCTGGGATGTGTTTCAGCATCCACCCTACAGCCCGGATCTCGTTCCCAGCGATTACTATCTTTTCTTTCACCTAAAGAAATTTCTCTCCGGTCAGCATTTATACAGTGACAGAGAAGTGCAGACGGCTGTCACACACTGCTTCCGATCCCAGGCGGCAGACTTGTACAACATAGGGATACAAAAGTTGATCCCACAATATGACGAATGTCTCAGTTCCGGTAATGAATATGTTGAAAAATAACTCAAATTTTCGGTATCTGTTTCAATAAATCTTTCCATGAAATTGTGTTTGCTTTATCTAAACGGCCTCAAGGAATCTTACTGTCTGGATGCACTTTATACGGGGACATCATTTAATTTTTACTAACATTTTTATTAACCTGCCTATAGCCTACCTTTGGATTAACGGTTGAAAACCGGAAACACCGTTTGCTACTCCCTTCTACGACTGGAGTTCGATGATACTGGTGTAAAATACAAATAAATCAGTTTACTAGATATAAGAGGAAGAAAATATTTCATCCATTTACGTAAGCTAGGAAATATCGCGATTTTGAGTTTGATAATTTTCATTAGATTTTTGTTTAATCAAATTATGGTACTGTATTAAAATGGGTGTTTTCACTCACGAACTGAGCTGTCCATTCGGACGTATTCATTATGCAGTGCATATTATACTATCTACAGCACATTAGCGTACAATATAGAGAATGGAGTTAATTTGAAAATATTGATAATATGGATATTTAAACACATTTTTGGAAATGATTACCGTTCATTTCGATACAGGCTTCAGTTCTTTTGTGCATATTATCGCACTATAGACTATTCCATCTAATTCCAATTACCAGTTTCGTCCTTCGTACTAGTAATTCATGTTGAAATAATTCTGTACATACTCTATAAAAGAGTACCTTCGTATTGTAAATTCAGTCTTAACTTCTGCCTGATCCTAAAAGATAAAATTACTCAGACATGCTATCTACTGTCCGTCCAAGTTGTTTTGTCGCAGGGTAGTAGAATCACGTGACAGTTAATTACTTAACGGGGCCCTTTTATTTAAGTTATTTTAAACAGTTGTATAATATTACGTAGACGTCCAATTCCCAACGGAAATTAATGTTTTCAGAAAAGAGCTAAGACAGCCCAGCTTTTACAGAGGGGCGAGCAGAAGCAGGTGGGGGAAACCGGGATGCGACGTAGGCAAACGGACGACAGTATCTGTGCGAAAATATGATTCAATATTGAAAGCTCTTTTGTCGCTGGAAAACGCGAACATATTTCTGGAACGTGCTGTACCCACTAACTAAGTACTGTTTACTACGACCGTAAGGCGACTTTGACTGCATATACGGCTTTGGTTCTGTGTGGAGGACAATTGGAAGTTTACTAGTAGAGGGGGTGGGTGTGAAGTACATTAAAAAACTCAGGTACAATAAAAATTGAATTAAACATAAAATGATGTCCCTGTATAATCACATGTTTTTTTTTTTATTTTTCGTCTTTAAATTTCATCTTATTCACTAAGAATAAAACCACTGAAGAAAAGTTAAATTTATAATTATTTTACGAAACGAACTTTAATGCTGAATTTATGTGGCAACAGACTTGTTCTTGGTATGGAGTACTTACTCTTGTATCGTAACGTTATAGATAGCTGCAAGCGTCGCAATTTATCGGAATGCGTAATGCTGTACAAACAGCTTGGAGGTATCTGATAGCACCATTACTTCACACCCAGTATTATCATGCAGTAGGCCTTGAGCATCGCAAACAGTTTAACAAAATGCCCCTCTCGAAACGATTTACAGGGCCCTGCAGTAATTTGTTTACTCTACACGCACAACACGTGTCGATTGGGTTCACGGCCACTTGGACTCTACTCTGCCTAACAAATGTTTAGTTCATTTATTTTTGTAACCGTGTTCGGGTTACCTTGCTACGCAAATGAAGATTGGTCGAATGTGTGGGTCAATATATTCTCAACGAGGAATGGAAAATTAGTTTGCGATCAATGTACTAATATTCGTACAAGCTTATATAGCGCCATGTCAACATTTAAGACGTTAGCACTACTTCTAAGCGATTGTTTGATTTGAAATAAGTTTGCGCATGGGACCCATGGAGCTGGTGACTTGCAGGAAATGGCACGATGCTCTCAATTCTCATACTATAAGTGCAAGATTTTTATTGATAGCGGTTTTAATGAAGACACCGTTAGATTTCACGTTCCAGGATCAAACCCCGCTGAAGATGATGAATTTTAAAGGTGATATACAGGGTTGTAGTCCTAAATAAAACGGTAGGCCTATCAGAGCGCTTCACGAAAAGTTTAATAGTAGTAAAAAAAAAAGGTATCCCCGTAACATGCCATGGAGGCTTTGGAGGGCATGGATGTAGAGCCCCATGCTTTCCATGACCTCAGCACTAGAATGAGGTGGTGTGGTCGGCACCACGCTCTGACCGCCTTTTACCCCCGGGAAAGACCCGGTACTCAATTTTATAGGAGGCTGAGTGAACCTTGGGGCCATTCTGAAAGTTTGGCAACGAGAAAAAATCGGGATCGAACCCCGGACCTTCCAGTTGTTAAAGCAGAAGTAATAAAAATCAGGTATACAGTATTTGATTTATTAAGGGCCAAATAATTATTGTGGCTCAGTCACCAAGCCATGGGTCACATAAGGCTTTTAATTGAGTCACATCATCTCGATCATAACACATTTGTGTATTAGGAAATCTTTAACTCCAAAAGTAATTAAAAAAGTGACCAGTTAGTGCCAAGACAGGTCTTTTTTTTTTGTTGTGACAATCACTGCCAACTGTAGCAAATCTCCCGTGGCTTATAGGCAAGCTGGTTCTGCAAATCTTTTGCTTTGTTGTGATAGTCACTGTTAGTTCAAGGAAACATCAGTTGACTTATATAAATGCCACTTATCTAGTAAACCAATATAGATCAGAACTTAACATAGTAATTTTAACTTCACTAGAACAACCTTTCGGGCAAATGAGACTGTCAGAAAACATGATGAAAATATCTAAGATCAGTTTCTTTGTTCGCGAAGGATAAGGTGTGTTCTTGCCTCAATGTGCTGTTTGCAATAAACTGCTGGCCAATAATAATAATAATAATAATAATAATAATAATAATAATAATAATAATAATAATAATAATAATAATAATAAATTTCTAGGACTTTTTATAGACTCCAGTTTAAGATGGGAAAAACATATCGAATATATATGCACAAAATTATAAAGAGATATATATTTATTAAAGAAATTAGTGACTTGTGTTTCTCAAGATTATTTAAGATATGCCTACTTTTCGTTCTTTCAGTCGATAATTAGGTATGCCTTAATTTTCTGGGGAAATGGTAGCTAAATTGGGAGCGTCTTGATTATGCAAAAGAAAGCCATTAGAATTCTATGTCAATCAAACTATCTTGAACATTGTCGACCTCTTTTCAAACAATCACAGATATTAACTGTCATAAATTTATAAATATACGACCTAGTCCTTTACACTCGACAAAATATAGGCAATTACTCATTAATAGCCAATATGCATGATCATGAAATTAGAAATAGTGAACAAATTAATATTCCATACTGTAGATTACATAAAACTAGTACAAATTTTTCTGTCATGGGGATGAAATTATATAATAAGCTTCCCAGTCAATATTATAAGTTACCAACCAATAGTTTCAAAGCTAGATTTTATAATTGGCTTTTAATTAATCCTTTCTACTCTGTAGATGAGTTTCTTAACATAAATTCACACGAAATTGTTTTTTAATAAATAAAGTTATTTAGATTAGTTACAATTATTATTCTGTTGCTGAGTTTTTCAACACAAATTTGTATGAAATTGTATTTTAATAAATAAGTTTAATTGCAATTTAGTTAGTTTTCTTCAATTTAAAAGTTTCAAATTATTTCATGTTTTCATTGTATTACTTAAATTTTACTGTTTCTATTATTAGTGGTTTTTAAAATGTAATTATATGTTTTTTCAATGTATTCTGACTTAAAAGCCTAAAACTGTATGACGAAGCCTAAAACTGTATGTCTAATGGCCAAATAAATTGAATTGAATTGAATAATAATAATAATAATAATAATAATAATAATAATAATAATAATAATAATAATAATAATAATGTCTTAAATGTTGCTATGGCGATATATACAGGGTGTTTCAAAATAGTTAATTACAACATGTGTCCGGAAATGCTTTATTTCCGAGTTATGGCCTTCACAACATTGAAATTCACCAGAACCATACCTCATGTTTTAGAAGAAACTCCACTGATCAATCGTCAACACATTCACTTCTTGCATGATGGCGCTCCTGCACACTTCAGTCGTACGGCTCGCCGGTACTTGGATCGAAGGTTTCCTGGTCGATGGATAGGTAGAGGTGGCCCTATTGCTTGGCCTCCACGCTCACCTGATCTGAATCCTCTCGATTTCTATTTGTGGGGCCATTTAAAATCATTGGTTTATTCGTCTCCGGTGCCTGATTTGGAATCCCTTCGGAATCGAATTGTGGCATGTTCTGAGGACATACGCAATACTCCTGGAATTTTGGGATCGTGTTCGCAGGTCAATGAGACATCGATGTGAGGTCTGTATTCAAGCAGGAGGTGGACATTTTGAACTTTTTCTGTAATGACAACGACCTGTAGAAAGAAAAACGTTCCGGTGAATTTCAATGTTGTGAAGGCCATAACTCGGAAATGAAGCATTTCCGGACACATGTTGTAATGAACTATTTTGATTGTCTACATGTGGGAAATACATATCTGAAATTATGCCCCGTATTTTGAAACACCCTCTATAGGCTTATTATTATTATTATTATTATTATTATTATTATTATTATTATTATTATTTTAAAATCTTGACGAGACGCTTTTCAAGGAACCGCGTGTAAACCTCGTATTTGCTGAGACTGCGTATTAGGCGTGTATTGTAATTTTGACTTGTGTAAGCCTAGAGTACGTGTCTATTATTGTTTTCTTATTAATAACATCATTCATGAACAATAATACAATATTACTCCATTATGTAATACATCAGAGACATTAATTTATAATATGTATTTGATATTTTCTGAAAAAAAAAATGTATTTTGTAGTTGTTTTCCTGTATGTGAATCCTTACGATGAATAATCACATTTTTAAGAATATTTAAATATGAAGTTACACTGAGCCACGTATGTATTATCAAAACCAGAGTTTTCCGTTTAATTTGTTATATCGAGAATCACAGTCGCAATGTCACGGGGATTTCTATACACAGAAGAAAACAACCTGACCAGAAAATATTTACAGAATTACTGACTGAGGAAAGCTATTTGAGGAATAGGTTGTAGGAAAAAGGTAGATTATTGTAACTGTATATAGATTTTAGCGCGCAGATGTAAAGGTCCGAATTCATTCATTTAGTGTTCCGCCCAAGGGAAGGTATTTCATTGCAAACCCAGCTTTCTCTGATCTTTCCTATTTTCTGCCCCCCTCTTTGTTTCTTCATATGATCCATATATCTTAATGTTGTCTGTCAGCTGATATCTTCTTCTACCCCGAATTCTTTTCCCGTTCACCATTCCTTCCATTGCATCCTTCAGTAGGCAGTTTCTTCTCTGCCAGTGACCCAACCAATTCCTTTTTCTCTTCCTGATCAGTTTCTGAATAATTCGTTCTTCATCCACGAATTAGGGAATTACTGACGGAAGTTTGTTACAACTGTTATCCAAGATTCGTATTTCACAAAGTTGTAAGTAAACACTCGTTGTTCAAGACTATATTTAATAATGAACACACTATTGCACTCTAAGTGTACGGAATATAGCTGCACCCTCACTGTGTGAATGTGTTTCCGTAACTAAACACGGAACGTACGGTAGCAAGAGGTCTGACCACTGCGATGTTGCAGCAGTTACTACGCATATGACTTTCCACTGACGACGGTCTAGCTCTAGCTGACTCACTCTGTATATACAACCTAGGCCAGTCAGTGATTTTTCTAATTCTGTTCAGGTTGGGAAGGAATATTATGTGCTTTTTAATAATTCTAGCTCCACACCTTTGGAATAACGGTTGACGCGTCTGAACGCGAAACCAGGTGGCTCGGGTTCGAATCCCGGTCGGGGCAAGTTACCTCGTTAAGGTTTTTTCGGTGGTTTTCCCTCAATCCAATACGAACAAAAATTTTAAATGAATATTTGAAAGGAATACATATGAATAGATATCCGAAATGAGCATATGCTCGTCCTTGGGTACAGTCCAGTAGTCTACATAAATTTTAGAGAGATCAAATAATAATGCTGATGATAGAAATAATAGTAACAATAATAATAATAATAATAATAATAATAATAATAATAGAAATAATACGGAGATGATACAAAGATAGGAATACAAAATAATTCATTAATAATAATAATAATAATAATAATAATAATAATAATAATAATAGAATAATCGTGACGGAGATGATACAAAGATAGTAATACAAAATAATTCATTAATAATAATAATAATAATAATAATAATAATAATAATAATAATAATAATAATAAGAATATTATAGTGATAAAACAAAAATATTTACAATAGTAAAATAAATACTAAGACGGATAAAATAAAATATAAAACCACTAGCCAGAGATAACACAACTTAAATAAGAAAATGCTGGGTAACTTTCAGTGCTGGATTCCGGACTCATTTCACAGACATTATCACCATTTCATTCAGATTAAATCTTGAGATGATACAGCACGTAAAATAACCCAATAATAATAATAATAATAATAATAATAATAATAATAATAATAATAATAATAATAATAAGAATATTATTAGTGATAAAACAAAAATATTTACGATAGTAAAATAAATACTAAGACGGATAAAATAAAATATAAAACCACTAGCCAGAGATAACACAACTTAAATAAGAAAATAACTTTCAGTGCTGGATTCGACTCATTTCAAAATTATCACCAATGAGATGTTGATACAATCGTAAAATAACCCAATAATAATAATAATAATAATAATAATAATAATAATAATAATAATAATAATTCTAGTAGTTTACATTGTAGTGAATATATTACTCTAGAAGTCTTCACATGCCCTTATGGATATAATTGTAATTTACCCATTAATGTTTCTTTTTTCTATGAGTTTACGTTTCCCTGTTTCTAGTTTACTTTTACTAAATTAGTATTTAATTTTTATAGAAAAGTACAAATCAGTTTCTGTCTTCATGTAGATCCTGGCTATAGAGTCCTATCACAGCCTAGTATATACAGTTACGAAGCTTAATACGTAGTAAAATTGGATCCATAGATAGTTGCTAACCACTAGGATCGCTAATATCGCCTCATTACAGACAATACGAAATAGTACCTGCAAAGTCTATTGTTCCTAGCACCGTCACAACTCAAGCTTTGTGACTATATACTAGACTGCGGTCCTATTCTGAAGAGAGGTGGAGAACTAATGCCGGTGTTGCAGGTAGGCGTTGGGTAACAATGTGTGTCTGAAGGTTGATGTGTTGTTTGTTCGCAGGGTAACGAGATTCACCACAACGTGACTGCGGGGGTGATTCTGAGCGACCACAGCCTGGTGCTACAGGGAGTCACGCGTCACACAGCGGGCGACTACACTTGTCTCGCAGCCAACACGGAGGGCAAGGGCACCAGCAATCCGGTCACTCTGCGAGTCATGTGTGAGTACATACCCCCTGTCTGAATGTCACTTTTAAAATTATATCTATGTTATATTTTTAACGATCTAGAAATGAAACCCAGACTTGACATCTGTCAACGAAGGGGAAGAATCAGTTACAACAACATGTTTCTGTGATGGGCATTACAAGAACTTCAAATCGGATGTTAAATTAACAGCCTAAAGGATAAGATGACGCAAAAGATCTGTTAATGGCTTTGGGAAATGTGAGCGAATAAAAAAATAATACATTTATACAGTAAAACTCCGATTATCCGTCACTCTATTAACCGATTGGTGGATTATCCGACTGCCTTTCTCTCTCGCAGAAAAAAAATATATTAAGTACTGTACATTATGTTAGTACGAATATTTTCTACGGAGTGTTTTTTACAAACCTTTACCCTTACGCATTATGGCCTACTCGTTGAGTGGCCGTACTGTTTAACTTCTATGCAAAATGTCTTCTACATTTGTCGAAAGAAAACATGTTGTACTAGGAAAAAAAGTGTAAGTAATTGAGTGGTTTGGGAAAAGAGCATATGTGGTTCATCTCAATAACAATACGAGGTAGGAATTACAACTGTGCGCGATTTAGGCTAATGAAAAACAAAATATAAACTGTATAAAATTTGTAAATCTACAACATGAGACCTCTAGTATTCCTATCTTTCCACAGACAGTCGTCATAAGGAGTTTCCTTGTCGTTGAAAACCAGATTAAGTACAATAAATAATGTTTTAATAACTGACTTATCGAAAAATCAAACATGAATTGTAAAAAAAACAGACTTAAATTAGTGAACTTTCGATTCACTACCTAGCGTATTAAAAGAAAAGACCATGAAGAAAATTACGAAAATATTACGTACTTAGTTTATGAAAACTTTTATGGTAGGCCTACGTATTATCCGATTTTTTCGAATAACCGTTCACTCCACCCCCTTCATTACCACGGATAATAGAGGTTCTACTGTACTGATATATTTCACTGCTTGTAATAGGCCTATGTTTAAACACAAACTATACCAATCCTAACAGGACATCAGTATGTATTCATAATTAATTTTTTACTAGTATGAAAAAATTAAACAAATAAATTCCTAATTAAAGAAACTGCATTGAACATCTATAGTCTTAATATAGTCGATTTCCATTCGTGTAACATGCCATGAAAAACAGTATAATCAGTATTCAGGCATAAAGAAGGTTATGCTTGTCACTAGTGAAACTTCTATTCAAATGAGAAGCTTTAAGAAATAGGCCTCATGTCTTTATAAAATGGTGCTGTGTTATTGTCCCAGTGATTCAGTAAAGTTAGAACAGGGTCGTCATTCACTGGTATTTTCTACCCATTCATTTCATTCATTCGTTTATTTTATTCCATAGATCTTACATGAGCAATGAAGCTTTAAGATGTGGAACAAGTCAAAATTTTACAATATTACAATTACAATTTTTACAAATTTTTATAGTTTTACAATGTAGTAATTTTCTACAATTTTTACAATTTTGTGCAATTTTTTACAATATTTTGGCGAGATGTAGTGAGATGAGGTGAGGTCCGAGGATTCGCCAAAACATTACCCGGCATTTGCCTTTTGGTTGGGGAAAACCTCTGAAAACCCCAACCAGGTAATCAAATCAAAGGGGTAGATGCCAAGGACTCGCCATAGACCATCCGCCATTTCTAAAAATCTCTCCCCGGTAGAAGCCTTAGCAATACCCATTGCAGGAGATGCAACGTTACCCCACATGCTAGGTTTCTGCCCTCAGGGCGAATTACTGCGAATTGACAGACATAACACAGTCTGCTCAGTAATTGCTAACAGATTAAGGGAACATGGTGAATACGAAGTATATGAGGAAGTTTAATGTCTTTCTACGGAAGGATCTACACGGCGTGCTGACATCATAATAACTGACCGAGATAAAAAGAACTGGTCTCATTCTTGACCCCACTGTAAGGTTCGAAATTAATGAAGATCAACCAAAACAGGTACATGAAGAGAAACGCGCTATTTACCGTCCATGCTGTGATGATCTCAGTCATAAATATAATATTCAAGACTGGAATGTCATTGGACTTATGTTTGGTGCGCGAGGAACATTTCCCAAATTTACATTGGAGATCCTCAGAAAATTAAAGGTTCCCGATAAGACTCTTTAGACAATTGCTGTCAAATGTCTATGAATAGCACTCTATGTGTTTATTACATGCAGGAAAAATATTAAAAATGTCAGAGAGACATCAAATTAATGATGTAACTGCAAATTTTTTTCTTCATACTTTGATAAAATTGGTTTGAAATACATTATTAGTAACTAGTAACCTTTTTTATACTTTTATCAGATATTAAGTTCTAATAAGTCTTGCTGTGGTACCTTGTAATTTTTTTCATAATGTGAGATCATGTTCTTATAAAATTTTAGAAATTTAAAGCCTGTATTTTCTGATAATATTTGCAGTCGTTCACGTACATATACCCTTAACACTTCCCGTCCTACTTCCTGGGCTATGTTTATACTGTGAAGAAGTATGAATTCCTTATATAGAGGAAGTGAACTTTGAACCGTCTCTGAATTTTACGTACACATAAATAATGTATGAAAACTTACTTTTGTAATGAAGTAGCCTACTTAAATTTTATTGAATCATTCGCTTTGTTAAAACTTCACTGAAGCATAAAGAAACGCTAGAAAAACTCTGTCTTGACCACAGGAAAACACGCGCTCCACTGAATAGACGTTTGTGGATGTAGAGATCCTGATCTCTTGCGCCATTGCTGGTGTTGCGGTCGATAGCCGAGTGGATCACTGAATATATATTAAAATATATAGATCTTGCCTTGAGCATTTGTTGGATTTGTTTGTTGAGCCGCAAATAATATAGACTATTTTGATAAATGGATTTCGCAAATGAAACAACAACGCTGATAAAGAATAAATCAACGATCAATCTCTCTCTTTTAGCTTGTACAATCAAATTGAAGGTTGTTCGGCATCTGTAATAAACTTCGTCCTGTATAACCTTAGAAATGTTTATAAAGAGAAATTTGTGTCAATGAAATCTGTGTATTATACGCGATAACAATGACTATTACTCCGTAAAACGCAATGGAGAGATTTTGTGCCGTCCATTTCTACTACAACACACCAACGCACGGTCCTGTCTGAATAGTAACGCGTTCATTGCAGCGGCAACTCTTCTGTCTCGTTGACCATGCGGGTAGACGTGCTGGTAGGCGTTTGTGAATGATTTACTACTAAGGATCCTAAGTGAACCGCGACGGGGATATTTTAAATAATTTTCCAATTAAATACCTGTGTCATTGTGAGAGACAATTCCATAAATATGTAAATCATATGAGATAAAATATAAGTATAATTATAACAGTATTAATTAACGGTCTTTCTCAAGGGCTTGTCTCTTATTTTGTTCTGTATTTTTCCGAAGTTTGAAACAACACGATATATTCACCTATATATGGACTCTGTCTTGTGATAATGATTTTAACAGATAACTTATTTCATACACGAAAAGAACATTTTATTAGGCATTTTCAAAACATGATTATTAGAAATTAATAATCCAGGCGTGTTTAGAAACTAAAAGAAGATGACAAATGGGGTATTTTCGATGTGTGTCAGAGTTCTGTAGGCTTATGCAATACTATTTAGTAATTCATGAATCTGTTGGAGAGAACATAGATCTGTCAGCGTTGTATCAATATTAAATTTTGTGCTAGTGTAGACCTATTACCTCTCCAAATTTGTCTTTCTACACGTTTCAGTGAAAACCTGTTACTGTTTAACAAAATACTCTGAACTTCAAAACATACTATTAATTACTATTACCTTAACAAATATTGATACAATCATTTCATACCTTCTGTCGTGAACAAATTATAACACACACACACATTCAAAATGCTCTGTACCACGAAACTTTTAAGTGTACGTACATCTTTCGCTTCAGTTGAAATGGATGTGACAGCAAATGAACATGGATGAGTGAATTTCAGTTAATAATTGTTCCTTTCAATAAATAAATTATTAGGTAATAAATAAATAAACTAAATATTAATATCGCTTAAATACAAAATAAAAATAATAAATCGACAGCTACTATAATGTAGGATTGACATACGATCTTGGTCCGCTTGCATGTCTTGACCTCATGGGGAATAGAGAATACGAACAAAAGATTGGATTGTTCCTCTTGAAGGCGAGAAAGATTAGAACTTCAGCTGTTGAAGTTCGTGACGCGAACTGAGGAAGGAATAATAGTATCCACCCAACTATACACTTTTATGTCTGTTTTAGGTTAGGATATATTATATAATATGTTTTGTGTGCCATTTTCATTTTAATATGTGTGTTCTTTTAGAGCTGGTTGTGAAACTTAGACTCTCACTTTCAGAGAGGAACATAGGTTAAGGGTGTTTGAGAATAAGGCGCTTAGAAAAATATTTGGGGCTAAGAGGGATGAAGTTACAGGAGAATGGAGAAAGTTACACAACACAGAGCTGCACGCATTGTATTCTTCACCTGACATAATTAGGAACATTAAATCCGGACGTTTGAGATGGGCAGGGCATGTAGCACGTATGGGCGAATCCAGAAATGCATTTAGAGTGTTAGTTGGGAAGCTGGAGGGACAAAGACCTTTAGGGAGGCCGAGACGTAGATGGGAAGATAATATTAAAATGGATTTGAGGGAGGTGGGATATGATGATAAAGAATGGATTAATCTTACTCAGGATAGGGACCAATGGCGGGCTTATGTGAGGGCGGCAATGAACCTCCAGGTTCCTTAAAAGCCAGTAAGTAAGTAAGTAAGTGTTCTTTTAAACTTAAAGAGTAGTGGATATAATCACAGGTGGGGGGGGGGGTGAAATCTACAAAGTAGGACTTGTTTTAGTACAAAGCACGTACGGTCAGAAGACCCGTGCATTGGATTTTAGAGAAAACTATGATAATATAAAAATCTGTTTGTATAATATTATTCAATAAATCCATCTATCTATCTATCTATCTATCTATCTATCTATCTATCTATCTATCTATCTATCTATCTATCTATCTATCTATCTATCTATCTATCTGTCTGTCTGTCTGTCTGTCTGTCTGTCTGTCTGTCTGTCTGTCTGTCTGTCTGTCTGTCTGTCTGTCTGTCTGTCTGTCTGTCTGTCTGTCTGTCTGTCTGTCTGTCTGTCTGTCTGTCTGTCTGTCTGTCTGTCTGTCTGTCTGTCTGTCTGTCTACTTTTGGTCCCAAAATCGAAATTGATTTTATATTATCTCATCTCAATTGAATAAAATTGCATTTTTCACCGAAATTTCAAACTGAAAAAAATGTTATTATTAGGTTTAACAGTATGAATTTTTTTTTCAAAACTGCAGTCCGGGACTTCACAAATTTATCCTCTAGTAGCCACAATACAGTAGTGTTGAATACAAACTCTGAAAAGAATTCGACACTCAAAATGAATTATGCTCAGACACTGTACGTTTTCAGACAAAAAAACATTAAATTAAGCATTTTGAAAGTGCTGGAAAGTAATGCAACAAATCTGAATCCATGCGTTATAGGATAGAATTAATATTTTATCGATAATTTGGCTTTTTTCAATATATCTCTCTTTCCTATTTCTCAAGATTAATCTTTCCATGGTTAAAGTTGAGTTACTTATAAACTTAATAATATATGGCATGAGAAATAGAAAATATATTTTACTGGTAGAAAGAAATCCCTATGGATTAATTAATCTAGAAATATATAAGAATACAAAATAAGTGCTTATTTTGTAATACCACGGGACAAAAGGATCAGCTAAGACAACATGACAGAAAGGGAAGGAAAACATTCTTTCAACATGACATTTTACTTCCATGCCTGTAATGAAACCAAGGAAAACTGAATTTATAGCCGTAAACGCTTTTGCGTGCGCTACAGTCCAGGATTTGTGAAGTATAGCTGCTTTAATTCGATAAGTTATTGATTACCTGTGTTACTACAGGTTTATAAAATTTTTAAATAAATTCACTTTCGTTTACAACGCAAACTCTCAAGGAATTCCCTTGTTAGGATATGCCCCGGAGAAAGCCGTATTGGTAGAGAGCTCGTACACCCTGGTATCTGTTGTATCGTTACAATATAATGTCGATAAAATATGCTAAATACCTATAGGGAAACATTTTCAAAGGATAACCTTATCTCGTACTTTCTCTTTATGTAACATTTTGTGACTTGTTATTTCAATTCTTTGGTGGCTCTAGAAAGTAACGCATGTTTTTAACTCATATATGAAGAAAATAATTAGATTATTATTTCGTTATTTTATGTCACAATTTTATTTCTCTCTTACCTTATGTTACTCATCTATTACTTTGCGTGTCGAAAAATTTTTAATTACTAATCCCTTCAAATTTCATGAGTTACTTCTGTCTATTTTCATTAATTCTATCCATCAATTTTATTTGTTGTTTAATCATTCCACTTTCGTTAAAGGCATAGACTATAGCCTATTATTAACAATTATTCTTTTACAGGTAATCTATACATTATGAGTTTAAAGTATGAACGTTACAATAGTAAGCGTGTACTTATTTGCTCTTTCATTTTGTAGTCGACACCTGTGGAGTAATGGCTAGCGCGCCTGGCCGCGAAACCAGGTGGTCCGGGTTCGATTTCCGGTCGGGACAAGTTACCTGGTTGAGGTTTATTTCGGGGTTTTCCCTCAACCGAATATGAGCAAATGCTAAGTAACTTTCGGTGCTGGACCCCGGACTCATTTCACCGGCATTATCACCTTCATCTCATTCAGACGCTAAATAACCTAAGCTGTTGATAAAGCGTCGTAAAATAACCTACTAAAATAAAAAAAAAATATTTTGTAAGTAATTGTAATTTATTCTATTCTTGCATTTGTTTACATGTCAGATTTAATCTATGCATTACGCTTTTTTCCTTTTTTTGTTGCCGGTGTCCATTACTTGATTTATACTATTTCGTTTATATGACGTCATTCCATTTTCGGCCAATGAAGCGTAATTAAATTTTGAATTTCAACCAATCCCAGTCCTACATCGCGATAATTTCTGCACCTCGATTTATCACTATCAATTTATCGCATGGTCGTTCTTTTGTTTAGTCAATGTCGCCAACTGTTTCCACGTAAATCGATGAGCATGAATCAATTGTACTAAATAAAGTGCGAAATCCTACTTCCACATCTACATCTTCATCTTCTAATTCCATGTTCATTGTATCTAAAAAAAATGACACTCCTTCATAACAATTCTTCATTTAATTAATGTGTTATTCAAGTTATTTGTAATTATACTATACTCACACACTCACTTACTGGCTTTTAAGGAACCCGGAGGTTCATTGCCGCCCTCGCATAAGCCCGCCATTGGTTCCTATCCTGAGAAAGATTAATCCAGTCTCTATCATCATATCCCACGTCCCTCAAGTCCATTTTAATATTATCTTCCCATCTACGTCTCGGCCTCCCCAAAGGTCTTTTTCGCTCTGGCCTCCCAACTAACACTCTATATGCATTTCTGGATTCGCCCATAGGTGCTACATGCCCTAGGTGATTAATGTTTCCTTCCCCATAATACAACAAATAATCTCCTATTTGTGTTATGCCATTCCCATCTAACCTAACCTCTTCTACTCTCACAAAGTCTATTCTATATCTAGCTAGTTCTTTTGCTACTAATGTTACCCCTCCTGTTCTAGACTAGTTACGTTCCATGTATCAAATCTTATAACCTTATTCCTTTGCTGTGGTCGTGCCGGAGAATCAATCCCATTCCGAGGCTTATTGTTAGGTTTCGTAACAAGTGTTTTTTACGGTGATGGGTTGCTAGCCCTTCGCCCATTTATGATATCAGCAAGTAATGGGTAACGTATTTCTTTTATAATAACAAGAGATAAGCGTAAAATATAGGCTATGTAATTAAAATTGTTAGACTTATATTTTGCTTTTCTCAATTGGCATTATTGCATAACAACCAATTTGTTTATTGCAGTAATCGATGTTTATCTATTTCAACTTCACAATGTCTGAATAGGTAATGTATTCATAAATATACAATTATTAACATTTTGTGAGCGAATTATAGTGATATATTATTTTTATTTTTATTTTATTCACGAAATAGTCCTAATAAATGTACTAAAGTGTCCAATCAATTATAGCCTATTTCAAGCTAACACTTTTATTTTAATTGGGAAAGTCAAATCTCCTTCAATTGTATCCCATTTGCGTAGTCAGGAAATGTCATCAGAGTTCTTGTATGGTGAAATGCGCCTGGTGTTCTGTCTACCCTGCAAAACATTAGGCGCAAACGCTTGAAAATCGGATATTCAGTCGGATGTTTAACCTCGCCGGTTGTTCTCCGACCGGGCGTACTGGAATTGGTTCCCAAATCTGTGAATCGGTTCCCAGTTCGTCCCAGAGCTAAACTCGAATTGGTTCCAGGTTGATTCCATCTATGTACTGCAATTGGTTCCCGCGCTAGATTAAGCCAGAAAACATTAATTTTATCTTCCCATTTTATACAAACTTAGGACTGTCAACTACTGTCTACGGTAGTAGGTAGGTTAAAATGTTTTGTGCTTGGCGGAAACGCTGCGTCGAATAACTTCATAATTTTATTTAAAGTTGCAATATCACAAGTGTCGTGGTTATGTTCGACGTTGCATTCCATTATAATATCTGAATCAGAAAGTTTCACGAAACACTTACATCCTCTTTTAACAGAAGTACTGTATATCTTTCCACACCGCCAGATAATGCTTTCTATAAACCGATCATTCACCACTAAGAGTTTCTTCCTCTTTTCACCGAGCATAGTAGTGAAATTCATCACTAAGTGCAATACGGCTGTCCTGTACTTCCACTGCCACTACTCTGATAATCACTGAAACTTATGATCGGTATTTAGATATTATGCTCGACCATGCCGAAATGTACTAATTATACATCTGGTAGCAGTCCTTTAATGCATGTCATTAAAGTACACCTACTCATTAAAGGTCAGGTCTTTCAGCCAATGACGACTCAGGTTACAACTGTTAAGCCAATGACAGGTCAGCTTTCTACCGTTATAAAACCGCAAGTATCGATTATTCTCGGATATGCAATCGAAAGAGAATTAGCGAAAAGTCACGGAGACTGGAAATCCATACTGTCGCAGAAGGTTATGTTCTGTTAGTATAATAATTAGCGTTGATTGTAAATAATATTCAAATAAATTCAATTTGTCATCTCGTTTTTCAATGTCGAATTCAATAATCAAGGTTATAATATTATCAAGTTTAACGGGACTACGTCAAGGTCAATGACATTATTGTTCCTCGGAAAAAATCAATACTTTCGCGTCTGCGCACATCTCACAATTCACGACCTAGAACAAGGTCACTTCCGATCTTGTCAGTTACAAATAAAATGTAGGCCTATACATCTGAATACCGGTAATTTCAAGTTAGAAATATGGTCGAGCATAAAAAGTCGTATGAAACTCGCCTATAATGGTAATTAAGAAGCTCGTATGAAAATTATGAAACTCACTTGCGCTCGTTTCATAAATATCCATACTCGCTTCTTAATTACTATCATTATAGGCTCGTTGCATAATGTACTATTAACGTATATAAAACCACGTGTCATGATCGAATATAAGTGGTGTTATAGGCAATAACAACTACCTCATCCCCGTTGTTGATATTTTAATACTGTCACTACTCTGGTACATGATCGATTAACATCCCATCCCACACAGCCTTGGAACCTACTGGCGTTGTTGATATTTGAACATGGGGAACCTACTCACATTGTTGATATTTTGTTTGGGAACCAACTGAAGAACAGCGCTCCGACCAATCGAATATAAACCGGTTCTAAGCGCTGTTCTGCAGCACTCTAGTACACATTAAGCTTCAAATTTAAATTTTCTCAGTAATTAATTGTCACTCCTTACATCGGTAGTTTATTATTTCTTAGGATATAAGAAAAAAAAAATTGTGTTGTTCACGAAAGCTTTTATTACCAAGGCTACGAAAACAGAAAAGTATACTCCTTTTATTTCCTTAGGCCTTCATGGACTGTGTTGCAACTTCACTGTCTGATGATAACATTATTAACTAGTGGGAAAACAACATACGCCGACATGTATGTATGAAATAGTCTTTGTTATCCGCAATTTATTGTTAAAACTTCAGCGGTGTTGTGTAGTCCATTATAAAATGAATGCTCTGCTCGTACTTTGACTGGGAACATCATGTGTCGCTAGTTAGTGATAGTAGAATATAATAAAAGTAGTAATTTAGTCACGAAAAAGTTTTTCTCTTGCACTATAGAGATAACGACTCCTCTCTCTTCCTCTCTCTCTCTCTCTCTCTCTCATGTGTATTTAATTACCTCTCCCTGGAGTGACGTAGCCAACCCGTATCAAACTGCTGATGAATATTCCGTATTACTTCGGGGCTCTACGTATGTCAGGGCAGGGTGGGGCGCAGTATAGCAATTGCGCGAGGATTATAGCTGCTGGATACGCATTTTGTTTTACATTGCCATAAATGCGTGCCACAGTACTGATTCCAAGCCGCACGTTTTGTACAGTTCAACATTCCAAATTACTGACTTCAAATCTACATGCCAAAGCATGCCTTGCATTTTGATGCTGATTTCGTTACAAAAATTTGTGTACTGATAACGTCTGTTTCATGTGTCCAATAATTCCAAACTTTTGCAAATAAATGTCACGTGTTGCTAATCTGTGTATTCCATTTGCACTGACTGTTGCTTGTTCTTAACATGAAATATAGAGAAAATAAATCATATTTTGAATATACGGCTAAACTGTTTATGTATTTTGAAACAGATATTTTACTTAATTGATGAACTAGTGGACTTACTAGGAGTTCATCAATTAATTATATTCAAGTGTTAAAAGTGTCTACGCAAGATTCAAAATGGAGATATTTTACTTTCTGTAGTAATGTCGATTGACGTTTATTAGGACTATTTCGGGAATAAAATAAAAATGTAAATAATATATCCCTAAAATTCGATCACATAATGTTAATAATTGTATATGAACGAATACTTAACCTATTCAGACATTGTGAAGTTGAAATACTTGTAGATGAATATCGATTACTGCAGTAAAGAAATTCGATGTTATTATTCAGTAATGCCAATTGCGAAATACAGGTTTAACAATGTTAATTACATGTACTGCACTTTCCTCTTATTATTATAACATAAACACATTTTCATTATCTGCTGAAATCATAATTTAATATAACAGTAACAGCGGGGACAACTATATACCAATGCTTATGTATTCACAGAGAGACGTGTTGCTACACAGTGAAGCCATCTCTGTATAGATAGGCCTAATTAAAACACGAATTTTATTACGCCATACGGAAGGTAGTTTGATCAAAGATATTATTACTATGCAAGGTCTTTGAGTTTGATATGCGATGATGTTACACAAATTTGAACATCTGACTTTCTATTAATTGTTTAATTTCATTCACAAAATACAAATTTTATAGGCTACAATTATAGGTTAAGTTACCTGTGGGAGCAGGACCAATGTAAGCTGTGCCTTATTTCGACCATTACTTATAATCAGTGCTAAACGAAAACATTTTTTATAGCTCGACAAACGCATTCTCGCTGTAGTGTGTAACGGAACTACAGCTGCATCTACAAAGTTCAATATTCCAATCGCGTATGCGTGCAATCTGGGAACAATATTGAAACAATCAAGTTTAAAAGGTGCATTCAATTAAGATGCATGAAGATTTTGTGTCTACATGGTGCGCCGTTTTGAACGTCGTCTTCACTGCGTAAATATATTAATTAATATGAAATATCAATCTTGCATTCATTGCTTCAAGTTGAAAGAAACGTTTAACCGTGTAGTTACATCTTAATGTATTCATGATCATCAATTTACGGGGAAACAGTTGGCGACAATGACTAAATAAAAGAACGACCATGCGATAAATTGATAGCGATAAATCTAGCTGAAAAAAATGATCGCAAAGTGTGACTGTGATTGGTTGGAATTCAAAATTCCATTACACTTCATTGGTCGAAAATGGAATGACATCATATAAACGAAATAGTCACTCTAATTTTCTTTGTGGACCTTATTTCAAACCCAGACAAGCCTAAGAAATGCGTTTCTAACACCGATATTTTATTTGTAACGGCACTGTAAATTCATCTATTACATAATGTCTGACATCAAGAAAATTTGAAATTAGGGCTTGAAGGTCGCCAAGAATATAAAATATTAAATACATCTGATAGGCCAGTGGTCGTCAGCACAGAACACCCTGGGGCTAGCGTCTCTTACCCGCGGAGAACATACTGCACTATGGTGCACTCGTAGCTGCTACCCATTTCAGCGAATGCTGACGACCACTGCGATAGGCTATACAGAGTGAACCGTAGGTAACGTCATTAATTTCAGATGGTTATTCTTTGAGATACTTGGAACACAAAGTTTCATACAATTTTGATCGTTTTTGCGTCCTTTTCGAGGAATAAAAACTTGTTTTATATGAAACATTCGTGTTTTTGGAAAGCCATTGATTTAATTCCCGATATGCTCAGTCAATTTAAAAGAGCAGTGTATTATGATAATAAATTATTGAAAGAATTTTACTTTTGTCCTTTAAATGTGTAGAAAATTGATCCGAAGAAATGTAACATCCCAAAATTCATTTATAGAACGAAAAGTTACATTTATTCAGATGCAATTTCTGTACATTTAAAGGACAAAACTAAAATTATTTCAATAATTTATCACTGCTCTATTAAATTGATTGTGCATATTGGGATTTAAATCAATGGCTTTCCCAGAACAAACTCTGAAATGTTTCATATAAAACAATTTTTATTTCAAAAAGGAAGCAAAAACGAGCTAAATTTATGAAATAATTTTGTTTGAAATATCTCAAGGGATAATCCCTTGAAATTAATGACGTTACTTCCACTTCATTCTGTGTAATCATGAGGGTAACTGTTTATATTATCATTATTATTTCAAATTTCAAATTTATTCACAATTTACATTTGAAATGAATACATATGAATAGATACCCGAAATGAGCATGTGCTCGTGCTCGGGTACAGTCCAGTAGTCTACATAAATTTTACAGAGATCAATAATATTGTTGATGATAGAAATAATAAGTAACAATAATATTAACAATAATAATAATAATAATAATAAAACATATTTACAATAATAAAATAAATACTAAGACGGATAAAATATGATTATTTATTATTACTGTTATTATTATTATTTATTTATTTTATTTTTTTTGCTTAGCTTAGCAAACGTCAAGGCCCTATATCTTGGCAGTCTACGTGAATGTGCAGTTGAGTGCAGGATTTTCAAGCGTTGGGCAATGGCGAGTGACTTTTTGTTTAGTGGTGACGCCAGTACTGATCTGCAATAAGTTAGTGCAATATTGGATGTTGAAATAAAGTTTCATATATATAGAAATAAAGCTATTACATACAAAACGTAAGATATTATACACATAAAATCACAATTATAATGCAGGAAAATTTTACACTGAGTTGTGGTACTGTTAAAATTGAAATTCAATGTTATTTACTATAGTAGGTACTTAATATTCTCGCTGTTCAAGTAGAGGGAAAATATGCGTCTTTTCCTTTCAGAGAAGCGGCAGTTTAATACCAGAGTAGAGCCGTCTGTTCTCCTTCAAAATGCTCCTTAATACTGTTTAGGCGATTCGAACATTATATCTCATTAAATTAAGCTTGAAGTTTCCATGACCAGAAACAAATTGACTAACGGTGAAGTTGGTTAGGAAGAATTCGATTGTTTCGGGTAGTGGGTTGTCATTTTTTGTACAAATGGAGTTTTGTTCCCCATGGGAATACACAAGTTAAATTCTACAAGTGGGTGTGCAGAAAATAAAAGAATACTAGCATTTGATGTGTTCTATTTATGTAGAAAATTATTTCCAATGAGTTTCCGATGTTTAAATTTCATTTAACTAAAAACTCATTTTTATGACCTATGTCCCTTCACCCCATTATCGAATTTAAATTTTGTTCTGCTAGTTATTCCAGGAAAAATAGATTTCTGGTACTGTCAGTCAAATATTGACCCATCTGTCGTTCCAATTACCGAACATATACTGATGAATCCTGTGTTTGAAATACGACAGGGAGCACAAGTTTTATTCTTGTGGTTGTTTGGTCAGGATTCCTATCTTCGCTAGTTGATCCGCTCTCTCGTTTCAGAACCTAATTAAAATTCATGTCTTTTATCATTTTCATCTAAACCGAAATCAGCATTTGTACGAAACTGGAGCATGGTCTTCTTAAGGGGAAAGATCTACAAGAATGACCAAATGTCTGTCAAAATTAACATTTTTTAAAATTATTTTAGCCTAAAACTACTTCATAATATTGACTTCAGTTGAGCGAAATTTCTAGGTCGTTAGGAAGAAAATAATTAATTTTACGCAGTTTTTAAATAGCCGTTGCGTTCCAGTCCCTTGAATATCCGGAATTCGTTTATTTTACATTCTTCAACATATTTAATATGTAATATCTCAGACAATAATAGGGATAATTGAATAAAATTTTCGGGGCATATTCTCACATTATACATGAATAATTCTGTAAAAGGAAATAAAATTGTCAAATTGCAAATTAAAAATATGTTAAAAATAGATGTACGATTTTTCTTTCTATTCATAAAAATGCAAAATAAAAATATAAAAATTAAAATTTCTAAAAATCATCAAGCGGAATTCATTAGTACTAGTCTCTTAGCTTTCATTTAAGACAAGATTTGTGATTCTGTGATACTCTGTGATACTCGTTTTGTTAGCTACCACATCTTGTCGCAGAATATAATTTTTTTTTAAATTTCATTATGTTTTTTTTAACATTAATTTACATTTTATTTTCTGTTCATTTGAATTGATTAGGATGCCGATATTTAAAATCCAAGATTTGGACGGCTATCATTTCGATAGAATACTGCATTTTTTATTTTTATATCTCCGACTGTACCATAAAGAGCAAAAGTGAAAATGCTGTATTTAAAGTCTTCATACATTGATATGAAACTACGTTAGGGTAATGGAGGATCTACTTAAAATAATATGAGAAAAGAGATTTCCTGTAGGTCCTTCCCCTTAAGACTCTTAAATGTTAATTTTTATGGTTCAAATTCAAGTAATAGTTTATATCGGTGTGTGGTAGTTTATTTTTATGTCTATATTTGTAGCTTAATTTATGATTTTCCAGATTCATAGTATTTAACTTTAATTTTTGTAATGAATTATTGAATTTGGTATTCCCACAGTCTACTATATACAGTCGCGAAGCTCAATATGTAGTAAAAATGCAAACATGGGTAGTTGCCCACCACTAGGATCGCTACTATCGCCTCATCATCTCAGATCTCTCTCCTAGCAGCCGACAAAATATGTTACACTTTCGTTGTCGTGTTCTTTCGGAAAAATTAACACCTTCCTTCCATTATTGAAATATTAAATGCATAAAGTTAATTTATTATTTTAATTAACTAGCCTATATTAAATTCCACCATAAACTCGAAGATACCTGCAAGAAATAAGTTAATATAATTTTTGTTTGTTCAAAACGAACTGAAATTTACTATAATAGCTTCACTCATTCAAGATTATAGCGATAATTAACTATGAAACCAGTAAATATTAATTTGCATTTCTCTTTACAACAATAATAATGGAAATATGAATTAATGGAGTAAGTTACGTGTACCGGTACTTGTAGTGTAGGCTTATGTAGTTAACAAAGTGGGATGAGGTTAAGCAATAATAATCACACCAGAATTGAAAATAAAACGTGATCAGTAAATTTTATTGTAACAGACATTTTCTACGTCTCTAGTAAAGCAACAAATAAAAATAACAACAAAATTAACAGCTATAATTAAAAACGTATCCTTTGAAGAAAAAAGTAGGCCTAAGCAATAATAATCCCACCAGAATTGAAAATAAAACGTGATCAATAAATTTCATTAAAACAAACTTAATTTTTCTACGTCTTTACTAAATAACACATAAAAATAATAACAAAATTAATAGCTACAATTAAAAATATATCCTCTGAAAAAAAAGTAGACCTAACCTTTATTTCTCTGGAAATTTAACAACCTAAGTGACAGAACTTTAACCGGTATCTAATGTCCTTTCGGTTAGACTGAAACGTTTCATTGTGAAATTTAAGGATACAATGTATTCTAACAGTCACAAAGAACTTCAAATTAAAGTTTTGTTTCTGCACAGCATTCTTGTGGAAACCCAGGAACCTTTCTGAATCTTTCGGAAATCGGAAAAAGGATAACTGGCCTCTTTCTCTTACTGTTGCTACAATTTATAGCACTACAAACGTCTCCTCCTTGTTCCATATTATTATTCCAATTATTATATTTTAGCCATTAACATTTTCATTATAACCAATAACGAACATTTCACAAGCATCAATGTGAAATACGCAACGAGCTAGCACTCGATAGAAATACGACACAGTCCAAAGTCGACCCTGGACAGTCTATTATTTCTAGTTGCTAACCGCTTGGAGCGCTTTATCACGAGATTTGCAAAAAAACACCTCAAGCTTCGCGACTGTATATAGTAGACTGTGGTATTCCCAAGAAACTAGTTCGATTAATTAAAATGTGTCTCAGTGAAACGTACAGCAGAGTTCGTATAGGTCAATTTCTGTCAGATGCGTTTACAATTCACTGTGGGCTAAAGCAAGGAGATGCACTATCACCTTTACTTTTTAACTTTGCTTTAGATTATGTCATTAGGAAAATCCAGGATAACAGAGATGGTTTGGAATTGAACGGGTTACATCAGCTGCTTGTCTATGCGAATAACGTGAATACGTTAGGAGAAAATCCACAAACGATTAGGGAAAACACGGGAATTTTACTGGAAGCAAGTAAAGAGATAGGCTTGGAAGTAAATCCCGAAAAGACAAAGTATATGATTATGCCTCGTGACGAGAATATTGTACGAAATGAAATATATAAAAATTGGAAATTTATCTTTTGAAGAGGTGCAAAAGTTCAAATATCTTGCAGCAACAGTAACAAATGTAAATGATACTCGGGAGGAAATTAAACACAGAATAAATATGCAAGACGCCTGTTATTATTCGGTTGACAAGCTTTTATCATTCAGTCTGCTGTCAAACAATCTGAAAGTTAGAATTTATAAAACAGTTATATTACCGGTTGTTCTTTATGGTTGTGAAACTTGAACTCTCACTTTGAGAGAGGAGCATAGGTTAAGGGTGTTTGAGAATAAGGTGCTTAGGAAAATATTTTGGGGCTAAGAGGGATGAAGTGACAGGAGAATGGAGAAAGTTAGACAACACAGAACTGCACGCATTGTATTCTTCACCTGACATAATTAGGAACATTAAATCGAGACGTTTGAGATGGGCGGGGCATGTAGCACGTATGGGCGAATCCAGAAATGCATATAGAGTGTTAGTTGGGAGGCCGGAGGAAAAAGACCTTTAGGGAGGCCGAGACGTAGATGGGAAGATAATATTAAAATTGATTAGAGGGAGGTGGGATATGATGATAGAGAATGGATTAATCTTGCTCAGGATAGGGACCAATGGCGGGCTTATGTGAGGCTGCAATGAACCTCCGGGTTCCTTAAAAGCCAGTAAGTAAGTAAGTAAGTAAGTAAGTAAGTAAGTAAGTAAGTAAGAAAGTATGAAAATGTATATTTATGCAACTGATTTAATCATTGCTGACAAAAAATACTGAATTTCTGGAAATCTTCAGTCGTAAAAGTACTTAAAGGTGTATGTCCTTTCTTAAAATTCTAATATCAAAACCATGAGTAATGTTTTTTAATAACGCACATAATTCTAAGAAATGTCTACGTATAATATGTATATTTGAATAAATAACTTTGAAATCAACTAGCGCCAATTTGGTTTTGCTCGTGCTTCATCCAGTTTTGCTCATTTTAAGTCTGACTTTATTTCTCTCGTATTTGAATCATGATCTGCTGTCTGGAAAACTTGATGTTCTGTTCCCTAATTCTGCGTGAAAATAGTTACAGAATTAAAATTTGTTTCGACTCAAAGCGACTCGCTGCTCTGCTGGCTAGGTGTGAATTATTAACATCGTTGCTCCTGTTACAGGGACGTATAGACATGTAGTGCTCTGTGCAAAAAATAATGTTAACAGAGCGTTTTAATTAAAATGATAATATGCGGGCTCTAGTCAATGAATGTGTTCATATACGTGGCAGAATTTAACAAAAGCCTCCCCTTTGAAGGGACATCAGGATGGGGCGCTTACACGCTGTCCATATGGTCACAGTGAAAGCCACAGCTTGCTGAGGCTTGATGGTGGAGGTTTTCAAATAGTGCGCCGCCTTTATACTTCCAAGACCGTAGTAGAAGTCACTCTAAAATTGCATTCATTTTCAGACACCTGAACTCTTATATTTGTTAATGTACAAGCGGTATTAAGAGATGAAAATAAATCTACAGTATTGTGTGTGTCACAGCTAGTTGAATACACGAGGCTTTTAAACAAGGGTTGTCAACTGTTGCTACCAAACTAAAGCCTTTGACTTCTTAACTGCATAAGATATTAATTCAGAAACCTGAATTTTATGGCGTTAAGGGCAAAGAAATTGCAACATTATTTCTGCAGTGTTTCGGAAAGGTGACATAAGTCAGTTTCCACAAACCATTTTTCATAATTTATTGACAACGTATACTGGTTTATGTCGAGTTGGTTTTTTTCTATATGAATTACTGTAATGCGAGAAATACTTATGTATTTTTTTCCTAGCGAGCAGATGTTCCGTAAGTTGTCAATAAATTATCTGTAGTAATGTCACGAGAGGTCTGAGATCTGCCGATAAATCCACGAGCGAAGCGAGTGGACTTATCTGAGAAATCTCAGACCTCGAGTGACATTTATTAGGACTATTTCGTGAATAAAATAAAAATTTAAATAATATATCCCCAAAAATTCGATCACAAAATGTTAATAATTGCATATTAACGAATACTTAACCTATTCAGACACTGTGAAGTTGAAATACTCGTAGATGAATATCGATTATTGCAATAAAGAAATTCGATGTTATTATTCAGTAATGCCAATTGCGAAAAGCGAAATAAAGGCTTAACATTGTTAATTACATGTACTGCACTTTTCTCTTATTATTATAACAAATACATTTTCATTATCTACTGAAATCATAATTTAATTTAACAGTTACAGTGGGGACAGCTTATGCTTATGTATTCGCAGCGAGACATTTTGCTACACAGTGAAGCCATCTCTGTATAGATAGGCCTAATTAAAACACGAATTTTATTACGCCATACGAAAGGCAGTTTGATCAAAGACATTATTACTATGCAAGGTCTTTGAGTTTGATATGCGATGATGTTACATAAATTTCAACGTCTATTAACTGTTTAATTTCAATACAAATGTTATAGGCTACAATTTTATAGGTTACGTTAGGCCTACCTGTGGAAGCAGGACCAATGTCAGCTGTGCCTTGTTTCGACGTTACTTACAATGAGTGCTACACGATAGCATTTTTTATAGCTCGACAAACGCATTCTCGCTGTAGTGTGTAACGGAACTAAAGCTGCATCTACACAGTTCAATATTCCAATCGCATATGCGTGCAATCTGGGACGAATAGAATCACGTTTAAAAGGTACGTTCAATTAAGATGCATAACGATTTTGTGTCTACATGGTGCGTCGTTTTGAACGTCGTCTTCACTGCGTAAATATATTAATTATTATTAAATATCAATCTTGCATTCATTGCTTTAAAGTTGGAAGAAAAGTTTAACCGTGTAGTTGCAGCTTAATGTATTCATGATCATCAATTTACGGGGAAACAGTTGGCGACAACGACTAAACAAAAGAACGACCATGCGATAAATTGATAGCGATAAATCTAGCTGCAGAAATTATCGCAAAGTCTGACTGTGATTGGTTGGAATTCAAAATTTCATTACACTTCATTGGTCGAAAATGGAATGACATAATATAAACGAAATGTTCAAAGAAGGTTTGTGGAAACTGACTTATGTCACTTTTCCCAAGCACTGCAGATTTTATATTTAAGTAATAGCCTAGATCATATATACCCAGATAGTTCGGCCTTATAGGCTTTGAGGTTAACAATTTTTGTCAGGTTTACTACGCTACCATCTAGTTGTTACATAAGGCGACATGTCATAATTCCCATTTGAATTGCATTAGCGACTGTACTGCCATCTCGTGTTCGTTTACGACGGACGGGTGGCGATCCTGGCGGTTGTTCTCTTCAAAGTGCTGCCGATTTTAACATAGCGATGAGTTATTTGTTACATATATGATCTAGGGTAATAGGAAGCGGGTAGTTGAGATTAAGTGACGGTTTTCCTCATTAAATTTAATTGTCACTTAAAGCTTTTTAATTGACACTTAAAGGGATAATGCATTTCACCAACACAAATTGGACTTTAAGTTCTTATTAATCTACATTTAAGTTAATTGGTCAATATTTTGTCATGCCACGGCCACAAGTTTGCCTAACACAAGATACAAATTCAGGGTGGAGCGACCGGAATCTGCTTCTCAGCCCAGAGCGGTAGCACTGATCTACCGTGGCAGTATTATTATTATTATTATTATTATTATTATTATTATTATTACTATTATTATCAGATTTTTTAATTCGAAAGATATTGGAGAAAAAAATTTGAGTACAAGGGTACAGTACATATGTTATTCATAGATTTAAAAAAGGCATATGACTCGGTTAAGAGAGAAGTTGTATATAATATTCTTATTGAATTTGATATTCCCAAGAAACTAGTTTGATTAATTAAAATGTGTCTTAGTGAAACTTACAGCAGAGTTCGTATAGGCCAGTTTCTATTTGATGCTTTTCCAATTCACTGCGGGCTAAAGCAGGGAGATGCACTGTCATCTCTACTTTTTAACTTCGCTCTAGAATATGCCATTAGGAAAGTTCAGGATAACAGACGGGATTTGGAATTGAACGGGTTACATCAGTTTCTTGTCTATGCGGACGACGTGAATATGTTAGGAGAAAATCCACCAACTATTAAGGAAAACGCGGAAATTCTACTTGAAGCAAGTAAAGCGATAGGGTTGGAAGTAAGTATATGATTATGTCTCGTGACCAGAATATTGTACGAAATGGAACTACAAAAATTGGAGATTTGTCCTTCGAAGAGGTGGAAAAATTCAAATATCTTGAAGCAACAGTAACAAATATAAATTACACTCGGGAGAAAATTAAACGCAGAATAAATAAGGGAAATGCCTGTTATTATTCGGTTGAGAAACTTGTGTCACCTAGTCTGCTGTCGAAAATCTGAAAGTAGAATTTATAAAACAATTATATTACCGGTTGTTCTTTATGGTTGTGAAACTTGGACTCTCACTTTGAGAGAGGAACAGAGATTAAGGGTGTTTGAGAATAAGGTTCCTAGGAAAATATTTGGGGCTAAGAGGGATGAAGTTACAGGAGAATGGAGAAAGTTACACAACGCAGAGCCGAACGCATTGTATTCTTCACCTGACATAATTAGGAACATTAAATCCAGACGTTTGAGATGAGCAGGGCATGTAGCACATATGGGCGAATCCAGAAATGCATATAGATTGTTAGTTGGGAGGCCGGAGAGAAAAAGACCTTTGGGGAGGCCGAGACGTAGGTGGGAGGATAATATTAAAATGGATTTGGTGGAGGTGGGATGTGATGGTAGGGACTGGATTAATCTTGCTTAGGATAGGGACCAATGGCGGGCTTATGTGAGGGCGGCAATGAACCTCCGGGTTCCTTAAAGCCAGTAAGTATTATTATTATTATTATTATTATTATTATTATTATTATTATTATTATTATTATTATTATTATAGATCCTATATGCAAAATGATAGGATGCACTTCTCAAGACCCAGACATATACTCAGAATAAGTAGAACTGAAATATACTTGCTCACTGCAAAAAAATAGGAGTTTGGGGAAGGTGCGTTAAATTCAAATCAACTTTTTGAAATTCGTTTAATTCTCACAATTACATTTAACTCATTAGGCCGTAATTTTCTAGTTAAGTTGCTGAATTAATTTTTCTGCCGTTGGCGACAAGCGGGACTGTCGATGCAGCAGGGGACTGAGGAATTGGAAGGGGAAGCTCCCATACTTTCCAGACGATCAGATAAGACTCTGAGATAATTTCCGACGGTTGGCACGTACAAAGGAAATTGAATGTTATTTATGGCAGCTTAATACGATATAAAGCACATTTTTGTCATTTTATTTTACGAAATGTTATTTATGTAACCAAGTTGTCTCCTTTTGAATTTTAACGGAATATCAGTAACGATATATTGTGTACATGAGATATACGGAATATCAGTGACAATATATTGTTACATGAGATATACGGAATATCAGTAACAATATATTGTTACATCAGATATACGGAATATCAGTAACAATATATTGTTACATGAGATATACGGAATATCAGTAACAATATATTGTGTACATGAGATATAAGGAATGTTAGTAACGATATATTGTGTACATGAGATATACGGAATATCAGTAACGATATATTGTGTACATGAGATATACGGAATATCAGTAACGATAATATAGTTTGTACATGAGATATACAGAATATCAGTAACGATATATTGTGTACATGAGATAATACGGAATATCAGTAACGATATATTGTGTACATGAGATATACGGAATATGAGTAACGATATATTGTGTACATCAGATATACGGAATATCAGTAACGATATATTGTGTACATGAGATATACGGAATATCAGTAACAATATATTGTTACATCAGATATACGGAATATCAGTAACAATATATTGTTACATGAGATATACGGAATATCAGTAACAATATATTGTGTACATGAGATATACGGAATATCAGTAACGATATATTGTGTACCTACGTGAGATATACGGAATATCAGTAACGATATATTGTGTACATGAGGAATATCAGTAACGATAATATAGTTTGTACATGAGATATACAGAATATCAGTAACGATATATTGTGTACATGAGATAATACGGAATATCAGTAACGATATATTGTGTACATGAGATATACGGAATATCAGTAACGATATATTGTGTACATGAGATATAAGGAATATCAATAACGATATATTGTGTACATGAGATATGCGGAGTATCAGTAACGATATATTGTGTACATGAGATATACGGAATATCAGTAACGATATATTGTGTACATGAGATATACGGAATATCAGTAACAATATATTGTTACATTAGATATACGGAATATCAGTAACAATATATTGTGTACATGAGATATACGGAATATCAGTAACGATATATTGTGTACCTACGTGAGATATACGGAATATCAGTAACGATATATTGTGTACATGAGGAATATCAGTAACGATAATATAGTTTGTACATGAGATATACAGAATATCAGTAACGATATATTGTGTACATGAGATAATACGGAATATCAGTAACGATATATTGTGTACATGAGATATACGGAATATCAGTAACGATATATTGTGTACATGAGATATAAGGAATATCAATAACGATATATTGTGTACATGAGATATGCGGAGTATCAGTAACGATATATTGTGTACATGAAATAACTGCGACTGTTAGTTACGGCAATGTGTAATTAAGAATGTTCATGTCAATTTAACAAATATAGTTTTTTTTTATAAATCTTAGGGAAATATGCAATACTTATTTTAGTCTTAACATAAGTCTGTAGGAAGTAATTTATTATTGTTATAACATTTTTCCTTCATTACGTCGAAACCTTGACTTTAAAAATAATTCCTGTTACGTACGGCAGTAGAGGCTTAAATACTTTTGTGCCATTTCGAACCATAAGGTACAGAAATCAGTTCCCAAGTATAAGGAAAATCTGTAATGGGGTATTCTTTTGAAGCACGATATGTTTTAGCAAGCTCAATGTGATAATTTACATCTCATCAACTAGACTTGTAGACCAAGTATATGGGGTGTAAACGATGTCGAAATATTAAATGACAGTACATATCAGACAGTACATTGAACAGAATTTCTAGTGAAATGTAATCATTCCTTATAATTTTATATCTTTTCAAGATTGATAGTAGTCAAATATTTGTTTAAATTTCGACTGAAAGCGAATACCATTTCGAATAATTACCAGTGACCTTGAGCCCAACACATACCGATAAACAACACAGTAACAAACGATCGCTTCATCGTTAGGTATCTGGCAAAGTAAAATGTGACTGTCTATACAAGAAAAGTGACTCAGAAACACACATTTGTTTCTGGAAAAATTTGGACAATTACAAGAAAATATTATTTTACTTTTAACATCAGTTCTTTATGCTTTACCACCAGTATATTTTTGGCATATTATATTGCTTGCACCCTGCTCTGCCATTCTGGATTCCTGAAGGTGTGGGATATAATGTAAGGGACTGGATTAATCTTGTTTAGAATAATGATTGACGGCGGGCTTATGTGAGGGCGGCAATGAGCCTCCGGATTTCTAAAATCCATTCGTAAATAAGTAAGGTAGTAAGACAGTTGAGGGCTTAATGGAATAGGGGTCAATGCCACAAAATCTAAATTGTGTAGGAGAAGCATTTATTTCATTTAGATTATTTCTCTTCAAGTGAAGAAAAGGTATTTATAAATGCTTACTGTCCAAATTTCACGAGAGAATACCTACGAGGGGGGGTATTGTGCTTGCGGGGTAAGAGGAGAGAGTAAGCCAGTAACTCAGCGTTCTTGAAGGAGCAGGTGGATAGGCGTGATGTCATTGGTCGACTGGGACAAACAAGGCTCAGTCAATGGTCGGCCGGTTCCGTGTCGGGGATAGGTTATAAGAGTGGGGGCAAAACTCGTATTCTTTGCTCGGATCTCCTCGTGAAATGCGGACTGTACCATGTTCGATAGACACATGCTACAAGACTGGAAGTTCATAAAAGAGGTCTTACGGACTTTTGGATTATCAGACAAACTAAAAATCAATAGGAATGTGGCATGGGCCCCTTTTTCACTGGACCCCTCATTTACAAGTCACATTCCGTAATGGATACTTATTGACGTTTTAAAAAGTGAGCCATGCGCTACCAATCTGTCTTTACTGTGATATGACATGTGATTCATCTACCTTACTGTCGTTAACAAGTATATACTATGCAATTTTAGGCTTTCAGGTAAATGTAATCAGCTGAGCCAGGATTCATAAACAATTTCGTATTTTTACTAGCTAGTTGAATTTGGCGCAAGAATATTTTTGTGCGACATCGTGCGTATTTGCTTGTTTTCCGCACAGAACCAATACGCGGTAAGTGTGAAATACCACATTCAGTATTCCCAACGTAACACACATAACAATTTCCCTCTTCTTACCGCTTAACCGCGACATTCATTTTACTGCTCTAGGCTTTTAACATATTATTTTTACAGACGTTTAACATAGTAATAATTATAAATTGGAAACTTACCACTGCAATTTCACCTAAATTGCAATGATAATTATTGTTTTTAAATATTTGCAAAAATTAAGTGAATTCTACTACTCCACGAAACTTATTGCATTCCTGATACAAATAACATTAAGGAAGCCGTGAAAAAATCAACAAGATTCCAGATGCCGATGTTATTACTGCAATGTGTTATATAAATAATAGCCTATTGTTAAAATATTAAAATTAAAAATAAATCATTACATAACCTTACCGTTGGTTTTAAGTTCGCATTTATAGACTGGGGGAAAAAAATACAGACGTATATCACGGCCTGCTGGAGTATAGTAAACACAGAAAACATTTTATAGCAACAATGTTGAAGAAAGATATTTTGGTTTTCCGAAGTTGCCGTCATTAAACAGAAACCAACATGGAGATTTCATTGCAACTAATTAGAAATTCGTCTTTCAGGTATGTAATAAACGATCTTCGCACAAAATAATGTATGATACACGAGCGGTATGTTTGTTTTCATGTTCTCGGAAATTAAAAAAGCTCAACTACGTTTCGCTTTTTCAATATTTTCCTCTAATATGGAAACGTCAACATACCGCTCTTGTAACGTATATTACTATTATACGTATTTTGAAGGTCATTAATCATGCATGTTTTCGCATATTTGTGACGTTCTTTCATATAATAGACTGTTGTGCTTATATTGTAATATAATTTCAGTACTTTATTGCACTAACCCCAAATTTTGAAAGTTTCCTAAAAACAAAATAAAATTGTGGACTGTTTGGTTGTTAGGTTACAATATTTCTTGATTAGGTAATTGTACTCGATGACTTGAAATTCTTTCCCATGAAGGGTAGCTGTGGAGAAACCAAAACAAACATTCCCTGCTTTTGTTGCACTTGTCCTTGAGTAGGGAATTGAAGATATTGAACTACTGCATAAGAAGAAGCATTTCATTTTTCATTTCATGTATTATATTCCATGGATCTTACATTAGCAATGAAGCTTGAACATGTGGAACAAGTAAAATTCTTACAAGATTACAATTACAATTTTTACAATTTCATTTTCAATTGTTTACAATTTTTTGGCGAGATGTAGTGAGATGAAGTGAGGCCGAGGAATCGCCTTCCCAAGCATCTCTACCTACCTGACTTTAACACCCTTGCCCATCTTTTCTCTGTTTCACTTATTTTTGTTGACGCTTCAGCAGTTCGTTTGTCAAGTGCGTGATTTTGTTATATTTTGTATGCGGTTTGTAAGAGTATGTTCGTTCGTGAGCCTCCTGCAAAATTTATTGCAACTAGTAGAATTCTTAATACTGATATTTGGTCCAGTAATCTCATGTGATGTTGAATGATCTTTTTCAGCATTCAAAAATATCTTTGTAGTTAATGGAAGAAAACAGAGAACCTTGAAAATTTGTTAGTTGTGTGTTGTAGCAAATAAACATAAAGGAAACAAAGAAATAAAGTTTATACATTTGATTACACAAATGTAACACCTTCAACAACTTCTACATTGGACAGACAGGCAGATCGTTTCAAACACGTTACAAAGAACACATCGCAGCCATAACAAAATTACAAAACACCTCCACATATGCAGAACACATCACAAATGCTAACCACACCCACAGAGACATCAACACAGACGTCCACACCTATGGAGTAACGGTCAGCGCGTCTGGCCGCGAAACCGGGTTCGAATCCCGGTCGGGGCAAGTTACCTGGTTGAGGTTTTTTCCAGGGTTTTCCCTCAACCCAATACGAGCAAATGCTGGGTAACTTTCGGTGCTTGGCCCCGGACTCATTTCACCGGCATTATCACCTTCATATCATTCAGACGCTAAATAACCTAGATGTTGATTCAGCGTCGTAAAATAACCCAATAAAATAAAAAAAATCAACACAGACATGGAAATACTACACATCCAACCAAAAAGCCAGAAACTAAACACACTAGAACAATTTGAAATTACAAAACACCTCCACATATGCAGAACACATCACAAATGCTAACCACATCCACGGAGACATCAACACAGACGTCCACACCTGTGGAGTAACGGTCAGCGCGTCTGGCCGCGAAACCGGGTCGGTGCAAGTTACCTGGTTGAGGTTTTTTCCGGGGTTTTCCCTCAATCCAATACGAGCAAATGCTGGGTAACTTTCGATGCTTGACCCCGGACTCATTTCACCGGCATTATCACCTTCATATCATTCAGACGCTAAATAACCTAGATGTTAATTCAGCGTCGTAAAATAACCCAATAAAATAAAAAAAATCAACACAGACATGGAAATACTACACATCCAACCAAAAAGCCAGAAACTAAACACACTAGAAAAATATGAAATATACAAACACACAAAAACACACCCCAAAAAAATTTTCAACACACAACTCAACTTCAAAACACACACACTATTTGACTCTACACTATATCACAGGAACACACCCTCACAGGAAACAGAAAAAGTGGCACCAAGACCAACAACGACCAGTTCTGAAGATGACCCATGAATAGGTAGAAACATGTAAACGAGGTACGTTGAAATTTAACACAGGAAAGTCTTACCATACATATTCCGAAATAAAGTCTATATTTTAACCTTAATGTCAAGCCCTAAAAAATTGAATTTCGCATTTCTGTATTCTTCTTTTAAGATGCATATTTCAGGTTTTGTTTGTGTATATTAATCCTATGCCCAGTGATCAGGAGTAGACTTTTGGGTATTTGACCGTGTCTTCAAACTCAACATTTTCAGCGTGTTGCTCTCTATACAGGTTCCATCACCAGAGCACATAGCTAAGGCTAGAGGCTTCGCCTGCTCTTGTTGGGCTCGTTACGCCAGACTACTCCAGACAACTTCTGAAATCGAAGTACACTTTGACAGTATATTTAATTCCTCCAACACGTGAAGATAATGAATTCGAACTCATAAATATCTGTCCGTTGTTATGTCTCGTTTTGCAAAGTTGATGTTTTTCTATGACAGCTGTTCCTCACGTGTCAGTTCACCTGATATGCCATGTTCAAATTGAAAGTTTCGAAGTAACGAATTAACAGATGAACTGTGAGTTGAAATGCCAATGTTCGTATGTCGTTAGAGATAAAATTTTATTCTATGAGACACTATGACAAGTATTAATTTGGGAGTTATCATTATAAACTTTTCGAATACAATAGTAGCCCAGTTGGTGTCATAATATTATAAGTCGTGTTAGAAATTTGAAATATATTTACTGAATAGTATTTAAATTTTTATCTTATTAATAATAATAATAATAATAATAATAATAGTAATCGTCGCATTAAGTAGAAGACTGTCGAAATTTGTAGTTAATAAACAATGTTTTTTATTTTATTTTATTTTATTTATTTATTTATTTATTTATTTATTTATTTATTTATTTATTTATTTATTTATTTATTTATTTATTTATATGTCATATCGTATCACGTCATACCATCCGTATATCATGTCACATCGTAACATATCATATATCATATCACATATTATATCATATGCCATTTATCGTATCGTATCGTATCAAGTAATTATTTATTTATTTATTCATTCATTTGTTGATGAACATAACAGGCAAAGCCCAATTACAATGTTCACGACTAACAAATTAATTGATAAAACATAAACAAGGAAAAGGAAACATACACTTATTAAGAACTGAAACATAAAAGAAAAAAGGGAAAGAAAAAAAAGAGAAATTGAAATAAGGTGTGAAAGTAGCTTCAAATTAACTAACAACAATATTCTGTAAAATATGATAACAAATAATTCTGTATCTAGAGAAATTCATATTGAAAATATCAACATTCGGATGAGGATGTAATTTATTGTATAACTGTAACATTTGGAAAACTGGGGAATTTTTGTGGGATTCAGTATTTGCCCTTGGTATGTAAAACAAATTTCGAAATTTCGTTTTAAGCTTAGGTGCATATAATGTTATATAATAAAATAAACCAACACAGTCCAACTTATTGTTAATAATTTTATAAAGAAAATTTAAAGATTGACTATTTCGTCGAATTTGCAAACTAGTAAAATGGAAATGTTGAAGCATTGTAGCATAACTCCCATAGGTAGGATAATCATTATAAAGTCTGTAATATAACCATTTTAGAAATTTATTTTGAATTTTTTCTAGTAACAAGATATATTTGTTAGTAACTGGGTTCCAGATAACAGCAGCATATTCTAATTTAGATCGAACAATGGAATTATACAAAATTATTATAGTTTTCACTTTTAATTTACAAGAATTTCTCATAACAAAACCTAAACTTTTATAGGACAAATTTATAATATTATTAATATGACTATAAAATGTAAAATTGCTGCTAAATAATATACCTAAATCTTTATATTCATTTTCTGCTGGTAAAACTTTTGCCTCTATTTTATATGAAAATTTAATTGTATTTTTCAATCTAGAAAAGGTCATATGTATACACTTATTTATATTAAATAACAATTTATTATTAATACTCCATATATGTAAGTTTGTAATATCTGTTTGAAGTAGCTTACAATCTGATATAGTTTTGATTTCTTTATGCAATTTAATATCATCCGCAAATAATAAAATTTTAGAATGTTGTACACAATTCACAATATCATTAACAAACAATAAAAACAATAATGGACCAAGATTGGAACCTTGAGGCACACCAGAATTTACCGTAAAAGGCTTAGAAGTATGTCCATGAAAGTTCACAACTTGTACTCTTCCTTTCAAGTATGATTTAATTAACGATAGCAATGAGAAGGAAAATCCATATTGTTTCAATTTCAATAAAAGAATATCATGGTCAACTTTATCAAATGCTTTCTGAAAATCTGTATAAACAACATCAACTTGTAATTTATTATCTAGTTGGGAGGAAACAAATTGAGTGAAATGTAGTAAATTTGTAACAGTTGATCTTCCAATCATAAACCCATGTTGATCATGTGAAATTGATTTTGCTACGTAAGTATAAATTTGTTTATATATTAATGATTCAAATATTTTAGCTGGTGTCGATAAAACTGCAATAGGTCTATAATTTTGAATTTCGTTAATTTTATCAGACTTGAATATTGGAGTAATTTTTGTACATTTCCATTCTTTAGGGAAACAGTTGTGTTTTATGTCCAGCTTTAAAACACCAATAAAAGAAAAGATTATAACAACTAAAAATGTACCGTGTATGACAAACAAAAATGAAATAACATCTGGTTTTATCTCTCTGCCTCTGTGCAACGTCACAGTTTGTGTCGAAAGCGAAGAGAGATAGCAGTTTCTGTCTTCTGTTCATCTCAAATAAAACGTTCTGTCATAATGAAAAAATACTATGAACTTTTTCATGAACCTAATAATTACAGTATGTATCTGCCGATCCGGAGTTGCGCTCGGGTGCGGGTTCGATTCCAGCTTGGCCTGATTGCCTGATTGAGTTCTTTCCGAGGTTTTCCCCAACCGTAAGGCGAATGTAAGGTAAGCTAAAGGGAATCCTCGGACTCATTTCGCCAAATATCATCTCACTATCACCAATTCCATCGACGCTAAATAACCCCGGAGTGGATACAGCGTCGTTAAATAACTAAGTAAACAATAATTATGTCAGTAAATTTATTATAAAATAATTTGTTTTTATTTATCCTGCCTTTAATCGTCTCGAACAATCTGCGAAAGACATTCATAATTTTATTCAGTTGAGAGCTCGTATAACGAAACATGAAACTAAGTTGCTTGACTGTTTTATGAACACTATTTTTCTGGAAGGAATTAATTAAAATTGAACCTTTTCAACAGAGCTGCTTTATGACATAATAGTTACGTGTCAGGCTAATACGCTAAAGATCTAAGTTCCTGCTTCGAAGCTGCGATACATCCAATTTTTTATGGGGATTATGAAACTTCGTTAATTTTCCTGATAGTTGAATATGTACAAAGTTTACGGTGCTCAATTTTTTCTCGACGCTGCGAAATGTGATGATTTAGGAAATGGTCACACTCTTGTCAGTTATATTTGCAGTATAGTGTATATAAAGTCAGAATAGCAGTACAAATTGTATTTCAAGAAGTTATTATTTCTCCATTTGTTTTCTTTGCTAACGAAACTTTAATTTCACAGAATAAAGCAAGTGAAGTTTACGAACACTAGAGGTGACATAGTTAAAAAAATAACAAGTGGAAGGAAATATTTATAACTTTCGATCCATGAAGCTTTGCTTTATTCTAAAAGGATGTTTCAGGTTTTGACGGTAACATCAAACTGTTGCCGTTAAAACCCGAAATATGTCAAAATCAGTTTGAACAAATAAAAACTAGTTTGATGTAAGGCTCTATTATAATATATTGACGTCATTAGAAGATGGAACAGTGGAATCAAAGATATCTTTTATATTAATAATATAGAAACCAATACAGTTCTTATGCTGTTGATCAGGTTTTAGTAGCAAATACGGGACATTACTTACTAATAGCAATATATAAACTGAATACATCAGGTAATATAATATGAAAATATGAAATTATGAGAGAGGAAAACATAAGAAATATGGCCTTCAAAGGGAAATATCCTATATGAATTAAAATATTGGTAATTGACAAAATGGTAGAATAGCTGGTCAGTTTCAAGTGCATGGGCTACCGTATGGGATATGTAAAAGAACATGTCATTAATTAGATACTACAAAGATTCAAACAAATATACTGTACTATTGTGGTATTTTAAGAAAAACTCTAAACGGTAAAGTCAGAAAGGATTATCTACTAAAGTACTATAATATATAGACAATACTACTGTAGTTTTCTGAACGGATATGGGACACTTATAAATAAAACAAATGAACAGAATGGAAACAGTTGAAAAGTATTTCTTACGGGCAGTGGTAGGATGTCAGCTAATTGATCATAAGCGAAATGAATACATAAGGAAAAAAACTATTACAAATAGAAGATATTATTTCTAGAATAAGAATTTATGAGATAAAATGGAAGGGGCATGTGGAAAGAATGAATCAAGACCGACTTCCAAGCGTGGTTTTAGTTTATCACCCTATCGGTAGAAGAGACCAGGCACTCCTACTAAAGCGAGAATCACTATTTAAATCATATTTAAACTTTTAAGAATTTAGTGCTAATATTTATTAATTATAAGGGGCTTGCATAGTGATTAGTGGTCAAAAATGAGATTTTTTATTTTGTTTTTCAAAAGCAACTACAAAACTTGCTCCTTAAAACTAATATATTTGCAGACAGTTCCTTTAAATGACCTCGTTAAATTTGTTGGCGCATGTAATTCATATATTTTTTCTTTTTTATTTAATTTAGTTTTCCGTAAGTTGATATTTTTCTAAGTTAAGTGCATTTTTCTTTGAAACTACTTAATCTATTTCAACTTTTAAGAATTTAGTGCTAATATTTATTAATTATAAGGAGATTGCATAGTGATTAGTGGTAAAAAATCAGATTTTTTATTTTGTTTTTCAAAAACATCTAAAAAACTTGATGGCGCATGTAATTCATACATTTTTCTTTTTTTTTAAATTCAGTTTTCCGTAAATTGATATTTTTCTAACTTAAGTGCATTTTTCTCTGAAACTACTTAATCTATTTACATTGCATTTTTACAATGTTTTCTGCAGCCTATGCTCTACAAAGTAGATCTACGGGTTTATGAATATCACACACATAATATGACACAAATATACAGTATATGCATTGAAAATATGAGAACAAATGTTAATGAAATTTGAATACTCTTTCTGTTTCACTAACGGTGAAATATTTATCTTAATTTTGCTTTAGAATTTACATTATACGTTAATTGACAACTTAAAGAAATACGAGTCAAGATTCTAGCAAGTAATGTGCGCCTGAAAACTGAAGTACATTTAGCAAAGTGGGAAAACAGGTTAATAGTTTGGCCTTTTAATGCAGTTGGATACGAAACTAATTAGTTATCTTTTATAGCACTGAATTCAGAATGATTAATTGTATTACCATTGAATTTTTTATTCCACTCTGAACACTAAAAGTCTAGAAATATTGAACTTAACTTTTGTACTTTAATTATTTAATACATAGACACTACTACCTAGTCTCCTTATTGTAAATAGTTATAGATTTGAAAATTTTAATGTAATATTAATTTAACTGGTAACTTGAAGCAGTAATAGGCCAGTACGAAATGTTGCTGCAGTACGTGCTGTGCCGGGAAGACCTCAGGACAACCGTTGTAGGCATTGCCACAACGAGGTTGAAACTCTTGCACACGTCCTGGGATCCTGTCCGCACGGCGAAGCTCTGCGAAACGCTAGACGCTACCAAATGCGATCAATTATAGCCACTGCCCTTAAAGATGCCGATTACAACACCTTTGAAGAAGTACATGGTCTCTCCGTCACTGACAGTACACGGTGCATAGATATAATAGCTTTCAAGAACCTACAAGATCTGGATTCTTAATTGATCCCAATGTGCGTTCCGAAACGAATGAAGAACAGCCAGCAGAAGTGGATAAGAAAAAAATCTATAATCCTACTATTCCAATTACCTCCAAAAGTACCAGCTAGAAGAGCTTGAAGTAAACGGACTTCTGGTTGGAGTAAGAGGTACCGCTACTCTCTTCATGAAAGATGTGTTGAAGAGGCTTGGAATACCTACATCTATTATTCCGATTGTAACTTTAGCTACATTGAAAGGATCAATTGCTATCCTGAAGCATTACCTATATTCGAAATGAAACCAAGTTCATTAGCATTCTTTACTTTTTTGTAAAACTTGCCTCTCTAAAACTAGGTATATTTCCACCAATCACAAAATTTATTTGCAGCTATGTACTTGTAGGAGTTTCATTGTCAAAACAAAATCAATGGTTCAATGAACTTGTACAAATTTATATGGTTAAGTACTCTTTGTCTCTTGTGGCAGCTCACGAATGGTGAGAAGTTTTCTAAAATAAATTAATCCCTTGTGGTTGATGATTTCACAGTTAGTCCATTACAATGTCTTCATCGTCCTTTTTGTATAATAGGCCTAACTATAACATATTAATTTACTCTATAAGCAATAAAAACGAACATAATGCACAGTTGTTTCAATATTTATATTCTCCTTTTTGCGTCAGTTTAATTTATTTGTATTTTTGCCAAATGTCTGGTTATATTTTGCTTTGAATTAAACTGTAACATTTGCGGCTTCACTTTTCTCTTCTCGAAGATGTTAACCATTTGCGATTCACATGAGCACCAGCTGCGACACCATATTGTTCTGTTCCTAGAGGTTGATTCAGAGGATAGGAATTCTGAGCGCTCCCTTCATCCAATTATCTGCGAGATGGCGTCTCTGTGGAAACCGCTATTCGTTTAACTCCCTACATCTGCAGTACAATCTCCAGTTGTGTAAATCGTTCTTGCATGTAGCTATGTCTTCTTTAATAATTTCAAGTGTTGGGAAGCATATCTTATTACGATGTGTGTATTTTAATATAAGGTAAAGATTTTATTTTATAATACATTAAAACTCAATCAATATTTTACAATTACAATAAATTAATATCTCTTTAAATTAAAATCCATTAAGATCCAATGTCCTGTACAGAGAACGCAAAGATCAATATTAGGTCCCCTACTTTTTCTAGTGTCTATAAATGATCTTGCCCCCCTAATAAAAGATCTAGGTCATCCCATATTATTTGCAGATGACACAAGTATAGTAATTACAGCCAATAACTCCAACACATTCCAATCTTCAACACAGGAAATTTTCTTTAAAATATGTGACTGGTTCTCAGTCAATAAATTGGTATTTAATTGTAACAAAAGTAATATAATTCAATTTAAATCCTGTGCAAATTCAACCTCGCAAATTTCTAGCGCAATAATTAACAACAGATCCCTATTAGAAACAACGACAACCAAATTTCTGGGCTTAAAAGTCGATACTGTGTTAAATTGGAAAAATCATATTAAAGAAATTACCCACAAAATAAATTCAGCTTGTTTTGCTATTAGAACTATGTAAAAGATAGTAAATATCAATACCTTAAACACAATATACTTTGCATACTTCCACTCGGTAATGAGTTTTGGAATAATATTCTGGGGAAATTCCACAGATAGTTACAGTATATTTCTATTACAAAAAAGAGTAATTAGAATAATAGTTGGTGCCAAATCTAGGGAATCTTGTAGGGCTATTTTAAAAAACCTACAAATAATGCCCATGGCTTGTCAGTATATATTTTCATTAATAGTCTTCCTCGTATGTAATCGTGAAAACTTTGTAACTAATTCAACAGTTCATAGCATAAATACACGTCAAAGAAATTACTTTCATACTCCATCGGCAAGTCTATCATGCTATCAAAAAGGAGTGCGTTACATGGCAGTAAAAATTTTTAATAGCCTCCCTATCGATATAAAAAAATGAAACTCAAAACATAAGATTATTTAGGGCCAAATTAAAGAAGTACCTAATTTCTCACGCCTTCTATTCCGTAAGTGAATTCATGACATTCAATAACACTTCATGAAATTGATACTAAAACTATGTGTTGTACTAGTAGACTATATTGTAAATCTCGTCTGTATATATATATATATTTTTTTTTTTCATCTAGACTGTGACTATAAATAAAGACTTTGGATTCTTCGGAGGTTTTCCCCAGCCGTGGGACTGAAGCCGGATGGTCTATGGCGAGTCCTTGGCATCAACCCCTTTGATTTGATTACCTCCTTTGATTTGATTACCTGGTTGGGTTTTTCCGAGGTTTCCCCCACCGAAAAGGCAAATGCCGGGTTATATTTTGGCGAATCCTCGGACCTCATCTCATCTCACTACATGTCGCCAAAATGAAAAAAATTGTACAAAATTGTAAAAATTGTAGAAAATTACTAAATTGTAAAACTATAAAAATTTGTAAAAATTGTAATTGTAATATTGTAAAATGTTGACATGTTCCACATCTTAAAGCTTCATTGCTCATGTAAGATCTATGGAATAAAATAAATGAATGAATGAATGAATGAATAATAGTATTAAGCTTTTTGACTTGTTCCATATTGTAGCCGTAAAGCAATGTATGGATACCATGGAATGTTAATAAATGCAATACAATAAAATAAGGATGTGGCATTTAGTAACAACTAATGAAATAACTGGTACAATGGAAGTATGATTCCTGAGGATAAGGATGTGGTATTTAGTAACAACTAATAATATAGCTAATACAATGGAAGTATGATTCCTGAGGATAAGGATGTGGCATTTAGTAACAACTAATAATATAGCTAGTACAATGGAAGTATGATTCCTGAGGATAAGGATGTGGCATTTAGTAACAACTAATAATATAGCTAGTACAATGGAAGTATGATTCCTGAGGATAAGGATGTGGCATTTAGTAACAACTAATGAAATAACTGGTACAATGGAAGTATGATTCCTGAGAATAAAGATGTGGTATTTAGTAACACCTAATGAAATAACTGGTACAATGGAAGTATGATTCCTGAGGATAAGGATGTGGCATTTAGTAACAACTAATGAAATAACTGGTACAATGGAAGTATGATTCCTGAGAATAAAGATGTGGTATTTAGTAACACCTAATGAAATAACTGGTACAATGGAAGTATGATTCCTGAGAATAAAGATGTGGTATTTAGTAACAGCTAATGAAATGACTGGTACAATGGAAGTATGATTCCTGAGGATAAGGATGTGGTATTTAGTAACAACTAATAACATAGCTGGTACAATGCAAGTATGATTTCTGAGAAGGAGGATGTGACATTTATTAATAACTAATAACATAACTGGTAAAATGAAAGTATGATTCCTGAGAAAGAGGATGTGGCATTTATTAATAACTAATAACATAACTGGTAAAATGGAAGTATGATTCCTGAGATGGAGGATGTGACATTTATTAATAACTAATAACATAACTGGTAAAATGAAAGTATGATTCCTGAGAAGGAGGATGTGGAATTTATTAATAACTAATAACATAACTGGTAAAATGGAAGTATGATTTCTGAGAAGGAGGATGTGGCATTTATTAATAACTAATAACATAACTGGTAAAATGGAAGTATGATTCCTGAGAAGGAGGATGTGGCATTTATTAATAACTAATAACATAACTGGTAAAATGGAAGTATGATTCCTGAGGAGGAGGATGTGACATTTATTAATAACTAATAACATAACTGGTAAAATGGAAGTATGATTCCTGAGAAGGAGGATGTGGCATTTATTAATAACTAATAACATAACTGGTAAAATGGAAGTATGATTTCTGAGAATGAGGATGTTTCCATTTATGTGGGAAGTGACTGGGTACGGAGAATAGAACTGAAAACATTACAAAATGTCCATATATACGTACGTCTTATAGTCGATCATTTATGAATTACAGGCTTGCATATAGGTAGTAGGTACACTCCTGATTCTGTACAGATTATGTTCAAATATTAATTTGGAATGCGTCCTTAGTTTCTTTGCACTGTTTATATCTGTCATGTCGGACGTTAAATGTTGGTGATACTACTAGTTAAAACTAGTTCAGAATTTCTGATACATCGTTCAAAAAAATAATAATAATAATAATAATAATAATAATAATAATAATAATAATAATAATAATAATAATAATGTTTGAAGAAAGAAATAAACGATAAGAGAGAAAATGAGTGTTACAAAAGATATTGTTAAAATAATGGAAGAAATGCAGCTAAGATGGTGTAAATTTGTTATGAGAAGAGAAAATAGATTAAATAGAGAAGCCATAATTTTGAAACCTGAAGGACGAGGGAAGAGATGTAGACCACAACCCACATGGTCAGATTAAATGAAGATTATGCAGAAAAGAAACCTGACAGATGAAGACTGGCTAGATCGAAAGAACTGGAAAAAGATGATTTCTTGTGGTTGAGGAAACGTGTGCTATCATAGAAAATTCCTTGAAATTAATAATAATAATAATAATAATAATAATAATAATAATAATAATACTCACAATTAGATCTTAGGAGGCCACTTTTGATTCCACCATTTATTTATTTATTTACTTATTTATTTATTTATTCATTCATTCATTCATTCATTCATTCATTCATTCATTCATTCATTTATTCTGGTGTAGTTAAGGCCATTAGGCCTTCTCTTCCACAACACCAGGAATACAAATACAATAATAGAAATAAACAGAAAAAAATACACTATATACAAAGTAAAGCTACACAAGAAATAAAGAGAGAGAGAGAGAAAAAATACACTATTAACAAAGTAAAGCCACACAAAAATGTACACAGGTTGCAGTCACACAAACTTTAAATGATTGATTAAGTATCATAATTAATTCTATCCTAACTAATTAACTAACATAAACAAGAAACTTGCCATTTTAATCTAGATTAAAAAAGAAAAAAAAAACAAATCAATACTTCTAGCAATACCTAAAAACATTAACTAAGACAAAATTTTCCAATTTAATTTGGAATTGTGATAAAGTCCGGCAGTCCCTGACATCATTAGGTAACGAATTCCAGAGGCGAGGTATTTCTACAGTATAGGAAGATGAGTATAAAGACGTTCTATGATGAGGGTTAGAAAGAAGTGCTTGATGTCGGTTTCGAAGAGTTGTAAGAAATTGAAAGCGCTATAACAGATGTAGTTCTTCAAAGAAATATAGTCCCTTTCTCTTCTGGCAATATATTAATATTATAACTATTATAAAAAATTGTAAGCTATTATTACAAAGATCCAAAAGAATGATCAAATATATACTTTGTAGGAAATTTTGAGGGTACAAAGTGTCATTCATTAAGCGGGTACATACATTGAATGTGAATTCTTCTTCAAGTTTTAAAATGTTTATCCTAATATGGCTGTTTACCTGATAATATCGACTTCAATTTATTTTAATTTCCACCTTAATTATGAATTAACGATTAATTGTATTTGTTTGGATGTCAAGTCATGTATGAAACTCAGCTTAATTGAATAGCTAGATATGTCTGCAGCGCTGCACAATTGCAGGTATAGATGCAGGTGATCTGCAGTTGTGTTTCATCAGTATATGCTACTGTTAAAGAAGAATCGATCTCTCGGGCCATTTAAGAGTGCCGACATTGGGATAGTGGTGATACCAGCCAGAACCCCACCACCACCACCACCACTACCACCACCCCCTCCCTGACACAGACACACCGATATAGCACACACGATTTATTCACACCACCAAACCTCTCCCAAACAATCCCATAAACTTTCCCCATCCCCCATCCCTCTTTCTCCTTTCTCTCGATTCCAGTCTGGCCAAAATTAAAACGGGGCTCGCCTGGGTTGTAGAGTTACCCGTATTCAGATATCTGCGGTATACAGAGAGTTCTACTTGCGAAATGAAAAGACGTATCTGATATTTAGAACTCAGCCGCTACCTCGCTGCCGTAAAATTTCCTCGTCGTGCAGTCAGCTGGAAATCAATACTGGAAACATATACACGCAGCTGTATTGCTGGAGCTACATTAATTCCAGACAACTTTATCATGTCATACAATTGAATTAACACGAAGTGATACCTCTCGTCTTACCCATGCCAGGGATGCACAACTATTTACACGATTCGATATGATATGACACATTTTTAAAGCTTGTTTCAAAAGAGGTACCTTTTTTTTTCTAAAAATGTGTCCCCTTTTTATTGCCGTAATGCAATACTACACACATTTGTTGCTACACTGTTTTTACATTCTGTCTGAACTTAAAACAAAAAGTAATAGTAAACTATTTACAATATTTACAAGGATGTAAAGTCAGCTGACTGAATAGAGTTTATGAATTATTTAAAATTATTAATACTAATACTATTTTAACTGGAGTAGTATTTTCACTATTTACAATATAATACACTGCCGTGAAGTCTATTGACTTAATAAAGGTCGTGTATTACTTATAATTATTTTAACATATCTTACTACTACTACTACTGAATACTAATACTAATACTAATACTAATAATAATTTTAAGGGGAATTGGACGTTATCGCATGCAAAGTAATGGTAAAAATAGCCTATATTCTACCAGTCATAAATGTAATACTATTTATCACAGCTCTTTCATTTTTTTAGTGATATATGTATAAACATTAAGCTTAAGGATAGGGATCGATGGCGGGCTTATGTGAGGGCGGCCATGAACCTCCGGGTTCCTTAAAAGCTATAAGAAAATAATAATAATAGTAATAACAATAATAATAATTATAATAATAACAATAATAATAATAATAATAATAATAATAATAATAATAATAATAATAATTACTGAACAGGTTACATCAGCTGTTTGTCTGTGCGGATGACGTGAATGTGTTAGGAGAAAATCCACAAACTATTAGGGAAAAGACGGGAATTTTACTGGAAGCAAGTAAAGAGATAGGTTTGGATATAAATCCCGAATAGATAAAGTGTATAATTATGTCTCGTGACCACAATATTGTACGAAATGGAAATAAAATTGGAAATTTATCCTTTGAAGAGGTGGAAAAATTCAGATATCTAGGAGCAACAGTAAGAAATATAAACGACACTCGGGAGGAAATTAAACGCAGAATAAATATGGGAAATACCTGTAAATACTCAGTTGAGAAGCTTTTATCAACCAGTCAGATATCAACAGAGCTGAAAGTTAGAATTTATAAAACAGTTATATTACCGTCTGCTTTGTATGGTTATGGAACTTGGACTCTCACTTTGAGAGAGGAACAGAGATTAAGGGGGTTTGAGAATAAGGTTCTTAGGAAAATATTTGGGGCTAAGAGGGATGAAATTACAGGAGAATGGAGAAAGTTACAGAACGCAGTACTGCACGCATTGTATTCTTCACCTGACATAAGTGAAGGGCTCAGAGCCAAAGGCAACTAACCCACAATTACAAAATGAGTTAATAAGAGTTGATATTAAGAGGATCCTGACAAAAATGATTGCTTTCACAAATTATTTTAATTGGTCTACATTGAATAAATACAAAAAAAAATATCATGGACCTATAAAAACAAAATGTATAGTTTTGAAAAAAGGCCTAATAATGAACAATGCAAAATTGTGGGTTGGTCGCCTTTGGCTCTGAGCCCTTCAATTAGGAACATTAAATCCAGACTCTTGAGATGGGCAGGGCATGTAGCACGTATGATCGAATCCAGAAATGTATATAGTGTGTTAGTTGAGAGACCGGAGGGAAAAAGACCTTTGGGGATGCCGAGACTTAGGTGAAGGGATAATATTAAAATGGATTTGAGGAAGGTGGGATATGATTGTAGAGACTGGATTAATCTTTCTCAGGATAAGGATCGATGGCGGGCTTATGTGAGGACGGCCATAAACCTCCGAGTTGCTTAAAAGCCATAAGTAAATAATAATAATAATAATAATAATAATAATAATAATGATGATGATATACATAATGTTTTACGAAGGATATTCAGAAATGCAGCCCTCCAGTCAGAAAATAAGTGCTCTTCTAATACAGTATTGGAGCAAAAATATATAAAGCAACACATGGTTTGACAGAAGGTGTTAGGTCATGGCATCAACCAGGAGAGAGAATCACAATAGATCAAGTCGATCGTAGCACGCCTTATGCTATAGAGATATTCACGGATGGCAGCAAGTATCAAGGAAAGGTTGGTGCCGCTGCAGTGATATACAAACAGGGCTCAGTAATACCCTAGATCATATATGTAACAGATAACTCCTCGCTACGTTAAAATCGGCAGCACTTTGAAGAGAACAACCGCCAGGATCGCCACCCGTCGCCGTAAACGAACACGAGATGGGAGCACAGTCGCTAATGCAATTCAGATGGGAATTATGACGTGACTCCTTATGTACCAACTAGATGGCAGCGTAGTAAACCTGACAAAAGTTGTTAACCTCAAAGCCTATAAGCCGGACATATGTGTTACATATATGATCTAGGGTAATACGTAAAGTAAAGAGAAGATTACATGAAGCATGCTCCAACAATCAAGCTGAGCAGTTAGCGATATTGAGTGCATTACAGCTCATCAATAGTGAGCAGATGGAACTTGAGCTGAGGAAGATAGCTATATTCACGGACAGCCAAGTAACACTGGCTCTTCTAAAAATAACTCCTCAAACCATAGTAATATAATCGAGATAATACGTGAAAACATCAAAAGCCTAAAAGAACAGAACTTCATTATCCACTTCAGATGGGTCAAGGCTCATGTAGGAATAGAGGGCAATGAAGTCGCGGATAAAACAGCAAAAGAGGCAGCAACAGAAGATGGCCTTGAAGTGGCATACAACAGGAAACCTAAGACCACAATTGTAACGGAAATAGAAGAAGAAGGGTTCAACGAATTGGAGAACGACTGGAAAAACACACTTAAAGGAGCTATATGCAAGAAGTTCTTCCCGTCTGTACGTCAGAGGATGAAACAAAATATCACGCTGACAGCAGAAGTAACCGCTATGATCTCAGGCCATGCAAAAACCAAGGCATACCTACACCGTTTCGGGTTCAAAGACGACTCAACGTGTTCATGCCTTCAAGATGCACAAACGGTAGATCACCTAATATACTCGTGTGTCAAATTGAATAAACAAAGGGATATACTGAAGCAGGGAATATATAGAAATCAAGATAGATGACCAGTGTCACATGAGAAACTATTGTTAAAAACACTATAAGGGATTCAGAAACTTTGTTCAATCAATAGATTTCACATCACTGTAAATATTGTAAATAGTGAAAATACTACTCTACTTAAGGGGAGTTGGTCGTTATCGCATGCAAAATAATGGTAAAAATAGCCTCTATTCAAGCAGTCATAAATGTAATACTATTTATCAGAGGTCTTTCATTTTTGCTAGCTATGTGTGTATAAATATTAAGCTTTAAAATGAAAAAGAATGGTTACTCTATAGTAAATCTTTATCCTTAAATTATTTTTTTTAATTAAACACATTTTTTAATAAATTCACAATATGTCTATGATTAGGTACACTCTATTCACGTATTATAGCACATATTGAATTGAAAATTTGACCACTTACTACTAATAGATACTAAAGCATACCCTACTAAAATTATTAAAATATCTGTAATATTATGAGCATAGGCCTTATACTAATCTTCGTCAATTTTTTTTAAATTTATTGACTGTGATGATTGCTATAAGCCCTATGCCTATAATATATACAGATACAGTCACTACAATCATATCCCACATTCCTCAAATCCATTTTAATATTATCCCCCCATCTACGTCTTGGCCTCCCCAAAGGTCCTTTTCCCTCCGGCCTCCCAATTAACACTCTATAAGCATTTCTGGTTTTGTCAATACGCGCTACATGCCCCGCCCATCTCAAACGTTTGGATTTAATGTTCCTAATTGAAGGGCTCAGAGCCAAAGGCGACCAACCGACAATTTTGTATTCATTATTAGGCCTTTTTTCAAAACTATACATTTTGTTGTTATAGATCTATGATATTTTTTTGTATTTATTCAATGTATACCAATTAAAATAAATTGTGAAACCAATCATTTTTATCAGATCCTCTTAATGTCAACTCTTATTTACTCATTTTGTAATTGTGGGTTAGTCGCTTTTGGCTCTGAGCCCTTCCGTTATGTCAGGTGAAGAATACAATGCGTGCAGTTCTGCGTTGTGCAACTTTCTCCATTCTCTTGTAACTTCATCTCTCGCAGCCCCAAATATTTTCCTAAGAACCTTATTCTCAAACCCCCTTAATGTCTGTTCCTCTCTCAAAGTGAGAGTCCAAGTTTCACAACCATACAGAACAACCGGTAATATAACTGTTTTATAAATTCTAAATTTCAGCTCTTTTGAGAGCTGACTGGATGACAAAAGTTTCTCAACCGAGTAATAAGAGGTATTTCCCATATTTATCCTGCTTTTAATTTCCTTCCGAGTGTCATTTATATTTCTTACTGTTGCTCCAAGATATTTTAATTTTTTTACCTCTACAAAGGATAAATCACCAATTTTTATATTTCCATTTCGTACAATATTGTGGTCACGAGACATAATCATATACTTTGTCTTTTCGAGATTTACTTCCAAACCTATCTCTTTACTTGCTTCAAGTAAAATTCCTGTGTTTTCCCTAATCGTTTGTTGATTTTCTCCTAACATATTCACGTCATCCGCACAGACAGGCAGCTGATGTAACCCGTTCAATAATAATAATAATAATAATAATAATAATAATAATAATATTAGTAATAATAATAATATAATAATAATAATAATAATAATACCGGTTGTTCTGTATGGTTGTGAAACTTGGACTCTCACTTTGAGAGAGGAGCATAGGTTAAGGGTGTTTGAGAATAAGATGCTTAGGAAAATATTTGGGACTAAGAGGGATGAAGTTACAGGAGAATGAAGAAAGTTACACAATACAGAACTGCACGCATTGTATTCTCCACCTGAAATAATTAGGAACATTAAATCCAGACGATTGAGATGGGCAGGGCATGTAGCACGTATGGGCGAATCCAGAAATGCATATAGAGTGTTAGTTGGAAGACCGGAGGAAAAAAGACCTTTGGGGAGGCCGAGATGTAGATTTGAGGGAGGTGGGATATGATGATAGAGACTGGATTAATCTTGCTCAGGATAGGGACCAATGGCGGGCTTATGTGAGGGCCGCAATGAACCTCCGGGTTCCTTAAAAACCAGTAAGCACTATTATTATTTTTATTATTTATGAATTATGGGATCCAGTATAAGAGAGAGAGTTTTCTGGTCTTATACCATATTAAAAGATTTTCTCCCCTTAAAAGAAAGTCCATTATGCAGTATAGATGATAAAAGATTCAGTTTCTGAGTGATCTATACATCTGAAACTTGCGTGTAATTAACTTTTCGAGCAGAGTGTACAGCTCTTGGTTTATACTCCGGGGAGAGAAGTTGAGACATATCCGTCCAAGTCAACGCGTCGAGTCGCTTTCTCTGTGATTTGATGGATCGTGGAGTACTTTATGTTCTCAGATACTTCTCTCAGCTTTGATGTTTCACTCTTATTGTTAAAGTTTCTGAGCTGCTTCACAGGAATTTCTCGACTGTTCTGTTTCATCCTGGTGAGTGTCCACTAACTTTTCTTTCTTTTAAGAGTCTCTTAGAAAGCGTATATAACTTAGAGGATTCCTAAAGTCGTCCTTATTCTTTAACCTCAGAATTAAATCCTGTTTCTAGTTGTTTGAAAGAAAAGGGTCAGCCGTACCTATATTGCATTTCACTAGTTTAATATCTTGAGATAATTTTCGAAATTTCTAATTTTAGCTTAAGTCAATTCGCTAAATAAGTTAAAGGTGAACTTTACGTAACCTGATTGCAATAACAACAATACCGCAGCACCTGTTATCAAATCAAAATATTCATCTAACCTTAAGAATTTTATAATAAAAGTAACTGTCACCACGGGACGAATTTTGAATGATTAAGAAAGGACTTCAAAATATTCATATACACTTATACATTTGGGGATACAAATGTTACCACGAAAACGAAATGCTAAAAATGTATTTAGTATGAAGTGAAATTAACTTTATAGTAATGTGTGAATTTTCCGTCAGTGAGGGTGAGAATGAAAATCGTTGGGTGTAACCACTTTGAGACAATATTCCTGGATCTGTATTCTTGGGCGAATTTTTTTGGGTAAATTTTCTTTTGGCCAACTTCCGTTGTGCGGACTAGCCTGGTTTTTTACGAGATTTATTAATAAGTACATGTCGTGTCAAGTCAGAACATAGCTGAAAATCCTTTAATATATGTCAAGTCAGTAGGTACGTGCCTGGTGATTCTTTTAATCCACTAGGTATGCCAAATTTCTTCATGTCATGTCAGAACATAGCTGCCAATATTTTAGTATATGTCTAACCAGTACGTAACTGCTGAATCTTTTAATGTAGGGTAAACATTGGTAATTTCGTGGCAGTGGTTATTTCGTGATACTTTTTCTTTGCTCTTTTGTGAACTAACCAATGGTGTTACGAGATCCAAATTTCCGCCAAGGGATTGCATATGTTGTCCAGTTTCCAGAAACATACAGCTAAGCTTTGTGTGACTATTGTAGTTGCTTCAGTGAGCTTTTATGTTTGGAGAGAGCAAGTTTGCGTCCACTTCTCAGGCATATGATATTTGGTACAAAGATTTATTGTATCTTCAAGAAATTTTAGGAATTTTTGGAATTTTAGATACATCTGTAGTCGCCATATAGGCTTAGCTTTACTCATAGAAATCTTAGCTGTTTGAGGCGAAATTTTGTTGAGCATTAAGTGTTACATTTTATACTATTTTAAAAATTGTATTACAATAGGAATTTTAGAAATCTGAAGACAAGATGTGATAACAAAAAAGAAAACGGAGACGTAATGGGTTCAGTGTAGCTTCTGTTTGAATTGTTATCATGCTAAGTGTCAATGATAAGTCCTAGATAACTTACTAGCAAGAATTGTGACAGAAGATGGAACATGGCTCCACCATTTTGGACCCGAGACAGAGGCAGACAATGGAGTGGCATCATGCAAATTCACCAAAGAAATAGAAATTCAAAAGTAAACCTTCGGCAGGAAACGTTATGGCTACTGTGTTTTTCGATTCAGAAGGACTCTTGCTTGTGGACATCATGCCACACGGAACCACCATTAATACTGACGGGTATGTTGCAACTCTCAAGAAACTTCAAGTTCGACTGAGTCGTGTTCGACGACATCGGGAGAAGCAGGATGTTCTGCTATTGCACGACAACGCACAGCCATATGTCAGTCACAAGACCACAGACCATAACAAAAAATTCGGATAGACAACACTGAAACACCCGCCTTACGGTCCTGAACTGGAACCGTGCGATTACCATCTCTTTGGTAAACTGAAGGATCCTTTCGCGGAACGAGGTTAGAAGATGACTCCCTTGTGCACGCTGCTAAAGAGTGGCTCAGACGTGTTGGTCCAAACTTTTACTGTGCTGGTCTACAGGCCCTCGTTCCTAGGTTACGTAAGGCAGTTGAAAGGGACGGGGATCATGTGGAAAAGTGACATTTTGTTCCTTAAGGATGCATCTACGTTCTGTGAAAATAGCAAAGCTGTAGGATAAAAATATAATTTTTAAACAAACGTTATGCATTACTTTTGGAGTTACCCTAGTAATATAGGCTATAGTATAGTCAGTAATAAAAGTTTTCACTCTTTCAGGGCAAAGAATATCCCTTTTCAATTTCAATTTTTACTTTGATTTCATTCTTATTATGTGTTGATATGTATTTCTATGTTTTCTTGCTATGAATATTAGACGGAATTATTATGTTTGAAGTCTTGTAACAATAAGTGAGAATTTCATTTGACTTTAATGAATTTTTCCACAATTCTTCTACCTCTCACGAAATTATCAATGCAATATCACGAAATTACCAAGGTTATATAGCCACCGGCGTGGCTCAGTCGGTTAAGGCGCCTGCCTGCCGATCTGAAGTTGCGTTCGGGCGCGGGTTCGATCCCCGATTGGGCTGATTACCTGGTTGGGTTTTTTCCGAGGTTTTCCCCAACCGTAATGTGAATACAAGGTAATCTATGGCGAATCCTCGGCCTCATCTCGCCAAATATCATCTCGCTATCACCAATCTCATCGACGCTAAATAACCTAGTAGTTGATACAGCGTCGTTAAATAACCAACTAAAATAATAAAACCAAGGTAATCACGAAATAACCAACCTTTCAGCTTAAGTTGTAAAAGTGGTTTTTGGCATATATTCAAGAACGTATCCAATCTTTTATGTCTCCAGAATTGTACAGCAAGTTATCGTCTTTTAGATGAAAAAATCGGAATAAGGATATATTTACACATTTGCATTTTAAATTAGTTTTCATGAAATTATCACGAAATTACCAATGTTTACCCTACTACGTATGCCAACTGAGTCGTCGTCGTCATCATCATCATCATCATCATCATCATCATCGTCATCGTCATCGTCATCGTCATCGTCATCGTCATCGTCATCGTCATCATCGTCAAGTTTTAAGCCTCTAAAGGCCTGTTCCGGTCTCGTGCATTAAACATTTGTTAAGTCCATCTTTTCTTTGGTCTGCCAATCTTTCTTTTGCCTGTTGGTCTGTAATCTAATAGCAGTTTTGGAATGCGGTATTCTTCCTTTCTTTCCGCATGTTCCCTATACTTAGTTCTATATTGGTGTATCTACTCTGTTAGTTTAAAGATGCATAATCCCTTTCTTATGTCATCATTTCTCCTTTTGTCTAACAAAGTGTAGCCAGCTATACTCCTTAGGAATCTTATTTCTGCGGCCTTTATGTTTCTCTCTTCACTTTTTGTTAATGTCTAACATTCCGAGCCATATAGCAACATGGGCACTGCCATTACTTTATAAAATTTTAATTTTGTTTCTTTCCTAGTTTGTTTGAGGTTTCTTTTTATTGTTCCACATATATAGTTAGTACATACCTTACTTACTGGATTTTAAGGAACCCGGAGGTTCATTGCCGCCCTCACAAATACCGCCAATAGTCCCTATCCTGATCAAGATTAATCCAGTCTCTATCATCATATCCCACTTTCCTCAAATCCATTTTAATATTATCTTCCCTTCTACGTCTAGGCACCCCCCAAAGGTCTTTTTCCCCTCCGGCTTCCCAACTAACACTCTATATGCATTTCTTCATTCGCCTATACGTGCTACATGCCCTGCCCATCTCAAACGTCTGGATTTAATATTCCTAATTATGTCAGGTGAAAAATACAATGCGTGCAGCTCTGCGTTATGTAACTTTCTCCATTGTCCTGTAACTTCATCCCTCTTAGCCCCAAATATTTTCCTAAGCACCTTTTCTCAAACACCCTTAACCTATATTCCTCTCTCAAAGTGAGTCGAAGTTTCACAACCATAAAGAACAACCGGCAATATAACTGTTTTATAAATTCTAACTTTCCGATTTTTTGACAGCAGACTGGATGATAAAAGCATCTGAACCGAATAATAACAGGCATTTCCCATATTTATTCTGTGTTTAATTTCCCCCCGAGTATCATTTATATTTGTTACTGTTGCTCCCAGGTATTTGAATTTTTCCACCTCTACAAAGGATAAATTTCCAATTTGTATATTTCCATTTCGTACAATATTCTCGTCACGAGACATAATCATATACTTTGTCATTTATGTATTTACTTCCAAACCTATCTCTTTACTTGCTTGCAGTAAAATTCCCGTGTTTTCCCTAATCGTTTGTGGATTTTCTCTTACCATATTCACGTTATCTGCATAGGCAAAGAGCTGATGTAACCCGTTCAATTCCAAACCCTCTCTGTTATCCTGAACTTTCCTAATGGCATACTCTAGAGCAAAGGTAAAAAGTAAAGGTGATAGTGCATCTCCCTGCTTTAGCATGTCTGAACATAGCTGCCTATATTTTAATATATATCTAACCAATATGTAACTGCCGAATCTTTTAATGTACTGCGTATGCCAAATGAGTACATACCAAATTTATTAATGTAGCCTACGTCAAGTCTGAACATAGCTGCCAATCTTTTAATATAATATGTCAAGTTGATACATAACTGATGTATTTGAAGTTAGTACATAACTGCCAACACTTTTAATGTATGACAAGTACGTGCATAACTGCCAACTTTTAAGCTACGTCAAAGCCGTACGTATTTGATAGTTTATTATAAAACTAGCCGTACCCGTGCGCTCCGCTGCACCCGTTAGAAATAAATATAAAGTAATTACATAATTAAAATAGGGCGTTTGATCCAAGAAACATTCGTGTTTGATAGAAGGATAAATCGTTTAATATGTTACTTAATTTAAATTGCATCCAAATAATTAAAATGCGAACATTTCGGTCCAGAGACACTTATTTGGTGCAATGACAATTCCTTTAACACGTTTCTTAAATTTTATTACATGCAACCATAGTTTAATGAAGATTGACATCATTTAGATTTAATGTGTCCTATTTTATTTTACTTATTATAGGTTTCCATTGAATTATGGTAATAACTTAATTTTAACCCTTGTTTTCTACGTATTCAATAAATGGCGCTTGGCCCACTATGGTTATGAACCCTTCAAATAACTTAAATAATATTATATAATATTACATTACATTATACATTATATTATATTATATTATATTATATTATATTATATTATATTATATTATATTATATTATATTATATTATATTATATTATATTATATTATATTATATTATATTATATTATATTATATCATATCAGAAGTTACTGAAATAACATTATAGCATTATGTCCATCTAGAGAAACTACACTTTCCAATGGTGAAATAATAATTAATTATACAAATCGGTTAATTTAGCTTCCGATATTACTTCATACAAACACAGAAACATTCTCTGTAGGCTATCTTTCATACCTTTTGATTGTTGCTGTCCAAGGCCCCTTATAGACGAAGTCATTTGTTTTTTAATTCATTACACGGCCTAAAATAGCAGTTATTTTAATTTTAAAACTCATTTATCTCATTAAATATCAGTCCTACCAAAATTTTTCAAGAATAAAACGTATCGCAAATTACTTTTAAAGAAACGTTTGCTATGTAACATTTTTCACAAAAATCAATATTAAGCGAGATATTTCGATTTATTTAATTCAGGCCCCCTTATAACCCCCCTTTTAAATAATGTATTTTGAATGCCATATAGCCTAAAATCTAAGCTACGACGAACTTAATTTATATTCCAATTTTCATCGAAATTGGTTCAGCCATTATCGCGAGGAAAGGTAACAAACATACATACAGATAGACAGACAGACATACAAACAAAAATTTCAAAAAAGCGATTTTCGGTTTCAGGGTGGTTAATTATATATGTTAGGACCAATTAGTTTTGGAAAATCGAAAATTACCAGAAACATTTCGGCTACAGATTTATTATTAGTAGAGATATGTCGTCAGTGTATACTTTCCAAACTCTTTAATGTGTTAAGTCCGTATAAAACGGCCTGTTACTTTATTGCATGTCACGTATGTCATGTCAGTGCCTAATTACCATGTATTTTAAAGCGTACTGTACAACTACCAATTCTTTCAATATATGTCAAGTCAATGCACAGTTGCCAACTTTTATATATATGAGTAATCGGTACACACATGCCTCTGATTATCAAGTGGTGTATTTTTTTTCTATAGCTTTATCTCCACCAGCACTGCAAAACGAGCGATTATTACTGTACACAAAGAGACTTTTTACAAGCAATCGTAATAATGTTCGTTGGTCATAAATAGTTCTTTAAACATTTTATATTCCAACACAGTTGTTCCAGTTTGTGGCAATGCTACAGAGTATTTGATTTGGGTTTATTGTTGACGTTTTAATGCATCGTAATATTTCCTACTTGCATTTACTCTTAGAGATTTTTTAATATTTGCTATAAACATGTTACTTAGACAAACTACTGGGAGTTTTCATGTATGTAATTTTTGTATAATTCAGGGAATTTAATAACTTATATTTGGGGTTACTGACAACAGCTAACAATAACAGTTAAAGCATTAGAGAAAATAGTGCTTACGCGAAAAGAGTGAAACTTTTTTCCATTTGTAAAATATTAGATTTTAAATTAATGTTAGTTTCTGTGTGACTTTTAAGGCAGGAATCCTTACCGTTTCGAATATTTACTCCATCATGAGAGAAATAAAGCACAAGAAATCTAATTTATTGGATCCATTGCACTAGCTACTACATGACTCATTGTTTTCCTTAATGATAGAACCGATATGTAGCTTATAAAATTTGAAGATTTCCGCACGTAAGATCCTATTTTAAAGCCAAAAACTCTCTACCAAATTGATCAACCCAAATTAATTAAGTAATGTATGCGCAATGTTCAAAACATACAGAGAAATAAAAAAATAGGTTGCAGCCGCCAAATTACTATTCAAGGAACGACCACTCATATAAATTAAGGGAAAGAAGACACAGGACGGACACTGGAAAGTTTTCTTTTCTCAATCGTACTATCGGGGAATGGAATGCTTTACCTGCAGAATTACTAAAGTCTTTACCAATAACCAATAATGTATTTAAAAATAGACTTAAGGACTTTACTAATAGACGGTAGTATATTATACACACTATTTAAAGGGTGTAATTGATATTTTGTTATTTGAAGTGTTGTATCAGTGGGCAGTGTCTAGTGTCGGTGAAGTCTGTTGTGTAAGTGAAGTGTGTTTGCGTCAGTGAAGTTCTATAGTTTATAGTTGCTGTGCAAAGTATTTGAACAGTGGAATGGTTTTGAAGTGTTGGTGAAATCAGAATAGAATCAGTGCAGTGAGTGAGTTGACAGCGAAATAAGTGTAGTGCTGAAAGGTACTTGTGCTGGTATGAACCTATCACACTCGTGTCTTAGTTCGAACTTAGGGTTAAGATACAAATTAGATTCACTTTAAATGTTATTTTAAGTGATCGTGCTTCATTTAATTTAGGGTGCTCATTGTTATTTTTATTAGTATTATTATTTATCATTATTATTAATTATTAATGTTTTTATTAGTTGTGTTTATTATTAATTGTCATTATTGAGTGTAATTAGTTACCACTGCCACCGGGTACATACCCATTTGCAGTGTGAATAGATACATATATACATGTAGTCTCTAATTTTCTCTTTTGAGATCTCATTGACAATGCTCATATTGAAATACAGCATATCTGAGATGCTGAAAGTGTTGTGGTATTATTGCAATTAATTTTTAGAATTTGTGACTCGAAATAGTGGTTTTATTTCTACAGCTCAGAATTGGTATTCTTCAGAATTATGAACGTCCTGAAATAGAAATCTAAATTGTTTTGTCAGAATTTCTTTTTTATTCTGGATGGAAGAATAGGAATAAATTTGAAACGGTACAGAATTCACATTTGAATCTTATTATGATGAATTTTTACGTAAATAAATCAGATTGTTTTGTTAATGAAATGGAGCCAATGTCGCCTTATTAGAAGATTATTCTGAATGGACAATGAGATCGGAATAGCCCACTGGGCCTAGATTCTTGAATGTTTGATGATGATGATGATGATGATGATTATGATGATTATTTTGTTATGCTGGTATATATAGTCCGCAACTGTACCGCCAACAGCCTCCTCTAGGACCGAAGAATGATCAGAGGAAGGTAGGTCTGTAGGCCTACCTTGGAGAAGGAACCGTCTCTGAAACTGAGAGAACGCGGAAGGGAGCCTTGATGTCTTAATGAAAGTAGGCCTACCTTGGAGAAGGAACCGTCTCTGAAACTGAGAGAACGCGGAAGGGAGCCTTGATGTCTTAATGAAAGTAGGCCTACCTTGGAGAAGGAACCGTCTCTGAAACTGAGAGAACGCGGAAGGGAGCCTTGATGTCTTAATGAAAATAGGCCTACCTTGGAGAAGGAACCGTCTCTGAAACTGGGAGAACGCGGAAGGGAGCCTTGATGTCGTAATGAAAGTAACTCCAATACGGAAGACTAACCACTAGGAAAGTTCTTGGTCCTCCAGTTTAGGGGTTGTTCGGCGGACTAGCAATTTACCATCATAATTTGTTAATTATGTACGGAGTCCAAACATGCCTACGAATTTTGAAGACAGGTTTGACTAAATCTATTCCGTGTAGTGAAGAAGTATATCCATATTTCTAACCACCACATGTTAACCAAACAGTAAAGTACAAAGAGTTAATTACCAGAATTGCATAAAAATACCTTTTCCAAAGCCTCCTTAGTACTGTACCATGTTGCAAAATATCTGTAGATACAGTAACTAATGTTTGTGTCATTATGACAGTTATCTTTAAATAACTTGAAAACGATTAGAGATACCTCAAAACAGATTGCGCCATTGTTTTTTTTTTTTTCAGAAAATTTCACATAATTTTGAGTACCTACATGACCCCCTTTCCATTTAAAATTCCAAAATTGCAGCCAAAATGGCAGCTTTTGAGATAGCTGAGGGCTAGAATCGAATGTGTCACTTGTAGAACATTTGGTCTTACAAATACTGGTAACACATATAGTAATCGAAAATCAAATATATGGAAGATATTTATATGGTTCCAGACTTTTGATTTACGGTATAATTCTCGTTATATTTCAGTGTAGGCATACCTTAACTACAAAACAATTTTCGTTATCAAATTTTATTGTAAAACGTACAGGGAAGGTAACATTTAAAAATAACCTCCCCGGATAAACGATGTAACATCAAATTATTAAAATATGTGATTTACATGTAAAAATTAATTATGAAGAATGTTTTTATAACAATAAATTGTTTCATTCAGTAACTGAAAACCTTGTATCCTTGATTAGTCAAATGGTTGTGCTAGTAAATATAGGCTAATGAATTACGCGAGTGAAATTATTTTCCTTTCTCATAAAATGAATTACAGTTTTGTCGGTTACATCTCTATTCCTACAGGCCAGTTACTATCTGATGCTTTTCCAATTCACTGCGAGCTAAAGCAAGGAGATGCACTATCATCTTTAATTTTTAACTGCGCTCTAGAACATGCTATTATGAAATTTCAGGATACCAGACCGGGTTTGGAATTGAACGGGTTACATCAGCTTCTTGTCTATGCGGATGACGTGAATATGTTAGGAGAAAATCCACAAACGATTAGAGAAAATACGGAAATTTTACTTGAAGCAAGTAAAGCGATAGGTTTGGAAGTAAATCCCGAAAAGACAAAGCATGTGTTAAGTCTCGTGACCAGAATATTGTACGAAATGGAAATAAAAAAAATTGGAAATTTATCCTTTGAAGAGGTGAAAAAATTCAAATATCTTGGAGCAACAGTAATAAATATAAATGACACGTGACGAAATTAAACGCAGAATAAATATGGAAAATGCCTGTTATTATTCAGTTGAGAAGCTTTTGAATTCCAGTCAACTCTGAAAGAAGCTGAAAGTTGCAATTTATAAAACAGTTATATTACCTGTTGGTCTGTATGGTTGTGAAACTTGGACCGTAATTTTGACAAAGGAATAGAGGTGAAGGATGTTTGGGAATAAGGTGCTAAGGAAAATATTTGGGGCTAAGAGGGATAAAGTTACGGGAGAATGGAGAAAGTTACACAACCAGAACTGCACGCATTGTATTCTTCACCTAACATAATCAGGAACATTAAATCCAGACATTTGAGATGGACAGGGCATGTAGTACGTATGGGCGAATCCAGAAATGCATATAGAGTGTTAGTTGGGAGGCCGGAGGGAAAAAGACCTTTTGGGGAGACCGAGACGTAGATGGGAGGATAATATTAAAATGGATTTGAGGGAGGTGGGGTATGATGATAGAGACTGGATTAATCTTGCACAGGATAGGGGCCGATGGCGGGCTTATGTGAGGGCGGCAATGAACCTGCGAGTTCCCTAAAAGCCATTTGTAAGTATGTAAGTAACATCATTATTCCAGGGAGGTCTTCAATCAGTGGACCTTGTTTAGAAATTGCGAGGTTTTGGCAATTTGTAAATCAAAAGAACATAATTTATGGTTGCTAAGCCAAAGGTTGATGGTCTCATTTTTACAAATTGCCAAAGCCTGCCAATTTATAAACATGGTCCACTAATCATTAAATAATTTTCTCATTGCTTTTATGCATACGTTTCTTATGGCATTGTTCAATCAATCCCTATGTCATAAACTCATAAAAACACATGGTAGGCCTTATAGTAAACCATATTACATTGTATTTTAATGGGAAAACTGACTACAGACGTTCGTAATATTCAGCAGCAAATTTGATAATAAAATTAAAAACAACATAAATAAAACACTTCCTATTTTATGCCCTTTTGCATTCAAGTGCATAATGTTAAAAAAACTTGGCAGTAGTGAGAACATACTACTATTATATTCATTGGAGTTTATGACTGGAATGTAGTAGCTAGTTTTTAATATAGAATAGCAAATTAAATTATTGTTGAGCGTATAACTCTCGGTAACATTTTAATTAAGTCACAAACCGCGCAGTTTTCATATTAGATCCTCTTTTTCATACATTATGGCTTCGTAGACATATATATGCTTATACCCAGACTCAGTTCTACAGAGTGAGAGAGAGGGAAAGTATATTCCCTTTAAACTATTCATCATTTTCTTAACCCGTTGTCTCGCTTCCCTTCATTAGCGTAATTTAATTTCACACAAAAGTCCATTCATTTTTTTCCTCTCTTCTTCTACACTCGGTAATTTTATTCTTGTTTTTTTTTCCCCTTCGAGACGCGAAAAAAAAATTCTTGAGGCATTTCTTGTACATCGCGAAACTTTTACATAACAGGACACACAGACACACACATCCCAACTACAGCAGTTACAGCTAAACTGTAACACTGTTTTGTATTTCGCTTCAAGAATTTCACGACAATATTTTACTAGATTCTACCCTTGTAGCTTCTTTCTTTTCCTTTTGTCTTTTGTTCCCTCCAATGCTACTACTTACACTTCTGTTTCTCCTTTTCTTAGAGATTATTGTCTTTTTCTTGTATCATCCAAGTCGCTCCTCTTTAGCAAGAATTTTTCATACTTTTTATAACTCTGTCCTTTTTGTGTATTCGATGCTGGGCGAAAATAAATCAGGTACCTCATAGTAAGAATGCAAAACAGTCGGAAATTACTCAGCTACATAGAAAAGTCTACCACAGGCCAGCTGTATTGCTTCCAGCATTACAGAATCATGAAATATGTTTTATTAAAGAGCTTAGAGACAGCTTATTTAGAGGATATAAACCCTCTTCCCCTCGCTTTCTGTGTTTCTTGGCAACTTATACTGAACAACACTTTCTTCTGCCAGTTAAAAATCCCTTCTCACTTTGTCCTATTTGTGTTTTTATTTTTTATTTTATTGGGTTATTTTACGACGCTGTATCAACATCTAGGTTGCAAATCAAGATTTCAGGTATAACTCCCTGTAAAGTTGATTTGAATAATTTCGAGGGAAAAATTGTTCCGGAGCCGGGTATCGAACCCGGGACCTTTGGTACGTTAAACCAAAGGTCCCGGGTTCGATACCCGGCTCCGGAACAATTTTTCCTCGAAATTATTCAACATCTAGGTTATTTAGCGTCTGAATGATATGAAGGTGATAATGCCGGTGAAATGAGTCCGGGGTCCAGCACCGAAAGTTACCCAGCATTTGCTCGTATTGGGTTGAGGGAAAACCCCGGAAAAAACCTCAACCAGGTAACTTGCCCCAACCGGGATTCGAACCCGGGAAACCTGGTTTCGCAGCCAGACCCGCTGACCGTTACTCCACAGGTGTGGACCTATTTGTGTTATTTAAAAGTGTATGTACACGAGTGATATAATAATAGTAATAATAATGATAATAATTTATATATACTGGCAGAGTTAAGGCCATAGGGCCTTCTCTTACACTCTACCAGGTCACAAAGTATACAAGCAGTTAAAATTTAACAAATAGTTAAAGAACAGAATGCTAACATATTAAAAAAAAAAATAATAATAGCATAATAAAATCGACACTAAACAACATGAAAATAATACAATAATAGAAAAAAGAAAGGAAAATACATTGGAATATAGTAAAAGCAACTCATTTAGTACAAATGGTTAATATGGAAAACGTAAGTTAGAATATAACAAAATGGAATGTAATAAAATAATAATAAAAAAGAAAAGAAATACGAATATTAAATAAAATTCACAATAGAATGGCTATGCTACTATATTCATCGGCTGATAAAGAGAACAAAAAGAGGAAAGGAAGAAAAGAAATATATAGCCTATATTTTTACAAAACTATCGCGGAGAAAATGGCGTATAACTGAAAGAAATCTGAATTGAAAAAGTGCAATTTTAATTTATTTTTGAAACTAGACAATGTCCGAGAGTCTCTCACATGTTGTGGTAGAGAGTTCCAGAGATGAGCTGCAGAGACGGTGAAAGATGAAGAGTAGAAGGATGTTCTGTGTTTAGGAATGGAGAGTGATATGGTGTTGTGAGCGAGTATCTAATATAATAATAAATTAAAGTCTTAACTATCGATTTAGATAAGAAATATTATGATGTTATCTGATTTCAAAGCGAAGTCGTAAAAGATTTTAATTATAGTACATATACTGACATAGTTACATAGTTTTCTGCCCATGGGAAGGCCTTTCACTGCAAACCAAGCTTTCTCCAATATATCCAATTTTTTGCCTTCTTAGTCTCCGAATATGATCCATATACCTTCATTTCATCTATCATCCGATATATTCTGCACCGAAGTCTTGTCTTGTTCATCATTCCTTCCAGTGCATCCTTCAGTAGACATATGATGAAGGATGAATGGAGCGGTGAAAATTTCTTTCCGGCACCGGCACTCGAACCCGGGTTTTCAGCTTTACATGCTGATGCTTTATCCTCCAAGCCACACCGGATTCCAGCTCCGATGCCGGATTGAATCCTCTCAGTTTAAGTTCCACCTTTTAGTTTCTCTTTAGTGGCCTACTCTCATGTACTGTGTCACAGATGTGGACAGTGGCATAATGTCCAACACACACACATATCTGTGACACAGTACATGAGGATAGGCCACCAAAGGGGAACAGAGAGGTAGAACATAAACTGAGAAGGATTCTATTCGGCATCGAAACTAGAATCCGGTGTGGATTAGTGGATAAAGTGTCAGCAGGAAACCCCAGTTCGGGTACCGGTGTCAGAGAGACAGGAGAAAAATTCTCTCCGTTCTACCCATTCTTCACAGTTTTGTTTATTTTTGCTTCCTTTTCGGAGATAAAAATTGTTTTACATGAAGCATTTTAAAGAGTGTTTTGGGATAGTCATTCATTTAATTCCCAATACTTATGCCAGTCAATTGAAGACAGCCGTGGCGAGAACGTGACTCGCGAGACATTGTGGCTCGCAGTGATAGTTGTGCATTTCGCTTGCTTCTAACCTCCGCCAACCCCCACCCTCTCACTCACTGAAGTCAAACTCCGTTCCATTTGTATTTGTCTCTGACCTGCGAGTGGCATATGTCTCTCTCAATCCATGTACGAAAGTTCCAAGTAGGATGGGAGGACGCATTTTTTTGCTGTCAATATGATGAGAATATTAAATGTAAGATTTGTTCACGAGTATTACGAGGAAAACGGTTGTATAACATAAAACGGCATTATACTACATGTTACTGATGAAACATTAAAATGTTAAGTGTTATTGTTATCATCATCATCATCATCAACATCTCTGTACGTCGACCCTTTTTCAGCAGATGTACGAATAATGCGGTTAGCTCTTCAATTCGAACTCACTGATTTACTATGTGATGTCAAATGAAAGCTAGATGTAAGGACTTGACAAATGTTGAACTTTCAAATCTTTACCAAAAAATAAATATCCGAAGCTTCGTTCTTTCGCTTGCTGTGTTGAAGCCATGTTCGCTACAACTTACGTTTGTGAAAAATTATTTTCAACAATTGAAATAGTAAAAACCAAATTTAGATCACGACTGACAGACAAATTACCTTCCTGATAAACTATGACTGGCAGTAACTGACATAATTTCTGATTTTGAAACTTTGTCGCAGAGACATTCTGAGACATTAGGTAGTGATATTGTTCATTTATTGTTCATTTCTTTCTTCGTTACACGTACTAAACATTAGTTTGTAGCCTTGTACTTTATAAAATTATATTTAAGTGCTTGACGTAAGGAAAATGAAAATCCGTTAATAAGTCAGACAGTTGCTTCACTTCCCCTTCGGGTGTCCGCCTCCCTCCATAGGTGCTATGCACGTTGCAGGTTACACAGTGTCTCGGCGCACGATGACATTTTCGCCACCGCTGATTTAAGAGAGCAATACATTATGATAAGAATTTCAGTTTCGTTCTTACAATGTGCAGAAATTTTATTCGAACAAATGTAATTTTTCGTTCTGCAAAGGAATTTTACGATGTTACATTCGTTCGGATCAAATTTCTGCACATTTAAATGAAAAAAAAAAATAAAATAAAATTCTTTTAATGTTTAGGTGAGGGGTTTGGACTTTTTCCATTGCTGGTTGTCACAATCAAAAATTAAGACACAACGTTTCGAAGGGTTTCGAACGAGAACCACTCTTTGAAACGTTGTGTCTTAATTTTTTGATTGTGACAACCAGTAATGGAAAAAGTCAAACCCCTCACCTAAACATTAATGATCCACCATTGCTTTCCAACAACTCATTTAGATCAAAATTCTTTTAATAATTTATTATCATAATACTCACATCCCTTAAGTTCACTGAACATATTGGCAAGAAAATCAATTGTTTTACGAAAACACGCTATGAAATAATTCATATAAAACAATTTTTATCTCGAGAAAAATTGTATTAAACATTTTTGTTTGAATATCCTCTTGAAATTAATGACATTACTTAGGTTCATTCTCTATAAACAATTCCATAACATAAGATATGTAAAGACAGAAATGAGAGACAATATATTTTTAAATGAATTTCAGACAAGAATATGGGAACAGATGTCACTGGAATGTGGCAAGAATTAAAATAGCCTATACTATTCCGAATAAATTAGCAACATTCGCTTCTAGAGGTCGCATGTATGGAGGACAATAATTATGTAGTAACAACATTTTTCTGGAGAGAAATAATAATAATAATGATTTATTTTAGCTGGCAGAGTTAAGGCCGTAAGGCCTTCTCTTCCACTCAACCAGCAAAAAGTGAACTTACAAAGAATTCAACAATTTGTTTTAGATGAGAGTTCCCTGTATACAAGAGTTATTTACGAATTAAACAACAAAATACTGTGAACAATTAATTGAACACTGAAATAAACTGTGTAGCAGAATTAAACTAAAATACATAGAATGTTAGTATATTTCAAAAGATATTAGATAATAGAAAGAGATTATTATGAGACAATTTTGAAAATACAGCACAATCAGGATGATGTCTAAAGAAAAAAAGTAACAGTGTAGTTAGTGATAGTTGAAATCAGTATGATTGGAGTGAAATGCTAATAAGGTTATCTTTCAAGCTGTTCTTAAAGGTGTTTGTTGTCTTGCAGCCCCTAAGACTTTGTGATAAGGAATTCCATTGACGCGAAGTGGATATTGTAAAAGATGAGGAATAACAAGATGTTCTATGAAGAGGTATATTTAGCGTGCCACAGATAAGTGATCTGGTATTTACGTCGTGGTTAGAGTATAGATAAGAGAAACGAGACGAAAGGTAATTTGGTGTTGAGGTGTGCAGAATTCGAAAGAGTAAAGACAAAGTGTAAAGTTCTGCGTTCTTTAAGTCGGAGCCACGAGAGACTTGCGAAGGACGGTGATATGTGATCATATCGTCGGATGTTGGGTCCAATCTGTGTCACTCATAATGATTATGATGATTGTGACGTTCACGCAGCGCTGATGGTGCGTACCAGACGCCTATTAAAGAGTTTAATTACACTGTAAGGGTAGCCTATAGTTTGGGATATTTGCCTAAATTGAGGCCTGGATGTCAGAGATGGCAGGGTGGTCATGTGTTTCACAGACACTAAGTCAAAGTTTTGGGGGCTAAAGTAGCAAGCTTTGCAAGATGCTCACAGCTGGAACATCGTACGAGAGGGTGGGGGAGCTGGAAAGTTAGCAGACAATATGGCGCGACCAAGCGGCGTCGACAAGTCAGCCATTACATGACATGTGTGGAAAATAAACAATAGTCCAGGCATCACTGCGTCTCTCTCATATCTATTTTGTCGAACTTTCAGAAGCACGGAACAGATGAATCCTCTTTTTGTCTTTAATTTTTACCTTATTTTCAACTTTCAACTACACTTCCGGACTATGAAGCGCTTCCACAGATATTGACGTGAAATCTACCGCTGGAATAGCTAGTATTTTCACACATTTACACGTTCACAGATAGTTTTTGTGGACTGGACATTCAATGTTAAATTTATATCAGTTGATGTTATAGTTCACGCTCTGAAACTTTGTGTTGCCCTGTAAAGCAAGTTGTAATCTAAGATAATTTGAAAAGTTGGACCTGCTTTAAGGGTATATGTATAGTACGTGAACGACCACAAATATATCAGAAAATGCCGGCTGAAAATTTCTAAAATTTTATAAGAAAATGAACTCAGAAATGGACAAAAATTACAAGGTATCAAAGATTTATTACAACTTATATATCCGATAAAAGTATAAAAATTTTACTAATAATATTTTTCAAACCAGTTTTATCAGAGTATGAAAAAAGAATTCTGCAGTTACATCATTTGGTAACCATAACATTGTTATGGTCTCTCTGACAATTTTAATATTTTTCCTGCATGTAATAAACACTTATTTCTGAAAAGTAGACTACTCCCAGACATGTAGATTTGTTTATTTTAATACAATTAATTTTTTATTTGTCCTATATAAAATATATTAAAATTTACATAATGTTTTGTGAACTAATTTTTATATTTTTAGAGAAATGGACATTATTGAAGTCCACCTTTTGCATAAATGCATGTTAAATCAGTATACAACATTTCAAAATTCTATCTCTAATGGTTGTGGAGTTATGAAATAATATGTGTGAAAATTTTCAAATTTTGGAAAATTTAATTTAAAGTAAAAGTGAATTCTTAAGAATATTATTAGTAACCTTTTTTATACTTTTATGAGATATTTAAGTTCTAATAAGTTTTGTTGTGGTACCTTGCAATTTTTGTCCAATTGTGAGGTCATTTCCTTATAAAATTTTAGAAATTTAGAGCCTGCATTTTCTGATAATATTTGTGGTCGTTCACATACATATTAAAGAATAACTTCAGATGTTACAGAGAGATGAAGACTGGTTTAAAAAATTCCAAATATAAATAACAATTAATAGATAACCCTATAATTATTAATTAATTAATTCCTTAATTCATAGTATTCCGCCTAAGAGCAGGACTTTCACTGCAAACCTAGCATTCTCCAATCTTTACTATTTTCCGCTTTACTCCTAGTCCCTCATACGATCCGTGTATCTGATATCCTGCCACGAACTTTCCTCCCTTTCATGCAGCGATGTCAAGGTCAAAGCACGTAGACGATTCTGAGTGCGATCAAGCGATCATTGGTTGCAATGAATCTGTTCTTCAGGTAGCAGCAGTGAGCAAGAAGGGGTGAGCAAAGTGAACTCTATTGGCCTACCACTGCAAGATGAATTAAACTGCTTTTAAGTAATGGATAACGTGTTAAATTCATACAAGACAACAATAAATCAGGAAATGTTTTGTAGAATGCACCTCTATAATAAATAGTAAACTACAATAAATAATAAACATAACTTGTCCTTAACTTATACAGTTCCAGATAATAAATTACAAATTTCAAAGCATGTTTGGGACGATTAAAAGAACATTACAAACAAAAACAACAAAAGAAACAAAACTAAAGTTTTATAAAGTGATGGCAGTTCCCATCGTGACATATGGATCAGAAAACTGGGCCATGAATAGATCAGACAGAAGATTATATGAAACGTCAGAGATGAAGTTCCTCAGATACGTTGCAGGATGTACTCTAAAAGACCATATCCCTAGTGAAACAATAAGGCAAGAACTCAAAATTTTTAATTTAAATGAAAAAATACAAAGTTACAAACAAATATGGCATGAATATATTTTAAGAATGGATCCTTCTAACCTAACTAAACAAGCACTATTATACCAGCCACAAGGTCACAGAGATGTGGGACGTCCTAGAATACAATGGGAAGACGAATTCTGAGAGCGAAATGGGCCGATGGCGTACCATAAAGATGAAGAAGAAGAAGAAAATATTTACTGTATTATAAAATGGAGGTTGTCACAACAAAAAAGGAAAATAGAAAATGAATATTGCATGTACAATAAAAGAGGAGAATGTTGTGTTATTCAAATCTCTAGATCAGGGACGCTCAAACTTTCCTACCATGAGGGGCCAATAAATTGCTTTAGTGATTGACCTCTGGGCCACATTGCAGTGTACTTAATATTTAAAAAACGGACATGTAAATTTTTATTAATATTACGACAAAAGAGACTATAATAAATAAATAAATTATATTACAGTATAATTTAATTAATTAATTAATTTTATAAAATTTGGATTACTTAATTTTGAAAAATACTTAAATAAAAGGGCATGCATAATTACTCACATAATGAGAAATGTGGAACTGGTGTTTTGAAGATCAGACAGGCAGATCATTTCAAACACGTTACAAAGAACACATCACAGCCATAACAAAATTATGAAACACCTCCACATATGCAGAACACGTCACAAATGCTAACCACACCCACAGAGACATCAACACAGACATGGAAATACAACACATCCAACCAAAAAGCCAGAAACTAAACACACGAGAACAACATGAAATATAAAGACACACGAAGACACACCCCCAACGAAATTCTCAACACACAACTCAATTTCAGAACACACACACTCTTTGACTCTACACTATACCACACGAACGCACCCTCACAGGAAACAGAACAAGTGACGCCAGGACCAACAACGACCAATTCTGAAGATGGCCCATAAATAGGTCGAAACATGTAAGCAAGGTATGTTAGAATTTAACACAAGAAAATATTATCATACATATTCCGAAGTGATACAGTGTTAAAAGTTGTGTAATCAAGATGGATAATAAATTGTCGATATCTGATCTCTGCTCTGTGGTGCTCACTTTGTTTCCATGATCTTTCACAAAATAATTAGCGAGCCAAGATTCATTATACTTCCTACACTCACTATCGATGTTTCGAAAACATTTTTCACTTAAGTAAACCTGACACCACACTACCGCACGTTCAGTGGAGCGCTGACGAGGAATGGCAATGGAAGTTGTAGAGTTAGTGGATAAACGAAATATAAGGGATAAATGACCTACCCTGTGACGACTGACCGGCCTGCCTTAGGATGGGGTGGCCTTGCAACGTATGCTAATCCCCAAACACCAGCCACAGGGTCGCATTCGGTAAGTTTCTGATGTCTTCCTCCGACGAGTTCAGCGCTGGGACCTGAGGTATTCTTGCCATCGGTGCGGGGGGGTTGCAGGTAGATTCTTTTGTTGCTACAGTCAAGCCGAGTCGAGCGGAGTGGGAAGTATTAATCGTCCAAAAATGTGCAGTCTTCAGTTTGTAGTAGTGTATGAATATTTTATATACATATTGTTTACCTAGGCCTATATGGTTTTGTTATTAATATATTAAATATATTGTTGCAATTTTTGATCAAACATTTCCCTGATGTTAGCTATGTTAATATTATACAGGGACATCATTTTATTTTTACTAACATTTTTAATATTAACCTGTCTATACCTTTAGAGAACCGGAAACACCGCTTGCTCCCCCCTCCAAGACTGGAGTTCGATGATACTGGCGTAAAACACAAATCACTCTACTAGGTATAGGATGGAAGAAAAGTAGTTCATCCATTTACGTAAACTAGGAAATATCGCCATTTTGAGTTTGATAATTTTCATTAGGTTTTTCTTTAATCAAGGTACAGTACTGTATTAAGAATAAGTGTTTTTACTCACGAAGTGAGTTATCCATGCGAACGTATTCATTATGCAGTGTATATTATACTGTCTACAGCACATTAGCGTACAATATAGAGAAAGAAGTTGAATTGAAAAATAATCATAATATGAATATTTGAACACAATTTTGAAAATGGTGGCCGTTCATTTCGATACAGGCTTCAGTTCTTTTGTGCATATTATCGCACTATAGACTATTGCATCTAATTCCAATTGCCAGTTTCGTCCTTCGTACTAGTAACTCATGTTGAAATAATTCTGTACCTACTCTACGTACTGTGAATTCAATCTTCACTTCTGCCCGACCCGAAAAGATAAAATTACTCAGACATGCTATCTACTGTCCGTTCAAGTGGTTATGCCGCAGGATTGTAGAAAGGGAGGAAATCACGTGACAGTTAATTACTTAACGAGGCCCTTTTATTTAAGTTAAATTAAACAGCTGTATAATATTACGCAGACGTCAAATTCCTAACAGAAATTAATGTTTTCAGAAAAGAGCTAAGACAGCCCAGCTATTACAGAGGGGCGAGCAGAAGCAGGTGAGGGAAATCGGGATGCGACGTAGGTAAACGGACAGTACCTGTGCGAAAATATGATTCAATATTGAAAGCTCTTTCGTCACTGGAAAACGCGAACATATTTCTGGAACGTACTATACCCAGTAACTCAGTACTGTTTCCTATCTGCGGTCTTGGTTCTGTGTAGAGTTGGAACTTCCTTAGTAGAAGGGGTGGGAGTGAAGTACATTCAAAAACTCAGGTACAAAAAATTGAAGTAAAAATAAAATGATGTCCCTGTATTAATTACTCTTGTTAAATATTTCACCGTTACAAATCATTTTTAAGAAAACATGCTGGGGAAAAGTTTTGGCTTTATTCTATTGGAACTTTATAATATTTGTGTTTGGTATCGTGAAAAACAGATTCCTATAATGTCATGCGAAAATCATTTGTTGGTGATATCTTAAAATACAAATCAAGTAGTTTTACTTCTCAAGTGAGTTCAGCAGTATAGTACCTACTTATTTATTCAGGCATTTCTTGTCGTTGTTGTAAGACTCCCTTGAACTTAAACATATGTATATTATTTATACTTCCAACTGCCTATTGCACAATATGCTCTGTCTCTGTGGCAGCCTGTTAATACAGGGAGCTGTTATTGTTTAGATAAATAAATAAATTGATTACTTTACAAATTTAATTCAAGTCTACTAATTACTAAATTGTATAGTATGATTCTTCTTTTCATTTATATTATTATAGTTGTATTATGATTTTTCTTTTTATTTATTTTATTGTATTTGTATTTCTAGTGGTGTGATGGCCTTAACTTCACCAGAATAAATAAATAAATAAATAAATAAATAAATAAATAAATAAATAAATAAATAAATAAATAAATAAATAAATAAATAATTAAAAATAATAAATAAATAAATAAATACATACATTTTCTACAATACTTTTATCTCTATCTCGCCAAAAATACGTTAGGAAACTAATAGGCATACTGCTCTCGTAAATTGGGCGAATGTTTTTAGTATGATTGTACTTCCTTCCAGACTAACGCTGTCACTGTTCCCTCCCACTCCAGTACCGCGCTAGACTAGTCGGAACCGCATTCCTCTCAGCACTAAACTCCTCTGAGGATGACAGTGTATAGCTAGTCTACTCAATGAAAAGAATGCGATAGTCTTCATTTTCCAGGAAGTAAAGGTTACAGCCTTCAAACTTTCGAGTCGGGCTCAAAACATATTATGCTGCTGGAAATTGAACTTTATAAAGTTGTTTAAAATTAACGAATTAATATTCAGACCATGCCGGGCCACTGAAACGGTCATTGCGGGTCGTGTGTGGCCGGCGGCCGTAGTTTGGGTGGCCCTGCTATAGATTATACTCTTCAAACTACTGTATGTCAACATCTTGTCCATGACGCATTGAATTCCTGTCACTATTTCTGTTATGATTTCCAGTACTGTTTTGAAGTATTCACTTTAAATAAGTTAATAACTTTTCGAGTCCGTCGTCATACTCGAACATTGGCTGTTTCATATATATTTCAGTACATTTTTTATATCAGCTCGACTACATTGTAGCACCAGATTTCAATGGAGCAGCACGTCCTTGTTTTCCCTGGCTCCTCTAGTCTCATTTACGATTCAAGTAGAAGTGTCAGTTCAACTCATATCTTGTATGACGTTATATCTGGATTAATGTTGTCATTTTAGTTCTAAAAGTGTAATACAATTACAATGTCAGAGATAATACAACCAGTTCCTAAGGAAATAAATCCTTTATCCAATAGTATCACACACCTCATAAATCTGTGAACAATTTTCTCATCAGTAACACAGGAAAATGTTATAATTTATCATCATCATCATCATCATCATCATCATCATCATCATCATCATCATCATCATCACACACAGTGGAGCTTCCGATCTGTTTTTTCTCGAAAAATAATCTTTTCTCCATGTGGGAATAATAATAATAATAATAATAATAATAATAATAATAATAATAATAATAATTTATTTTAGCTGGCAGAGTTAAGGCCGTAAGGCCGTCTCTTCCACTCAACCAGCAAAAAGTGTACATACATATGTATCAACTTACAAATAATTCAACAATTTGATTTAGATAAGAGCTACATCTATACAAGAGTTATTTACGAATTAAACAACAAAATACTATGAACTATTAATTAAACACTGAAATACAAACTATGTAGCAGAATTAAGCTAAAATACATAGAATGTTAATATATTTCAAATAATGTTAGATAATAGAAAGAGATTATTATGAGACGATTTTGAAAATACAGCACTATCAGGATGCATGTCTAAAGAAAGGAGTAACAATGTAGACAGTGATAGTTTGTCAGTATGATTGGATTGAAGTGCTAAGAAGGTTATCTTTTAAGCTGTATTTAAAAGTGTTTATTGTCTTGCAGCCCCTAATACTTTGTGACAGGGAATTCCATTGTTGCGAGGTGGATACTGTAAAAGATGATGAATAACGAGATGTTCTATGAAGAGGTATACTTAACGCGCCACAGATAAGTGATCTGGTATTACGTCGTGGTTAGAGTATAGATAAGAGAAACAAGACGAAAGGTATTTTGGTGTTGAAGTGTGCAGAATTCCAAAGAGCAATGACAAGGAGTGTAAAGTTGTACGTTCTTTAAGTCGGAGCCACGAAAGACTTGCGAAGGACGGTGATATGTAATCATATCGTCGGATGTTGCATGCGTATCTGACGCACATATTCTGTACTCGCTGTAACTTGACTGACAGTTCAGAACTTAAGTCACTTAACAAAACGTCACAATAATCGAAATGCGGCATTACTAGGGCTTGTACTAGGGCAGGGCCGGGCATGAGAGCGGCTCCATTTAGTCGGCCAGAGCTGCTCTCGCTCCGCAAGGCAAGCCAGAGCAGAACGCTCACGCAGTGGCGGACTCGCATTACAGCTACCTTCCCTGCATTAATATAACAAGAGCCACGGTTGTTCTAGTCATTCAGTCTCTCAGTACATAATAGTTTATAAGGATATTACATCAATCCATTGTACAGTACAGACTTTGTAACATTATTTTTAATTTAATGAAATAAACTTCGCTCTATGCACACACACACAAATCATTAGGCTTATTTACATCACCCATACGCACATACTGCAATCTCCTCACCACGGTTCTACGAGACAGGCGTATGGCTTCCACTTCCTCTACTTGCTGTGGACAGAGTTCATCTGCCAATATAATTAAACATCGCTTGATTAATTCACCTTCGTTGAATGTTTTCAATTCCTTTGCAATTTCGTGGCAAATTTTGTAGCTAATTCTCATAGCCGATTCACTAAGTGCATTATTGTCATCCTGTTAGTATATAATATAATATAATATAATATAATATAATATAATATAATATAATATAATATAATATAATATAATATAATATGTTATGTTATGTTATGTTATGTTATGTTATGTTATGTTATGTTATGTTATGTTATGTTATGTTATGTTATGTTATGTTATGTTATGTTATGTTATGTTATGTTATGTTATGTTATATGATATGATATGATATGATATATGATATGATATATGATATGATATGATATATGATATGATATGATATGATATGATATGATATGATATGATATGATATGATATGATATGATATGATATTATATATGATACGATACGATATAAGATATGAATGAATGAATGAAATAGCCTTTGGATTTCCCGTGAAGGCCTAAGGCCTCCTAAAAAGGGGAGCTCTTTAGAGATCATGTGGTGAGCTAATCCGCATGACGGTGGGTTCTGTTCTATTTAAGTTTTGTTCATCGTTCGTATGTGTACACTTGCACTCTCACTCGATACTCATAAGATATGATATGACCATAAATTAATACAACTTAAAATGTTTCTCAGGTACATTATATTAGAGTATCTATTCGATATTTATATTATTATAAGTTATTATAGTACATTTATAATATAGGCTATAATTTTAAATTATACAAATATTATGATATATCATAGTATAGTATATTACAGTTCATGATATATAATATTATGATATATTATATATCATAATACTTGTATAATTTAAAATTATATATTACTAAATGTATAACAACTTATAATGCAATGTAAATATCAAATAGATACACTAATATAATTTACCTGAGAAACATGTTCTTTAAGTTTTTAAAAGACATGTTGGTTCAGAAAAGTGTGAATGCAATTAATAATTATATATAATAAATTTTCAGTCAAATACACTTTTCAGTTGTGAGGTCAGATAATCTGTTACATCACAATATTTATTACAAAGTCACTAATATTTTCGACTTTAAAAAGTCATCATCAGGTGCATGAGATGCAAACAATTTTAAATTAGGTGATAGTTGATCTAACAATTAATGATATAGTAAGTAATGCACGTGCTGGCATTTACAAGTATGTAAGTTTCGTGCCTCTTGAGGTAAACTGTGCATGGTAAAGTTGAACACTGATGCTAGGTTCTCGTATGTGTATAAAACAAGGAAAGGCACAGCATGATATTAACCTTGTACAATTAAGGCTAAATATTCTCATTAGGTCATATCATTAAAATTAAATTTGTACAATTTGATATTAACTATGTTAAAATGTTATATATAATGTATAAATTTAAAAGGGATGGAAAAAGCTGTGATGCAAATGCTGTTGGTAGGAGAGCACGCAGTCTAATTCGTAGTGGTGAATGCCATAGTTGTATAGTTGTTCAGTTGTTTACGTCCAGACAAGGAGGCGTGTTTCACCCGACGTTACATGTTTTAGACTCTAACCTAGCATCAGTGTTCAGCTTTACCATGTACAGTTTACCTCAAGAAGCACGAAACTTACATACTTGTAAATACCAGCACGTGCATTACTTACTATATCATTAATTGTTAGATCAACTATCACCTAATTTAAAATTGTATGCATCTCATGCACCTGATGATGACTTTTTAAAGTCGAAAATATTAGTGACTTTGTAATAAATATTGTGATGTAACAGATTATCTGACCTCACAACTGAAAAGTGTATTTGACTGAAAATTTATTATATATAATTATTAAATGTTCTTTAAGTTTTATTAATTTATGGCGTTCATTACCAACATATTTGTCATATTCAGTAGCATGTTGTAAAGAATAATGTCGTTGGATATTGAACTTCTTAATCAGTTGGAGTGTTTTATGACAAATTAAACACTTTACTAATCCACTTCTCTCTGCGAAAAAGAACTCCTCCTCCCATGATACATTAAACGCATTGGGTATAGCGGGACGCTTTAGTGTATGAGCGGAAGCTCCGTCTTCAAAGTTCGCGATCATACAGCAGAGTCACCACTGCACCGACACTGAATGACGTACGGTATGTATACGTCACCCGCTCGTGAGACCCACTCTTTAAAGCCCACAGCGCTTATTTCTCAGAATCACGTAATATGTCCAGCCCTGTACTATAGTAAGTTTTAGTTGTTGGGGCAAGAAGTTTCTTAAGCGACTCAAACAGTGAATGGAGGAACAGATTATTTTATCGTTTCTTTAACTTGAAAATTCCAATTTAGATTATTATCGAAAAAAGAAGCCAAGATTTTTTACGACAGATGAATAAGGGATTAGCGGGTTTGGGTTTGGGCATAAACTGGTTTGTAAGTTTTGCCAATCTGACAATTTTGAACAGATATGACTTTTGATTATTTACATTGGCAAAAATAATTCCCATTCACCCTTCTCCATCCGTGAGTGGGTCTGTAATGAGGACAGAAATGTTTCCACAGGCGGACCTTTACTCTTCATGATCTATATTAGTGACGTGGCTAATATGATAAAACACTGCAGATACCATATTTATGCTGACAACTTGCAAATTTATTTGCATTTCCACCCTGACGAGACTAATGACGCAGTAAATAAAATAAACGAAGACTTGAATTCGATTTCACTGTGGGCACACAAATTTGGATTAAGATTAAATCCAGAGAAATCGCAAGCAATCGTAATGGGACATAATCGTCTACGAAGCACTCTTGATAGTAGTACTATACCACATATAATATTGAATGGGATTATTGTTAAATACAATGAAACAGTTAAAAATCTTGGCATTTTTATGGATAGCGATCTAAATTGGAACACTCAAGTAACACACATTTGCAAAAAAAATATTTTCTCAACTTCACTCCTTGTTTCATATGAAAGAATTTCTACCGCTTAGTCTAAAAAAGAATCTTATTCAGACACTTGTAATGCCCCATTTTGATTATTGCGATTCCTTGCTATCTAATGTAAGTTCACTCTTATCTGAGAGACTAAAACGTGTTCATAATGTGTGCACACGATTCATCTGCAATACTCGTAAATTTGACTATATGTATAACACCTTCCCTCCAGTTACTTTCATGGGTGCGTCTGAAGGAACGAAGAACAATACATTCACTGTCTCTTTTCTTTAGAATCATGCATACTTCTACTCCGAATTATCTGTTATAGTGCTTTCAATTTCTTACAACTCTTCGAAACCGACATCAAGCACTGCTTTCTATCCCTCATCATAGAACGTCTTAATACTCATCTTCCTATACTGTAGAAATACTTCGCATCTGGAATTCGTTGCCCAATGACGTCAGGGACTGCCGGACTTTATCACAATTCAAAATTAATTAGGCAAATTTTTTCTTAGCTAATGTGTTTTAGGTATTGTTAGAAGTATTGATTTGTATTTTTTTTCTTTTTCTTTTTTAATCTAGATTAAAATGGCAAGTTTCTTGTTTATGTTAGTTAATTAGTTAGGATACAATTAATTATGATACTTAATCACTCATTTAAAGTTTGTGTGACTGCAACCTGTGTATATTTTTGTGTGGCTTTACTTTGTTTATAGTGTTTTTTTTTCTCTGTCTCTTTATTTCTCGTGTAGCTTTACTTTGTATATAGTGTTTTTTTGTGTTTATTTCTGTTATTGTATTTGTATTCCTGGCGTTGTGGAAGAGAAGGCCTGATGGCCTTAACTGCACCAAAATAAATAAATAAATAAATAAATAAATAAATAAATAAATAAATAAATAAATAAATAAATAAATAAATATTTCGAAGAAAGCTTCTGTTGCACTCTATTATGAGAACCAGTGTTTAGTGAAATCGTAACTAGAATTTGTCTCTTTTTGTAACAGATGGGTAATAAATGTTATTTTCCCTCTTCCGAAGCAGCTTAAACTAACACTTTATTATACTTGTCATCGGAATTGATGATATCCCAGGAATCACCGTAGGATTACCTAACATTCGCATAACACAAATCTGGCTTTCAGGTAGTAGCTCCCTGTAAAGCAGGTTTGAATAATTTCAAGGAAAAGTTGTTCCGAAGCCGGGTATCGATCCTGGGACCCTTCGCTTAGCGCGCGAACGCTCTACAGACTGACCTACCCCAGGAACAAATTAAGTCACACAGTATTGTGTGCACTCATAATTGAGTTCTGGCGTCTTGTCAGCTCATTTGAGTTGTGTGGATATAAGAGGAAAAATTGTGACGGTGTCGTGTATAGTTCCTGGGGTAGCTCAGTCTGTAGAGCGTTCGCGCGCTAAGCGAAGGGTCCCGGGATCGATACCCGGCTCCGGAACAACTTTTCCTTGAAATCATTCGGATAACAGTTGGGAAAACGTCCGTAATCAAATCATTCGTCCTAATGAGAATTGAACTCACGCCCGAGCCTTCAACTCGCTATCGTTTGAGCTATGTCGGCGACCACAACAAACATTAATTCTACCTATTGTGTGCTTTCTCGATTTTTCTTAACAATTGGGAACACAAATGAGTAGTATAACCAAAACTAGACAATACCAATGTTCTTTCTCATTTCCAACTCATTGTCAATTATATCGATGATTTCCCAGAGCCGAATATATTTATTGTCTTTCCTTTCCCCTCCATGGAATTGATATTTACTTGTTTATATTGAACAGCTATATTCAAAGTTCATAAAACACTAATGAAAATGAAAACAATACTAGAATGAAAACATATCAAATGTGTCACAACAAACAATACACAGTGTTATATACTGTATCACGTCGCTCTTGGATATTCTATTCAAAGTTGGGAACTAAAATCAGAAAAAAAAATTATATAGGCCTATATTAAGCTCGATAATAGAGGATTCCATGTTGCTGCTTAGGACAACATCTACCATAAAATAATAATTAATTCTTAAATAATATCTTCACAAAACAATTATCTAAAATCTCATACTCAGCTATTCGTTGGGTAAGTTTTAATTGATATTACTATAACCTCTCTCTTTAATATTAATATTTTATGTTGATTTGGGGAGTAATACAGGAAGCAGTCACACCAATGTCCGTATAAATGATTGTAGAGTACAATGGATGGTAAGGAAGTATTTTTACATGTTGAATCTAAATACAATTTATAAATTCGTTAATCTTCCATGCTACGTACCCCCATTAGAGTTATACGAAATGTTTATTCGGCCTTTTTGAGTATATTATTCAATATGTCATTATTGTTTGCGGATGGAAATACAATAGTAATATGCGTTACAAGAGCGATATGTTGAAGTTTTCATGTTCGAGGAAAAGTTTGAAAAAGCGAAAAATAGTTGAGCTTTTTTAATTTCCGAGAATTAAAAGAAAACATACCGCTCGAGTATCTTACATTATTCTGTGCGAAGATCGTTTATTACATACTTGAAAGAGGAATTTCTAATTAGTTGCAATGAAATCTCCATCTTGGTTTCTGTTCAATGACGACAAATTTGCAAAACAAATATATCTATCTTTAACATTGTTGCTTTAAAATGTTTTCTGTGTTTACTATACTCCAGCAGCCCGTGATATACGTCTGTCTTTTTTTCCCCCCAGTCTATGATGAGTCTGAAATCTTGTTGATTTTTTCACGGCTTCCTTAATGCTACTTGCATCACGAATGCAGTAACTTTAGTGGAGTTGTAGAGTTTACTTAATTTTTTCAAAAATATTAAAAACAATAATTAACAGTGCAATTTAGGTGAAATTGCAGTGGTAAGTTTCCAATTTATATTTATTACTATATTGAACGTCTCTAAAAATAATATGTTAAAAGCCTAAAGCAGTAAAATCAATATGTCACTTAAGCGGTAAGAAGAGGGAAATTGTTATGTGTGTTACGTTGGGAATACTGAATGTGGAATTTTAGACTTTCCGCGGATTCGTTTTTTTGCGGAAACCAAGCAAATACGCACGATCTCGCACAAAAATTATTCTTAGTCCGTTAAAATTAATACAAAAACGAATACTTAAAATTTGTTTAAGACACGTTTTGGTTATTGAACTAAATTAATTTATTCCGAATTTAATGCATTTCATACTGAAGAAATTTATACACATACTGTGTTAAAATTTTATCATGAAAATCGCAATAACTTTATATTAGAGACACATAATCATGACACAAGACGAAATAATAGTTCAACATTAGTAGAACCAAAATGTATCGCATCTGCTGGTCTAAAGCATAGCATTAATTTTGGCCCTCGGTTGTATAATTCTCTAGCTAAATTGCACCCAGAACTACTAAAATGTAACCCAGTAGAAAATAATAATAAGAAAATTAAAAACTTGTCAGTGTCTTCAATTTTATTAAATAAATTTATAGCCTATATGTATGAATTAATCAACCCATATTATATTTGTGTTCTATAATTTCGGCATCCTATATTTTTCATAAATTGTTATACTTGATTCACGTACGATATTCTTCTTCTTTATGTTAATATTATATTATGTGATTTCATTGTAGCTGTAATTTTACTTTTAGTTCTTATTCTATTGTATTTATATATACCTCTTACATTAATAATATATCTGAACTGCGACGGAACAGGAGCGTTGCTCATTCGGTCCTAAAATTCATTAATAGGCCTATTATTGTATCCTCTTTTTTATATTTATGTATTTTATTCTATTTCTATTGTTATAAATTATTTTCTGTAGTCTGTTTTATTTTCTCTATTCTGTATTAATAATTAGGAATAAATAAATTCAACCAACAAATCATGTTGACAAATAAGACATCACTTCAAGTATTTTCAGGTAATAAACCTCTTGCCGGAAACCCTTTTGTTGTTTTTTTTTACAATAGGGTACGAAATTATTTAGTCAAGAATGCGTTAACAATTTATTTCCTATAGGACGTACGCTCTTGCACTATACCTCAATTCAGTCCACAACATAAGACACTCTGTTTACATGCCACCTATCCATACAGTGCAATTACTAGAAATACTTTGACAATGTTTTTCGTGGTAAATGGATTGGGCGTGGTGGTCCAGTATCTTGGCCTGCTAGGTCACCTGATGTAAGTCCGTTATACTTTTTGTATGAGGTCAATGAAAACCGAATTTTATAGTATTCCAGTTGTACGGGTTGTTGCTGCAGCCCATAAATTAAGAGATATTCCTAGTAGCCTAGCAATGTTAGCAGTGGTCAGGCAGTTAATGATTGAGGTGCAGAGTCTGTATCGAATGAGAAGGATCATACTTTGAACAAAATCTGCTGTAATTTGTTAATTTTTGCTATGAAATTATAAAATGTAATTATTTTTACATAAAGAATTGTTAATGAAAATAAAATTTGAAATGATATAACAATTTTAAGGACAGGGTTTGTTTCTCCAGTATGAAATACACTTGCATGCGAAGTTTCATGAATTCATCAATTAAAAATTTAAAAGTTAACAGGAAAATGGGTTTCGAAAATGTCAGTTACAGTAAATGAGCGACAAGCTCGCCGAATATGAGAACTCTTGTCCATATTTAAATGAACGAGTCGATTGACACACGCTCAAGTTTCAGGTCATAACTCGAAAAGTATTATAAATATTTAAACGTTATTTTCACCGTACTGAGGGCTAATCATTAACCCTTTGAATGAGTCCATTTAGAATCACTAATATTTCTGAACTTTCTGACTCATATGATTTGTCTGATAATTTCATTTGGTATCCTCAGAAGTAGTTTCGTTTTTTGCCGATAGAGTGCAGTACCCGTCAGTTCCTTGGCCAGCTGTTGTTAGGAAGGGGCTTTCTTTTTTTTTTTTTTTTGTTTTTAAATGGTGTCTCTATGAAAAAAAATTCAGATCAGAAAGGGTTAAAGAAATACATTTTTTCGGTTTCCGAAGGTGTTTGTGACTCTTATACTTAAGACTCCAACACAATTTGAACACTATTAATGTCTAGAATTATAGTGAAACATCTAAAAATCCTAAACCATATTGTTGTACGCCATGAAAGTTTCTAATTATAATTTAATATCGGTACTTTGAAATATAACATAATGCTGAACACAGTAGAGACTCAAAATTAAAATTGAATTCTTGTAAGTCCCACAGTAAATTGAACACCGTTAAATTACCAAATTATAGTTACAATATTTATCTTTGTGTAGCTAACCCCTTATACTTAAAATTGTTGTACGCCATGATACTTTCTAATTATAATTTAATGTCAGTACTTAGAAATATAACATAATGCTGAACAACGTGAAAACGAAACACCAATTTGAACACTATTAATATCTAGAATTATAGTCAAACATCTAAAAATCCTAAACCATATTGTTGTACACCGTGAAAACTCAAAATTAAAATTGCATTCTTGTTAAGTCCCACACGAAATTGAACACCGTTAAAGTACCAAATTATAGTTACAATATTTATCTTTGTGTAGCTGACCCCTTATACTTAAAAATTGTTGTACGCCATGATAGTTTCTAATTATAATTTAATGTCAGTACTTAGAAATATAACATTGCTGAACAACGTGAAAACGCAACACCAATTTGAACACTATTAATGTCTAGAATTATAGTGAAACATCTAAAAATTCTAAACTATATTGTTGTACGCCGTGATAGTTTCTAATTATAATTTAATATCGGTACTTTGAAATATAACATAATGCTGAACACCGTGAAAACGCAAAATTAAAATTGCATTCTTGTTAAGTCCCACACTAAACTGAACACCGTGAAAGTGCCAAATTATAGTTACAATATTTATCTTTGTGTAGCTGACCCCTTATACTTAAAAATTGTTGTACGCCATGATAGTTTCTAATTATAATTTAATGTCAGTACTTAGAAATATAACATAATGCTGAACAACGTGAAAACGCAACACCAATTTGAACACTATTAATGTCTAGGATTATAGTCAAACATCTAAAAATTCTAAACCATGTTGTTGTACGCCATGAAAGTTTCTAATTACAATTTAATATCGGTACTTTGAAATATAATATAATACTGAACACAGTGGAGACTCAAAATTATAATTGAACTCTTGTAAGTCCCACAGTAAATTGAACACCGTTAAATTACCAAATTATAGTTACAATATTTATCTTTGTGTAGCTGACCCCTTATACTTAAAAATTGTTGTACTCCATGATAGTTTCTAATTATAATTTAATGTCAGTACTTAGAAATATAACATAATGCTGAACAACGTGAAAACGCAACACCAATTTGAACACTATTAATGTCTAGAATTATAGTCAAACATCTAAAATTCTAAACCATATTGTTGTACGCCATGAAAGTTTCAAATTGTAATTTAATATCGGTACTTTGAAATATAATATAATACTGAACACCGTGAAAATTCAAAATTAAAATTGCACTCTTGTTAAGTCCCACAGTAAATTGAACACCGTTAAATTACCAAATTATAGTTACAATATTTATCTTTGTGTAGCTGACCCCTTATACTTAAAAATTGTTGTACTCCATGATAGTTTCTAATTATAATTTAATGTCAGTACTTAGAAATATAACATAATGCTGAACAACGTGAAAACGCAACACCAATTTGAACACTATTAATGTCTAGAATTATAGTCAAACATCTAAAAATTCTAAACCATATTGTTGTACGCCATGAAAGTTTCAAATTGTAATTTAATATCGGTACTTTGAAATATAATATAATACTGAACACCGTGAAAATTCAAAATTAAAATTGCACTCTTGTTAAGTCCCACAGTAAATTGAACACCGTTAAATTACCAAATCATAGTTACAATATTTATCTTTGTACTAACAATATTTCAACAGTATAAATGTATCAGAAATTCACCACTTGTTATTACTCGTATTTAAATTATACTCGTGAATATCTCATTTAATTGGCTTTTCATATACAGTTTGATGAAGGTAAACAGAGTTTTAAAATGTTGGTAGTAGTGTTTCTTGTCGCCACTTTTTTTCATCGTCGAATAATTATTTCGTTCGTAATTGATCTGAAATGTAGCAATTTGTATGCTAATCTCATTGCTTCTATTCTCAGTACGTGTTTTTCGATTAGTTTTTTTTTATCGATGCAATAAATAACGAAATTTAGACTGATTACCTGCAATTTTGTTCCAATATCTCTTCTGCTTGTATCATCGATTATTGTATAAGTAGCTACAAATCTAAGGGAGAGAGGTTCAGATTCTTGAGTCATGTGTTAATGAGAGGGTTGCCATAGCTCTTCCAAACTGGGTTGAAGCATCGCATTTGGTTTTGACTGAATTCTTTGGCTAGTAGCTAATATTATCTGAAAGTGGTGTCTTTCGATGCAGCCATAAAATATGATCATCAGCGAATTAGAACATTGCTAAATTCATATTAAAAATCCGCTAAAATATTCCAGCGTGAATATGTTAGGAAAGAATTCACAAACGATTAGGGAAAACACGGGAATTTTACTTGAAGCAAGTAAAGAGATAGGTTTGGAAGTAAATCCCGAAATGACAAAGTATATGATTATGTCTCGTGACCAGAATATTGTACGAAATTAAAATAAAGAAGATGGAAATTTATCCTTTGAAGAGGTGGAAAAATTCAAATAGCTTAGATCAACAGTAACGAATATAAATGATAGTCGACACCACCTCATTCTAGTGCCGAGGTCATGGAAAGCATGGGGCTCTACCTCCATGCCCCCAAAATGCCTTCATGGCATGTTACGAGAATACCTTTACCTTTTACTCGACAGGAAATTAAACACAGAATAAATGTAGGAAATGCATGTTATTATTCAGTTGAGAAGCTTTAGTCATCCAGTCTGCTGAAGAGACAAATTCACTTGCTGACTTACGTTTCTGATAAATGCACTATTATATGAAATAGTAATATACGTTACAAGAGCGCTATGTTGACGTTTTCATGTTCGAGGAAAAGATTGAAAAAGCGAAACGTAGTTGAGCTACTTTAATTTCCGAGAACATGAAAACAAACATACCGCTCGTGTATCGTATATTATTTTGTTGCGAAGATCGTTTATTACATACCTGAAAGACGAATTTCTAATTAGTTGCAATGAAATCTCCATGTTGGTTTCTTTTTAATGACGGCAACTTCGGAAAACCAAAACATCTTTCTTAAACATTGTTGCTATAAAATGTTTTCTGTGTTTACTATACTCCAGCAGACCGTGATATACGTCTGTATTTTTTTTCCCCAGTCTATAAATGCGAACTTAAAACAAACGGTAGGGTTATGTAATGATTTATTTTTCATTTTAATATTTTAACAATATTATTTATATTACATATTGCAGTAATAACATCCGCATCTGGAATCTTGTTGATTTTTTCACGGCTTCCTTAATGTTACTTGTATCAGGAATGGAATAAGTTTCGTGGAGTAATAAACTGTACTTAATTTTTGCAAATAGTTAAAAACAATAATTAACATTGCAATTTAGGTGAAATTGCAGTGGTAAGTTTCCAATTTATAATTATTACTATGTTAAACGTCTCTAAAAATAATATGTTAAAAGCCTAAAGCAGTAAAATGAATGTCGCGCTTAAGCGGTAAGAACAGGAAAATTGTTATGTGTGTTACGTTGGGAATACTGAATGTGGTATTTCACACTTACCGCGTATTGGGTCTGTGCGGAAAACAAGCAAATACGCACGATCTCGCACAAAATTATTTATACCTATTACTGTGAAAATTGTAAGTAAATTAGCCTCCACACTAAGCCAAATACAATCATAATTTTTCTCTCATTTTCTCTTTCTTTTTTCTTCGATTTTTGCTCTAGTGTGCTATTTATTGGTGTGAAATAGCTAGCTAGTTTAAATAAATCAATAAATAAATAAATAAATAAATAAATAAATCAGTCAGTCAGTAAGTGAATGAATGAATGAATGAATGAATGAATGAATGAATGAATGAATGAACGAACGAACGAACGAATGAATGAATGAATGAATGAATGAATAAATAATTGCAATTTTTATGAATCGGTGAGCTAAAACGAAGCATGATATATCTGTACTGTATTATCATTCACTTCGAAAGTTTCCCTCTATTTTATTATGGTGTGTTGATGTTTTAAATACTTAGTAGCAAGGAATTTGAGGTGATTTATAGTGAAAAGAGCAAGGAACTTTCGTAAGTCGATGGTTTTAGGTATTGTTTTTAAAGATGCATTTTAATAATATGGAACTTCGGATGTGTAAGACAAGTTATTTTCTAAAATAAAATTTCTTACATAATACAATTCAAAGGAGCTTTGATCATAACTGTGAAACAAGATATGCCCTTACTTATTAAATCATCTTACAATCTTCAAAGTCCTCAAAGAGAAAGCCGAAAAAAAGACTTTGTATGAGCAACCCCCAAAATTCATGAGACAAGAGTTGAATAAAGCGAACAGCGACATTTTTACAGCTCAAGGCATCAAAAGACTCGAATTATAAGTAGAATTGCAAGGTGCCTCTTGAAAAGTGAGCCTGATTATATGCACAATTTTAATTTTGACATTTATGTTGCCATCTCAAAATTAAAACAGAAATAAAAGAATTTCAATATAAGTTTCTTTAATCATACCCACATAAATTATCTGGTACTAAGTCTTGCCAACTAGAAAGGATAATTTTACTAGTGGTTCCCTTCCGGATTGTGGCAACTACTCCAACATAATGCTTGAAAGTCACGGAGAACCACTTGGAACGTTTTGAAGCTATCTGGAAATCACTTAGAACAATTTTCATAATCACTTCGTACTCGTTCCTGTCTGAGGACGAAAATCCGTTGTAGTCAGATCAGGTGAATTTAGAGCTCTTGTGGTCCACTATAACAATCGGCTCACTTAGTAACAAGCGTTGTATTAGGCTTAGAAACGCTTCAGGGTTTCGTTGAAGCTGCTTCTCGTAATATCACTTCCAGCGGCTTTTGTTTCAGACTCAAGCCTGGGAGGATACCACGGAGTTACTGACTCTAATTTAAGTTTCTCGGAATATCATAGACACCACAAAACTGATTTTACACTCCTGTTACATTTTCAAATGTAGTAAATACAAATTTGATTCTGCGCCGTTTTGGAAGTAACAATTTTAATTTTTCGATCGTTTTTCATACTACTAATACTCTGTATTATGATGTATTACAAAATATTGTAATATAAGGTAGTTGTAGAGTTTCATTGTCTTACCTTTCAATTTTAAATTATTAGGGTATTGTCGGTCCTATATTTCAGTGACTGCTCATTGTTTATATATTTCCGGTTTATTTTGTCTTCTTCTTCTTTTTATTCTTCTTCTTCTTCCCTCCAAGTATTAGGCCAAATGGCCTGTTACGATCTCACAGTTGAATTTCCAATCCAGCGCTTCTTTGGACGACCGAGCGATCTCTTCCCGTTTGGACGATAGTGGAGCATAACTTTTGGGATTCTATCTCTATACATGCGATGCAGATGATTTATCCAGTTGTTCTGACAATGTTTTACGTGATTAATTACAGGTTCTAGTTGTAATTCTTCCATTACATCTTCATTGCGTTTGTGATCCTATTTCGTATATCCCGTTGTATATCTAATAAATTTCATTTCATTAGCCGTTATTCTGCTTTCGTCTTTCTTCCTCAATGTCCATGCCTCACTGCCGTAACAAAGTACAGGTCTCGCCAAGGTATTGTATAGGCGAATTCGTGTAGGGTAAACTAGGGTCTGTTGGACAGTCGGGCATGTTGGACACTCCGTACTTTAACGTGTTACCACGCCACTTGTGGGCACCACATTCTGCTAGAAGTCAATGACGGAAGTAGGCACGAGTGGGGCTACTTAATTCCGATTTTGTTATGACTAATATTTCTCCCAGCCGTAAATATTGTTAAACTATAAATTAAGTAAAAGAAATACATTAATCAATCACTAAAATAAGTCTAATACGAATTAATAACAAAAAACATTTCTTCTACGAGAAAATGTTTTCAGAATCACATTTTTCATATAATTCCCTTGTTCTCCTTTTACAAGTCCTTCACACCTCTACACTTACCTACCTTACCTCCCGTTTCATTTACCTGTCATCATATCGTAATCTCTTCACACGCACGCAAAATAGCCGCATACTATCCATACTGACACATAAGATATCACCGTATTCATCATCATACACAATCTCGTTCTCGCGCTTGTGGAATACTTTACCCAGTGACATCAGGAACTGTCGGAATTAAGCAGCGTTCAAAAACAAACTCATAAAACATAGCAGAAATTTTGGACCCAAAATATATAATGCATTAATTAGAGCTTACCCTGAGCTAAGTACACTTAACACACATAGATTTAAGAAACAAATCAGATTAATTATTTAATTGTTTAAGCTAATTGAGTTAAAAATTGATACTCCAATATTTATGTACTTTTGTATTTTCTGTTTGTATATAGACCCTATTATTACATGCTGTATGTATTTTACCATTTATTAATGTCATTATGCTCAATGAACTCTCTTAATTTTGTGATATATTTTGTATAACTGATCTGAACTGCGCCCGAGCACGAGCTTCTGCTCTTTCGGGCTGCAATGCCTAATGTAGGTCAAGTGTAAAGTAATAAGCAAATAAATAAATAAATAAATAAATAAACCAAACAAAATTAAATTAAATTAAATTAAATTAAATTAAATTTTCTTACTGCGTAGTAAGTTCAATTTTTACTTAATTAATAAAAAATTGTCTTTCTTCTTAACTTTTACAATAAACGATTTAGCCTCCATTAATCAATTAATCTTTTAGTACGTACTTTGATTTTTATTGTATTTGCAAATTTAATATTAATTGTAATTATAATTTTAATTTTATTCTTAATATTGTAGTTGTAATCTCCTGGTAGAGGGGAAGAGAAGCCTTATGGTCTTATCTCTACCAGGTTAAATAAATAAATAAATAAATAATAATCTAAGAAAGGCACATTTGATGTAATGAGTAGTTGTGTGGTTTGTATTATTGTGACTAATTGTGAAATTTTGTTTCAGTTGTGCCAACTTGTAAAGATGACCGCGAGGAATTGCTGGGCGCCCTGAAACACGAGACGGTAGCGCTGAGGTGTGAGGTGGACGCGAACCACCCCTCGTGACGTTCCACTGGACGTTCAATAACTCGGGCGATCTGGCAGAGGTGCCTCCGTCCCGCTTCACGAGCGTGGGTTCTGTGTCTCGCCTCAACTACACCCCAGTCTCCGACATGGACTACGGCACCCTCGCCTGTTGGGGCTCCAACGCGGTCGGCCACCAACGGGCGCCGTGCATCTTTCAGGTAGTGGCTGCAGGTAACTTGCAAGGCTTCAGAACTCACCTTGACCTTCCCTGTCACCGCACTTCACTCTTAGGGTATTTGCATTGTCTTACTACATAAATTTCTTGTGCAAAAATACTTTCGCTTTATGTGACTGATTCCTGAAATTCACCGGTAACTATGACAGCAAAATTAGTGTTTCTTTAATACTATGAATCGTATAAAATAAATAGAGTATTACAATAAGTGTCTCCTACTTTTAATATATAGGATGTTTCTATATGAGACCGACAAACTTTGGGCTGGGATAGAAAACCTTTTTTCAAACAATTTTTGTTCAGAAACTCATGGACTGCGACACTTCCTTTCAGAGCGAGAAGGGTTTATGTAATTACAAGGTTCGATCGTACAGGAAGGGATTGAAGTACTAATTAGTTACGTGAAAAGTGAATAAACAAATCATTAATGTTACAGGCACAATTTATTGACCCAAACATACAGGAAAAACGTAAACAAAACAAAGTGAATGTAAAGGAATATTCACTTCAATGTTGCTTTATTGTTCCATCACTACAACAAGTGCTGGAACACACGTCCAATGACTTTCAGATAATCATTGCATCGATGTGCCATACTTTGTCGTATCCTTTCAAAGACGCCAGGTATTTCCCTTATTTCAGCAACTGTCCATACAATGCGTGTTGCAAGATCTCCTTCATAGTCAACAGGAGTGTCATAAACCACAGGCAGTAATCAAATTGCATTAATGCATGATACCGAGCTCAGGGAATAAACAAACGCGGTCGAATAATGATACTGCGCTGACGGAGTAAACAAACTGAAAGGTAGCATAAAACTCCTCTTGCACTGAAACGAAACGTCATAGGCCATGGGTTTCTTAACGAAAAGTGTTCGAAAGTAGTTTATCTATCCGATCCAAATTTTGCTGGTCTAATTTAAAAACACCCTGTATAACAGCTGCCGTGTTTATGAAGTTATAGCAGTCATCTTTTTCCCATAGTTACAGATTTTGTTGACAAATATTCATGGAACGTTACACCATTCCCCAAAGCGTCGAAATCATTAAAATTTATTATTAAAAAGGTTATAATTTAGCCAACCATTCCGTGCATTATATCAAGTGTTTAGTGTGTGTAAGATACCCGGCTATGATAAGGGAATGTTTTTGGCCTCAAATAGAAGGTATGAATCTCAGAAACGTATCGTTCCAGCAAGATGGCACTGTGTCATACTGCTCACAAAACAGTCGACCTTTTCAGGAAGAAGTTCAGAGGCTTCATCATTTCGTGTGGTGGTTATGTTAACTGGCTGTCAAGATCATGTGATTTAACGCCGCTGGATTACTTCTTATGGGGTTATGTTAAATAACGGGTTTATGCCAACCAGCCAGAAACAGTTAATGACCTAAGGAACAATATCACGTGCGTTATTCTTGAAATTGAGATTGGTTTATGTTTGTCTGTTATTGAAAATTGGAAGACCCGTGTATACCCAACGAATTTGCGGCGGCTATTTAACTGACGTTCTCTTGTATGCATAATGCCATAAATAACAGTAATTTGATAAATAAACCTTAGACAAGGGTATTCTTGCGCCATAAATCACACCTGGATTAATCATATTGGTAAAGTAAAATTAAACATGCATTCTGATTGGTTAAATTAAAATAACCAATGTTCGGACTCTTGTCTTATCCGAAATTCCATTAAAGCGATTTGTTTCTTCATTGCCCAGAATAAAATTTAGTTTTAATAATTAGTGTCTATAATTCATTAAGATGATGTCTTAAATTTTATGTAAACAAAAAAGGTCCTAAGGTCAATCTCACCTGCACTGTAGCGGGCTTAGTTTCAAAGTTAGTAAGCAGTTCGTTCTTAAAGTGACTCCTGAAGACCAGTCAATACAGATAGGTTTCATGTTGTAAGATTTTCTTTGGAACAGACCTAGAGATTTGCTTTACTTTGTTTTTAATCTTATTTTTATCTCTTACCTCTGATAGGAGATAGATATCGGAGGTTTACCAGGAACGAATTGCACAATTATTGGATGATGTACTTGACCTTATCCGCCGAATTTAGTACCTGTATGATGACGCTCACTTTAGTATGAGAATTAGTCGTCATTTCAATCGACTTTTTCCGGAAAGATGAATTGGTTGAGGAGGATCGACTGAATGGTCTGCTCTTTCGCCAGATTTAATTCCAATAGATTTTTATATCTGGGGGCATTTGAAGTCAATAGTTTATGCAGCTTCTGTACCTAATGGTGACCTTCTGAGAAAGTGTATCCGAAAAGGATTTGAACAAATAGGAAACACTCCAGGCGTTTCTAACAGAGTACGCCAAAAAAGGACGCAGAGTTAGGGGATGCATCGACACAGAAGGAGGCTACTTTGAACAATTTTTGTAATAGTATCACCTGTAATACGAACTTGGTTGTTAGCAGTGAAGTACCGCAACTCTGAAACTAAGCATTTTCAGTACCATGTTTGTATGAATGTTTTTCAATGTTTTGTTGTTCGAAATACGTCCTCTAAATATTTGATACCAATTTACATACACCTTGCATATGGGTATTGTTTATTTTCATGTAGAGATATTTCACGACTCGTGTTGTGGTTTCAGGACCATACTGTACTTCTCATTCTGTATAAGTGTTCAGCAAACTTTGCAACCTTACAGCGGTCGATTGAAATGTTTATTTTCCAAATACAAGTGGAGTTTCATGTAGCAATGAAATAACTACAAGCTTGTACGTTCATCCCGAGACTATTACGTGTAACAAGTATTTTGTGCTTTTGTTTATCCTTTATTCGTGTATACACGGTCGTCAAGTGATTGAAACACTACATGATTGCGAAATTATTTCCACGCATTTAGCTAGCGTCGAGAACTAACTTAGTTCGGGGAAGTACAATGAATATGATTTTATTAAATTCTAAATTGTTTTGCAGTTGAGTGGAAATACCAGACCCGTTGCAACTAAGACTAAAGAGCATGTATATACTGTTGATTGGAAACTATGTCGGTAGTTCAAAAATCCATCTTTCAATGTATTCCTTGTTAATATATTTGCCATATAAAAGCACTTTTGATATTGGAATTTAGAATTTTGTAGCATTTTGGGTGGGAAAGTTTTAATGAAAAATTTAATGGTAGAAATTCAGTGTAATCAATGTGTTTTTAGATTTTAAGTTAAAATTCTTAAAGTAGTAAATAAGTAAAAGGACATAAATTTACAGTGAAACATACCAAAGATGGATATTTGGTGCAGCATCATGCTCAGTATAAAACTACATTATCTGAAAGAGTCAGAACTCAACTTCTAGATAATATCATTGACATTATTATTATTATTATTATTATTATTATTATTATTATTATTATTTGCCCATATACAGTACCTGTTCTTAGTGGACGTTCGATGCACCATCATGCTCAGTATAAGATTACATTATCTGAAAGGATCAATACTCAACATCTGGATACTATTATTTTTGTCATTATTATTGTTATTAATATTATTATTATCATTCTTAATATCTTTCATATATAAGGAAGCTCTTCGCTTCTGATTTGATATTGAAATGTCGTTGTACTCTATTTGTATAATTATCATTTCACTCACAAATTTATTTTCATATTTGTGACGTAGAACCTTATCATTCTTCATGCTAAGTACAAGACTATTTAACTCAAGAATTAACCGTTACATGAAAATGAATCTCGCCTGTTATTGTTGTATTCCCCTTTTTCTCCATCTTTTTCCTTTGATCTTCTTGTATTATCATTTTTTATAATATCCTCTTGTTTACTAGTCATCCCCTTGTTCTCCTTGTCTTCCCCTCTTTATTTTTGTCTCTTTCTTGTTATCATTGTCTTTCCCTTATTTCCCTCTGATCTCCTTGCAATCCCGCGTGCTCTCTTTATTCCCTTTGTTTTTTGTATATTCTCCGTATTCTTTTCGTATTGTCCTTATTCTTCTTATATTCAGCACAAACACCTTGTATTTATTTTGTTCTCTATGCATTCCCTACGTTTCCGAAGTATTTCCCTTGTCTCCATATATTCCCCTTATTCCACTTGTATTCTCCTTTCTCTCCTTGTGTTTTCTTTGTTATCTTTGTATTCCCCTTGCTCTACTTTTGTTTTCTTTGTTCTCCTTGTATTCCTCTTGCTCTCCTTTGGTCTTCTTTGTTCTCCTTGTATTTCCCTTGCTCTCCTTTTGTTTTCTTTGTTCTCCTTGTATTCCCCTTGTCTTCCCTTTGCTCTCCTTTGTTTTCCCTTGTTCTCCTTGTATTCCCCTTGTCTTCCCCTTGCTCTCCTTTTGTTTTCTTTGTTCTCCTTGTATTCCCCTTGTCTTCCCCTTGCTCTCCTTTTGTTTTCTTTGTTCTCCTTGTATTCCCCTAGTCTTCGCCTTGCTCTCCTTTTGTTTTCTTTGTCCTCCTTGTATTCTTCTTATCTTCTCCTTGCTCTCCTTGTGTTTTCTCCCTGTATTCCCCTTGTTAACCTTGTTTCACGTGTTGTCCTTCACCAACCACTACATGCAGCATAGTGAAGCTATGTCGGTACCTCTCGACAGGTGATCGCTTCCATATAGGGAATAGTAAAGCTATTCTATCCAGTCCTTGCCGCCAACAGCCCTTGAAGGCCAAAGGTGGACCACCCGGCTACTGATCTCACGTCCACATGCGTCAGCAAAGTTGAACGATCATCCAAACAAACGGAGGTATCGCGTGTTCAGCACGGTGATTTAGTTAAGCTGTGCAGCTGTCGATTTTTTCTAAGTTATCTTATTAGGCTAACGAAGTTCCTGATCTCTAGCTTGGGAGATCAATATTCTGGAATTTCAGGCAACGCATTATTAGGTGTATATTGGGCTCGAACACAGAAACATTGTCGCTATTTTTGTCTTTTATTTAACTGTGAGCAGTCTCTAGAAATATTTGTTTCGTGACACATAACAATGACTGATATAAAATATAGAATACAGTCACCGTAAAATTTTTATTTACGATATGATTACACGGGACACTGCTTTACTGTGCACAGAAACCTTGGACCATGAGTGATAAAAATATAAAAAAAAAATATGCTTACCGTCAATTTGAATATATTTCCGTAGATCCAAGTGGAAAATTTTATGTCAGTACACACTACATTGATATTATTAGGTCATAAGTAGTGTCAGTTTCTTAGATTCTAATGATTTTCTTGAATTGGGAATGCAATTCATAGTACTCTGTGTTTGTTATAATGTATTGTGATTATGTGTTAGTCGTCAATTATTAATACAAAAAATATGAAGTGGGCTCATAAATTGGAAGCATGATTATAAAGTGCAGCCAAATGCCAAAATATATAAAGTCGAGGGTGCAGGTGTCGTTAGTGAGCGTGTATCACGATGATGGTTCCAGAGTTTCAGTAATGGAGGAAATTTACAACGTCCTGGAACACCTAGTGTATGAAATGTACACTAATAATAAATCTGTAGCCGAAATTTTTCTGGTAATTTTCAATTTTCCAAAAATAATTGGTCCTAACATATATAATTAACTACCCTGAAACCGAAAATCGCTTTTTTGAAATTTTTTTTTGTATGTCTGTCTGTCTGTCTGTCTGTCTGTCTGTATGTTTGTTACCTTTTCACGCGATAATGGCTGAACGGATTTCGATGAAAATTGGAATATGAATTAAGTTCGCTTTAACTTAGATTTTAGGCTATACGGCATTCAAAATGCGTTATTTAAAAGGGGGTTATAAGTGGGCCTGAATTAAATGAATCGTAATATCTCGCTTATTATTGATTTTTGTGAAAAATGTTACATAACAAAAGTCTCTGTACAAATCACATCCGATACGTTTTATTTATTTTTTTTTAATTTTGATAGGACTAATATTTAATGAGATAAATGAGTTTCAAAATTAAAATAACTGCCATCTAAGGCGGTGTAATGAAATAAAAAACAAATGACTTCGTCTATAAGGGGTCTTGGACAACAACAATCGAAAGCTATGAAACATAGCCTACAGAGAATGTTTCTGTGTTTGTATGAAGTAATATCGGAAGCTAAATTAACCGATTTGTATAATTAATTATTATTTCACCATTTGAAAGTGTAGTTTCTCTATATGGACATAATGCTATAATGTTATTACAGTAACTTCTGATATAATATAATATAATATAATATAAGATAATATAATATAATATAATATAATATAATATAATGTAATATAATGTAATGTAATGTAATGTAATGTAATATAATGTAATATAATATAATATAATATAATATAATATATGTAATGTAATATTATATAATATAATTTAAGTTATTTGAAGGGTTCAAAACCATAATGGGTCAAATGCAATTTACTGAATACGTAGAAAACAAGAGTTAAAATTAAGTTATTACCATAATTCAATGGAAACCTATAACAAGTAAAATAAAGTATACACATTAAATCTAAATGATGTCAATGTTCATTAAACTATGGTTGCATGAAATAACAATAATTAAGAAACATGTTAAAGGAATTGTCATTGCACAAAATGAGTGTCTCTGGACCAAAATGATCGCATTTTAATTATTTGGATGCAATTTAAATAAAGTAACATATTAAACGATTTATCCTTCTATCAAACACGAATGTTCTCTGGATCAAATGTCCTATTTTAATTATGTAATTACTTTATATTCACTTCTAACGGGTGCAGCGGAGCGCACGGGTACGCTAGTATTGAAAATAAAAGCAGAATTTTCGAAGAAAATCTACAAAAACATATTCGTAGTTTTGCAGAAGAACTTGGTGCTTCAAAAGACATACATCGCCACATTAATATGTTTAGATAATCATACTGAAGATGTAAATCTTTACCTCACATATTGACAACTGAACACGCTCAACGCAGAGTGAATGTCTGTCGTCACCTTATCGCTAATCCCATGGTGATAGATCTATCAGAAGAATTGTCACATGTGATTGAAGCTGGGTATATTATAACAATCCTGACACCTCAGAACATTGGCTCGATCCCCGTCAACCTGCCAAAGTCGTCGCTAAACGAAATCGGTTTGTCCCCAAAATAATGATTTGTGTCTGAGGGAATTTTGAAGGTGTGATTCACTGGGAGATTGTTCCAGGTGAATGTGCATTCGATGTGTATCTTTATTTTTAGCAACTAGGCCTGTAGCGAGTTGATGATGTTTTAAGAGTGAGTTACACTGCATTAGTTAACGGAAATGGAATATTCTTGTAGCAGGACAATGATAGACTCCTTACTGCTCGAAAACCACGGAAAAAATTCGGGAATTGGGAGAAACCGAACTGCTACCACACAGCTTTACATACAGCCTTAATCTTGCACTCTCAGTTTACAATCTCTCTTGATCCATGGCGTATTTCCTGTGTAGAAGAGATTTCCGAAAGTTTGTAGTCGATGAAATAAATATCAAATTCTTTGCATCAGTATCGAGAAACTGGAACAGTTGCGAGACACCAAACCTTGCTGAAATTTGTTTCCAGATCATAAAACTAATGACCTTTACGTTGAGAATTGGATTAATTTCTCGTCACAACACACTCCAACCAAAACAGGTATTGCTTATTATACAATATCTGTTGTAAAAAGGCTTTTAAACTTGATCTGTTTTTCTTTTATAATAATAAAATATAAAGAGCCCAATGGGCAAAAGTCCATATGACTCTAGTCTAGAAGGTTGTTGAGATATATACTGTCACAATGTACACTACACTGACTCTAGTTTGTACAAAATTCAATCAGCGATACTGATCTCTTGTTACAATACAAGACATGGTAAGTGTCACACTCTTCACTACACAGAACACATATAATTACATTCGTGGCAGGTCTGGTGGAAATACTTCCTGGTGCAGATGGGATGGTGGAAACCATGGATCACTACGTGCGTCAGTTCATATTCTGCTCGCATCCATTCCTTATTTACCATGGCGTCAGTATTGTAGAAGCTTTCACTTATGGAGTCCCTCTTCATTCGGAGCTCTCGTAGCAGTTGCTCACATGCTGGTGTAGATGGCAGTAGCATTCTCAGCCTCAGGTCTTCAACCAAGAAAATTTCCCTTGCTAAGACATAGGCATATCTTGATAGAGAGAATTTTGAAACTCCTAGTATAGTAGTATTGAATACATAGATTATGTATATACATGAATATTAATTTAAAAAATCGTATTATAGTGTTAGGGAAGTTAGGAATTTATGGCTTTAATTCGAGAGTATAGGTTTGTCGCAGTCACTGGAAATAATGTGCCGGTACTTTAAAACGCCTGTCAATTTATTCCTTATATTTTCACGTGGAACGTTTTATGGTAACGCCGTGAATTACAGTAGGCCTCGGATGACTGAAATTATGATGTATTTAAAATAAAATTCTTTACACTGCAGCCATCTATGAAAAAAAAACGGTTTTTGTTTAGTCGACTGTCCGAAGACAAGTTTGAACTCATAAGTGACACCACTAAGGCATCAGTCATGAGGCAAATAAACCAGGAGATAATGAGGTAGGGTGGCCAGTTCCTTTCCCCCTCTCTGGCTAGTAACATATTACACTAATCAGACTTCAGATGTACACAAACAGTTGTTCTTCCGCTGACACATAACGTCAAGTGAGGTGTATATTAAGGGGAAAAATAATTTCATATCATAATGAATTCATTTTTAACATAAATATAAAAGTGTAACGAAATATTCAACTTAATTTTTCTTCAATCAAACAATTTTATTCCTACCCAAATAAGGGTAATGTATAATGTGCGCTGAGTATAAAGAAAGAAATAGTTGATTTAACGTAGCCTAATTCTAAAGTCCTTACGCGTAAGTATGGTAGGCCTATATGGAATTAGTTTCCTCATGAATCCATTTCTCTGTAAAGATTTATTATTTTTCATTACAATTACAAACTACTCACAAAGTGGAAGCATATTGTTGTGTAAATCGTTTCGTCTATGAATAATTGCTAGGTTGTCTGTAGGCTATACCAATAATAATAAATAATAATAATCCGTGACGCTACAGCCCGTGAAGGGCCTAGACTGACCAGCCGGCTGCTGGCCTCACGCCCACATGCCGAAGCAGAGGTGGACGATCTTCCAACCAGAATGGAGGTATCGTGTGGTTAGCACGATGATCCCCCCAGCCGTTATAGCTGGTATTCGCAACCGGATTTCGCTACCTATCGTAGCTCTCCAAGGGCATCACGATGCTGGGTGGGCACCGGTCCCATACACTGGCCGAAATTTCATGCGAAAATTTCTTCTCCCATGAGGACTCGAACCAGCGCGCATTCCGTAACGCGAGTCCTAGGCAGGATGTCTTAGACCGCAACGCCACGGTGCGGGACCTAAATTGATACTAGCAATATGATAATACGGTGACGTTTACTGTATGACACTAACGAAACTGATGCTGGCAATGTCATATGTAGGCTATACTAGCAGCATGGAATTTGGAAGCAATTGTGATGTATTCACTGCCTGCTTGAACGCATCCGATATCCGATGGCTGCTTATACTGCATGCTCATTAGACCATTCTAACAATGCTTTCGCCGAAATGGTAGGTGGCAGCACCAAATACAGGGTGAGTCAAGAGGAAAGGTACATTGTGTGAGGGGTGATAATATTGATGATTCTGAACAAAAAAGTTTCTATGAACATATGTCCTGTTCTTAACAGAATCTGACGTACAGATGTTTGAAAATCACTGGCGTCAGTCTCATCTCCTTCATCAGCACTCATATGCGGATACAACCAAACGTATATTAGATTGTAGTAGGATCAATGAAAGTTATCCTGGGCGTTAGATCGGTCGCGGTGGAGTCATTTCTTGGCCACTGAGATCACCCGACATTACTACAGCGGATTATTGTGCGTGAAGTTGGCTTAAGAGCGAAGTGTTCAAGCGCAAAATGGAAAATTCTGCTCGCATTTTACATACTTGTGTTCAAGTAAAGGAGTGTTTAAATCAGTTAAAATCAGCAACACACAACTGTCTACAAGAACTGCAAAGTGCATTTAATGTTCACGGTGAACTTCTCGAACATGTTCTGTAAGGAAACCCACACAATTAAACTGAACATAAGATAACAATGTTTTAATTTACCATCACTGTACTTTTCATGTTCCTCATTGTTTCTAATAGTATTCTCCCAAAACTGTTAAGAACAGAACATATGTTCATATAAACTTTTTTGTTCAGAATCACAAATATTATCACCCCTCAAACCCTGTACCTTTCCTTTATGACTCACCCTGCATATTATATTTATCCGTATGTCTTCTCCAAACTATGCCAGTGTGACATAATGAAGTGTATTAGGAATAATAATCATCAGAAACTTGTGTCAGAAATTCTTGAGGATAAATCGTGAAACCTCTACTTAATAAGGAAGTTCCATACAGAAAATGTTTTTCGGTTTTCTTGTTCTTTCATTCATTCATTCATTCATTCATTCATTCATTCATTCATTCATTCATTCATTCATTCATTGTACTCCACAGATCTTACATGAGCACTGAAGCTTTAAGATGTGGAACAAGTCAAATTTTTACAATATTACAATTATAATTTTTACAAATTATTACAATATTTTACAATTTTTACAGTTTTACAATTTAGTAATTTTTGTACAATTTTGTGTACATTTTTCTGCAATTTTTTACAATATTTTGGCAAGATGTAGTGAGATGAGGTGAGGTCCGAGGATTCGCCAAAAGATAACCCGACATTTGGTTGGGGAAAACCTCGGAAAAAACCCAACCAGGTAATCAGATCAAAGGAGTGAAATAAAGTGATGCCGAGGACTCGCCATAGAACATCCGACTTCAGTCGCACGGCTGGGGAAAACCTCGGAAGGAACCATTCATTGAGACCAAAGGGGGATCCAACCCAAGCCCGAACGCACCTCCAAGAGCAAAGAATGTAATGGATTAACGAAAAGGAACAAGAAGCTATTAGAGTCGCGAAACAAAGTAATATTTTAATAACATACTACAAACATGAAGCACAGGATCTGTATCCACAAGAGATTCACAAGGCGTTAGGAGCTGCCATCTAGCCACACATTTTTCCTGTTCATGTTACTTGTTCGACCATCGAATGAGCAGGCAGTATAAGCAGCCATAGGATGAATGAATGCGTTCGAGCAGGCGGTGCAGGTATCTAATGAGAAGGCTCCGCCTTCTTAACCCCTTCAGACCTGAATTTATATTTTAAAAAAATTGAAGAAAAAAACTGGTCACATAATCATTCTAGGGATCCAAAATTCTCAAATCTAGTCTTCACGAAAAATCAAAATTTGGGGATAATTTTGACCCCTGGGGCTCCAAAGTTTTAAATTTTATTTTTAATTTAGGTATAGAAATGTTTAAAAAATAATATTCTCCATTTCTATCACATTAAATTTTTCAAAATATTTAAAAGTAACGAAGTCATTCCAAAAAAGAAAAAAAGAAACAATGTACACTATAATGTACACCAGGCCTGAAGGGGTTAAATTTCAATTCGGGGAGTATAAAGGTAAAAGTGATAAGAATTATAACAAGATTACTTCAAATCCAAAAGATCCTTAGTTCCAAACATGGTCACAATAAAATAAAACGCGCAAACGCTTCACGTATTTATGGGAATTTTATGAAACTCAGATCAGTTTTCTTTTTCTATTCCTCATTCCGTTTCATCGTTTGATTTTGTTTCCTATTTTATTTTCATTTCATATCTTCTCCTTTATTTTTTTAATTATTTGTTCCACGCTTTTTATTTACTCTATTTCCCTTCCGCCAATGTTTTCCTTCTTTATATTTTATATACTTATTTCTTCTCACTTTCTATTCGTAAAATTTTATTTTATCTTCCTTCTTTAATTTTATTTCCATATAGTCTTAACTTCCCAGTACTTTTCTTCTAACATTTCCTTTTTCTGTAGTCATTTTTCTTTTCTTTTCTGACATTTACAGTGTCCTCCAATCTGTATTTATTTTGGTATTCTAACAGAATATACATTTAATTGCGTATTTAGATACCACCTCATCAAATCAAGAGCGGTTTGAATCTTGTATTACCCTGCAGCCATTTAGGAATTGAGGTTGCCTCTGCTTTTATGTTCTTTATGTGGCTTCACGAAATACGAGAAGTGCAAGCGGTGAGGGGAAACCTTTTCACTTTACGAGGGAGAACATCCTCGGATACAGAAATTTAATTGTCCGGCGAGCATTTTCATTACAGTTTCGTCTGATTTCTCATTTTATGATCTCTGATAACACAACTAGCGTGAAGAAATAAAAAAAAAAAGTATATTGCTTCTTCAAAGTAATTAAATTTCTTTCCATCTGCAGATATGTAACGTATATATTATTTTATCACCTACATTCTTTAAGCATATGTTTATTTTATTCCCTTGAAAATTTATGATATATCTATTTTTGTTTTAGGGTATAAGAAATGATTTACTGTAAGGTAGCTTTCATGAAAAATAACTTAAAAGTTTTTGTTTTTATATATTGTTCACAACTTTTATTTCACAACTTGTCATACACTTTCTTGAAAATAAATTACTTTCACCTGTTCTCTATAAAGTTAAACATTATCGATTGAATTTTAGGATACATATATATTTTTTTTTAACTTGTTCGCCGACAGAACATTAAATGCCAAACGGTGTGAAGCGTAAATATTGAATACAATCTTCAACTGAACACCAGGATTACTTTCAATATAATACAGTATGGTCCATTTTTCCGCGGAGAATTTCTTACTCAGAACATAATTATATAGGGTATTTCCGGGGTGGTGTTACAAACTTTTAGGGATGATGGTTAAGGACACATGTATGAATTTGCGATAAGGAACTCAGGTCCGGAAATAACTGAGTCGAAAGTTATAAGTAAAAATAATTGTGTGGAAATGGAATTGTAATTTCGCACCACGTGTCCTCCTTCTCTTAACCTTTGGAACAGTTGTGGAAAGATGGTATGGGTCGGATGTCTCCTACGTGGGTATTTGCCCGATGCAAGCTGTGAGCTTGTCTACTGTTCCCATTGGCTCATCCGTATCCGAAAATCAGGTCTGCATATTCCGCTCTCGTGTACTCCTCCATTTCACTAGGACTGATCAACTGGACACTGCAACTTGTACACATACACTGTTGTCTACAGACGTGCATATCAGGACCGACCAAGTCCGTTACACATAACGCTATCTGCATTCCTTTAGTGTAGTTTCCTGTCCCCATCCCTCAGACAGCCCACTGAATGGAATACTGTAAGTAAACAACGTAAGCAACGTCAGATGAATATAGTATGTGTAAGATGTAGGTACAGATAAATACATATAAATAAGGTGTATAGAGGAATAAAATTATTTCATTTCCACACAACTATTTTTGCTTGTAACTTTCGACTCGGTCATTTCCGGACCAGGGTTCCTTATCTCAAATTGATACATGGGCCCTTCCCCATCACCCCTGAAAGTTTGTAACACTAACCAGGAAACACTCTGTATTATTGCCATATATAGAATCATAAATCTTTTAGCGGATCGCTGTCTTCAAACTCTACAAAAATAATCCTTTGCATCTTAATTATCAGGCTGCAATGCCTAATGTAGTGGGTTAATTTTGCAACGCTTTATCAACAACTGATGTGGTTATCTAGCGTCTGAATGATATGCCGGTTAAATGAGTCCAGCACCGAAAGTTACCCAACATTTCCTCTTAATGGGTTAAGGGAAAACCCCGGAAAAACCTCAACCAGGTAAATTGTCCCAACCAGGATTTCAACCCGGGCCCACTCGTTTCATGATCAGGCATGATAACCGTTACTCCACAGCGGTGGACGTCTAATGTTGTGGTAGGATAATGTTTTAAATAATTAAATTTTAATCTGTGAAAAATTAATATCGCAGTGCTCTTGGTTTTTGTGAAAAAAATAAAACTGTATAATCTTATTTAGAATCGTCATTCGTGATTAAACAGAGTAATTCACGAGGATTTACCGTCACTTACGGAGCTTATTTCTGAAGATATTCTGAGTAAAAAAGTCACATAAACATTTGTCCTAATCTCAATATTTTTAGAATTACACTAATTTGAAGTTGTTTATAAAGTATCATTAATAATAATAATAATAATAATAATAATAATAATAATAATAATAATAATTCTTTACTTATACTGGCAGAGTTAAGGCCATAGGGCCTTCTCTTACACTCTACCAGGTCACAAAGTATACAAGCAGTTAAAATTTAACAAAAAGTTAAAGAACAGAATACTAACATATTACAAAAAAATAATAGCATAATAAAATCGACACTACACAACATGAAAATAATACCATAATAGAAAAAAAGAAAGTAAAATACATTGGAATATAGTGAAAACAACTCATTTAGTACAAATGGTTAATATGGAAAAACGTAAGGAAGAATATATCAAAATGGAATGTAATAAAATAATAATAAAACAGAAACGAAATACGAAAATTAAATAAAATTCACGATAAAAAGGCTGTGATAATAAATTCATCGACTGATAAAGAGAACAAAAGGGGAAAGGAGTTTAAGAGTAAAACAATATTACGGATAAAGAATTAATTATTCAGGAGTATCATTTCCTTAATTAGCTAGTATTCTGAAGCTAAAAATGTGTTGTAAATTCTATAGTAGCTTTGTACAGATTTTTTTCTTCGATTTTTAACTACAAAATTACATTTTCTTACGCATTTATCATAATTGTTACAAATCACGCCTCTCTTGTAAATTCTCATGACTGTACATTCCGATGCATAATTAAACTGTAAATAATCAAGTTCCTAAAGTCGTATGACTTGTAAGTATAACAATTTTCGTGATAAGTGCATAAGAATGAGGTCATTTTTAGTTAAAAATTGAAAAACAAAATCTGTACATAGCAATTAACAACATATTTTTAATTAATATTTAATTAATATTTGGGACAAAAATTCGCTCCGGCGCCGGGGATTGAACCCGGGTCCTTGGTTCTACGTACCAAGCGCTCTCACCATTGAGCTACGCCGAAGTCCAATCCACAGCATCGGATCGAAATCCACTCCTCCAGTGTTGTTTCCCGACTCCAAGTTGGGCATATGTGTTGACATAATATATTCAAGTCAACTGCCATTGTACAAGGAGCGCACTCAGCTGAGTGACTAATGGCCGGGATTCCGCAGTAAAGTGCACAGCAATCTGTACAGAAATATGAACTGTAGCTAGATGAATTTATTAAAGATTTTTTTATTATTTTAATCCTACATAATAATATCGGAGAAAAATTTCAGAACACTAGCCAATTAAAGAAATGATACTTCTGAATAGTTCTTTCTCTATTTGTAATATTTTTTTATGCTCGACCATGCCGAAATGTAGTAATTATACACCTGGTAGCAGACCTTTAATGCATGTCATTAAAGTACACCTACTCATTAAAGGTCAGGTCTTTCAGCCAATGACGACTCAGGTTACAACTGTTCAGCCAATGACAGGTCAGCTTTCTACCGTTATAAAACCGCAAGTATCGATTATTCTCGTATATGCAATCCAAAGAGAATTAGCGAAAAATCACGGAGGCTGGAAATCCAATACTGTCGCAGAAGGTTATGTTCTGTTACTATAATAATTAGCGTTAATTGTAAATAATATTCAAATAAATACAATTTGTCATCTCGTTTTTCAATGTCTAATTTAATTTCAATGTTATCTCTGTAGGTTCTTATGGCCTAGCAAGGTCAATGTGGACATCTGTTCCTCGGAAAAAATCAATACTTTCGCGTCTGCGCACATCTCACAACATACGGGACATTGCTCCAGGTCAGATACAATAAAATTAATAATATCAAGTTAGAAATATGGTCGAGCATAAAAAGTCGTATGAAACTCTCCTATAATGGTAATTAAGAAGCTCGTATGAAAATTATGAAACTCGCTTGCGCTCTTTTCATAAATATCCATACCCACTCCTTAATTACCTTCATTATAGGCTCGTTGCATAATGTACTATTTTTACCCTTAAAACTAAAGGAAAAAAAGTATTTTACTAACAACTTCAAATCAGTGCAATTCTGAAAATATTGAGATAAGGACAAATGTTTATATGACAGTGTTTGCTCAGAATGTCTTCAGAAATAAACTCCGTAAGTGATGATAAATCCTCGTGAATCACCCTGTATATGGAATGGCATTGGCTGTAAAGAGTGGTAATTCTTAAAGATATATACATACACGTATGGAAATGTGTATTTTTGACTGCAAGTTTATACTGGGGGTAATGATATGGGTGTAAAATATATACACACAACTCAGAAGGTAAATGAGATAGTATTGTGACTTTATAGCAGACGTGAGCGGAATACAATATTTATGACATATGCTGACGTAGAAAATATATTCTGTACTGAGATAGTTTTAACGTTATAAAAACACGCCATAATTTCTTTACTGGAGTCGTAATGTTTACATGAAGAAGCAAGGCTGTATTGTCAATAAAACACATTTATGGTCGACATTTCTTGTCTTTTCCACATCCACTTTTCTGTTTGAATGTTATGTAGGAAAGGCTTGTTGTTATGACGGAGAACATTGTAACAATACTATCAGTTATTTTTTTCATGGTCTTGAACAGTGGTTTTATTGGAAGATACAGGTACTGAATATCTGGCACACCGTGAAAGGAAAATATACGGAGTCGGTGTACCCACGAGTTAGGTGTAATTACCAGGGCATTCAATAAGTAATTGCAACAGTTATTAAATATATCCATCGCTCATATATACGAAGTTCTCTCTAAAAACATTACATACGGGCTATTCCATATGAATTCGATCAGTAAAACACCTCCCATTTTTTTATACTATAATTTTTTCCCTATTTATACAAGGTGCTGAGGAGAGTGCATTTGCAAAAGTATACTACCGAAAGTCAAACGGTTTTCGAATTGCTGAGCGACAAATTTAGCGTATTTTAGAAAAACAAGCCTCTTTCAGCGCTCAGAACTCTGGAACCATTTACTGCAGAACATTGAACGAGAGCTCATTTTGAAGCTGACATTTGGTAGGTTATGATAAGAAGTAATGATTATTTTTATTGTATACAGAGAGACAGATAATCTGAGTTTACTTACTTTTAGGCTTTTTGCCCATTTGTAAAAATGTAAACAAAATATTGAGAAAAAACCTTGCATTATTAAGAGGGATTCGGCATTGTTTGCTTAGTGTCACGGCTATAAGTTTCGGGGGTATTAAATAAATTATATTCACACGCCTAGACTTGAAAGGCGCAACACAGCTAGCACTGGCTGAGAGTTGAAGATAAGCGAGCTTTGGGCGTCATTTTACTCCTGTGTTTATGAAAACCTGTGATAAAGCTAGCCCAGCTATGCGCTACTAGACGAAACATGACGTGTTTATGTCTCCTGGCCTTGCTTGCCTAGGCTAGCTCCCGCCTCAAAGTCAGCTGGTTAGCTCACGCGCCTAATATTTATTTTCTTTGTTTGATTTTTCAATACTTTCTTATTAACGTTGCACCAGTAAAAATACATGTTTATTTGTACTTTCAATGCGAAATCTAACTATATATTTTAAAAATATTTTTTCGTTGGCAAAGGTGTCTTAATTAAGAAAAATCTAAATTTTTCCATTTCCATAAAAAGTAAGAAAAACTGTTTACATGTCCATATAAACTTTAACTTCTCAGCATCAAAATGAACCATGATTTTGATCATTGGGTGAAAGGGTTTCGGAGCCACAACAGTTTAAAGTTGCTAATTTTATGAAAATACGATAAATTAAAACATTTTTAATTTAAACACTATGAAGTTCTGATGCCTCAAACTTTGCACAAAGCATTGTATCATAGTTGCCTACAGACAGAAAAAGTTTCATTGTATTTAAAAATTGCAAGGTCAATTTTCTCTATATTTCGGTCGATTTGAGATGGACTAGCCCATATATGGAATGTAGACTAATTCATATTTTAACTACATCATAATAAATCCTCTTCTTCAAGAATAAATAATCATCGAAATAATAAAACGTAAGATTGTTAATAGTTTCCATTAATAATACAGCTTTGAACATCAAATCGAATAATTATATTCACTATTCCAAATTTCATTTTATTCAAATACGCGTATATTTTACAGATTTAGGAATCATCTGGCTAACACTCATCTGAAAAATACGAAACAACTACATAGAGAAGAACTTTTAACTTACACCAAAACATAATTGTATTATATACAGGGTGTTTCCGAGGTGGTGTTACAAACTTTCAGGGATGATGGCGAAGGGCACATGTATCAATTTGAGGTCAGGAACCATGGTCCTGAAATGACTGAGTCCAGAGTTATAAGCAAACACAGTTGAGTGGAAATGGAATTGTAATTTGGCACCACGTGCCCTCCTTTTCTTAACCTTTGGAACAGTCGTAGAAAGGTGGTATGGGCCGGATGTCTCCTAATTGGGTACTTAATCCCGATACAAGCTGTGAGCTTGTCTACTGTTCCCATAGGCTCATCCGTAGGCTATTCGAAAATCAGGTCTGCTTATTCCGCTCTCGTATACTCGTCCATTTCACTAGGACTGATCGACTGGACACTGCAACTTGTACACATACACTGTTGTCTACAGACGTGCATATCAAGACCGACCATGTCCTTTACACATTACGCTATCTGCATTACTTTAGTGTAGTTTCCTGTCCCCACCCCTCAGACAGCGCACTGAATGGAATACTATATTGTTAATGCCACATGCATTATGTTTGGTACACACATTTATTATTATTACGAATCTTTTCTCTGTAATAAAAATGTTTCATTTTGTTGCATTTGAAAAATATATCTGTAACAGTAGTAGCCTACCTCTAAAGTTAATTTCTAAATAGTACATTATGCAACGAGCCTATAATGATAGTAATTAAGAAGCGAGTGCGGATGTTTATGAAACGAGCGCAAGCGAGTTTCATAATTTTCATACGAGCTTCTTAATTACCATTATAGGCGAGGTTCATACGACTTTTTATGCTCGACCATATTTCTAACTTGAAATTACAGTATTCAGATGTAGGGGAGAGTCGGGTAGTATCGGACATCGGATAATATCGGACAGTGAGTTTCTTTCTTCTACAACACGATGATAGTACCTGATTGACATGGTTACGTTTCTGTGATGTCGCATAGAGAAACGTAACCATGTCATTCAGGTACTACCATATGGTGGTAGATGAAAGAAACGCACTGTCCGATACTATCCGATGTTCGATACTACCCGACTCTCCCCTATACATTTTATTTGTATCTGACAAGATCGGAAGTGACCTTGTTCTAGGTCGTGAATTGTGAGATGTGCGCAGACGCGAAAGTATTGATTTTTCCGAGGAACAATAATGTCATTGACCTTGTGTAATCCGTTAAACTTGGTATAACTTTGATTATTGAATTCGAAATTGAAAAACGAGATGACAAATTGAATTTATTTGAATATTATTTACAATTAACGCTAATTGTTATAGTAACAGAACAGTATAGGATTTCCAGCCTCCGTGACTTTTCGCTAATTCTCTTTCGATTGCATATCCGAGAATAATCGATACTTGCGGTTTTATAACGGTACAAAGCTGACTCGTTATTGGCTGAACACCTGTAAGCTGAGTTGTCATTGGCTGAAAACACCTGAACCTTAATGAGTAGGTGTACTTTAATGACATGCATTAAAGGACTGCTACCAGGTGTATAATTACTACATTTCGGCATGGTCGAGCATAAATGTATTTTTTATCTTAAAATTTTTAAATCCAATATATAATTTGTACTATAGACATTTCAAAGAACGCGCTTTTAGGAGTGAAGTATCGTAGTAATTTTTAAATTATATTTTAAAAAAGCTGAGATATATATCCATTTTAGTGTATTATGCATACGCTATCCCGATATTATAATCAAAGTTAGGGTCAGAATTATTTTTTAAATATTAATATCGAATTAAATTTGTTGCAGCAATGATATTTCTACATATGAAAATAAGACCGTGCATCAATTATGAAAAATTCAAGTTTAACAATCTTCTCCCTTTAATTATAGGTTATAAGCTGCCGGAATTGTTAATGCTACATGCATTATGTTTGGCACACACATTTTTAGGCTAATATGAAACTTTTTTCTGTAGCAAAAATTATTGTTCAATTCGTGTACCACGGGTGACACGACACACATCCACATGATAGTCTCGATAGTCTAATTATTGCTATACTCGCATCAACATGGACCAGTCGATAGTGTCAACCGCTGCTATGATACGTTGCGGTAGGTCTCCGATATTACGCGCCATCGATGGGACGAATACCTTGTCTTTGAAGTACCTGCACAAAAAGTAGTCACACGTTGTCAGGTCCGGTGATCGTGAGGGACACACTGTTCTCTAGCTACAATATCTGTTGATTTCGATGGACTGCGCTCAGAATATGTCCGCACACGATCCCTGTCTTCCTCTGAGGTTCATAGGCGACCAGGTGATTTTCGTTTGCACAGAAAACATGCTCCATTCAATTATTTGCAAATTGAATTTTCGCTCTGTGGGTTCTCTTCTAAGTTTATATGAATTTCACGGAGGACAGTAATCACTGACTTGGTATTGTGAAATTCCAAAACGCAGAACGATTTCTCCACACGCGTAGCAGCCATTGCACAAGAATAAGGAAAACGAGGGTCAGCTGAACAAAACAAAATGGTCTAGCGACAGGAATGTGAACTATGGGCTTAACAAAGCACACACACAAACTGTTTGAGTTTCTTGTTCGTTCTGGATTGGTTTCATTGACGTAAATTCAAGTAGTTTACTTGCAATGACGTTTTGTAACCCATCAAATCTTTATGAAACACGGTGTATTACATACCTGCATTTGTGTGCTGTGACCTGCACAATTTGTTCAGCATTTTTCCTCGTGTCAGTGACTTTTTTTTTTTTGAAGTGTAGAATTATATTGAAAATTTTACAAATAAAACAACAAATGTCTTAGGAGTCAGGAGACTAATACAATTTTTATACAGGTCTGTTACTACGAGAATGGAAATATAATTTTAATTATAATTTCAGAATTATTTGCTACATGTCTCTACTTAGTTTTTATGCTGTATTTTATTTCATAAGCTGGTTGTATTGCTATAATGGTGAGAAGATTATCCTTAGTATGCTGCTAATGTGTTTTAAAACGATTAAAGTATAATATTTTAATTGTTTTATATATGTACATCTTTAAATCCGATTTCTGAAAATTATATCTTTTTTATGTTTTTCCATGTCCTCTGGAACTACTTCAAATGGAAGGATGAAATTTCCACTGTATTATTATCAGACTGTGTAAATTTAGTAGTGGTGAAATTAATCTCCACAATACGAAATATCTTTTGCAAAGATAAGATTTTAATTTTTTTCAAGAAATAATTTTTCTTTTCTTTTACTACCAGGGCATTTAATTTTACGACGTAGCTCATACAGAGACATCATTTTATTTTTACTTCAATTTTTATTGTACCTGAGTTTTTTAATGTACTTCACTCCCACCCCTTCTACTAGTGAAGTTCAACCTTCCTCCACATAGATCCAAGACCTCATATACAGTCATAGTAAACAGTACGTTCCAAAAATATGTTCGCGTTTTCCAGTGACGAAAGAGGTTTCGATATTCAATCATTTTCGCATAGGTACTGTCGTCCATTTTCCTACGTCGTATCTCGGTTCCCCCCCCCCCCCATCAGCTTCTATTCGCCAGCTAGTGGCTGGGCTGTCTCAGCCCTTTTCTGAGAACATTAATTTCTGTTAGGAATTGGACGTCTACGCAATATTATACAAATGTTTAAAATAACTTAAATAAAAGGGCCTCGTTAAGTAATTAACTGTCACGTGATTTCGTCCCTTTCTACGACCCTACGGCATAACAACTTGGACGGACAGTAGTATGTCTGAGTAATTTTATCTTTTCGGCTCGGGCAGAAGTGAAAATTGAATTTACAGTACGTAAGGTACTCTTTTATAGAGTACGTACAGAATTATTTCAACACGAGTTACTAGTACGAACGACGAAACTGGTAATTGGGATTAGGACAATAGTTTATAGTGCGATAACATGCACATTAGAACTGAAGCCTGTATAGAAATGAACGGCTACCATTTTCAAAAATGTGTTTAAATATCCATATTATGATTATTTTTAAATTTAACTTCATTATCTATATTGTACGCTAAAGTCTTTAGACAGTATAATATACACTGCATAATGAATACGTCCACATGGACAGCTCAGTTCGTGGAGTAAAAACACTCATTGTTAATACTGTACTGTATTTTGATTAAACAAAAACCTAATGAAAGTTATCAAACTCAAAATCGCGATATTTCCTAGTTTACGTAAATGGATGAAATACTTTTCTACCCTCCTATACCTAGTAAAGTGATCTGTTTGTATATTACGCCAGTATCATCGAACTCCAGTCGTGGAAGGGGATAGCAAACGGCGTTGATTCAAATGTATAGCCAGATTAATATTAAAAATGTTAGTAAAAATAAAATGATGTCCCTGTAGATGTTGCTAGTGCCGAGAAGCATACCATCGTTGTTCCTGCATAACTCCTATGTTATAGATTTATCGATTTTCAGATTTTTGCTCTATTAATGGGAAGGACTTACAGGAAATCCCTTTTCTCATATTAATTTAAGTACAGTCCCTTTATCCCTAACATAGTTTGATATGAATGTATGAAGCCTTCTAAATACATTTTCACTTTTGCCCTTTATGATACAGCCACATACATAAAAGTGCAAAAAATGAAACTAAATTATTGAGATTTGCGATAAATTAGTTTAGGAAATTGTATATTTATTATGTATAGGCCTAACTACTTTTGTGCGAGATCGTGCGTATTTGCTTGGTTTCCGAAAAAAAAAAAACAATCCGCGGAAAGTCTAAAATTCCACATTCAGTATTCCCAACCTAACACACACAACAATTTCCCTCTTCTTACCGCTTAAGTGACATATTGATTTTACTGCTTTAGGCATTTAACATATTATTTTTAGAGACGTTCACTATAGTAATAATTATAAATTGGAAACTTACCATTCCAATTTCACCTAAATTGCATGTTTTTAAATATTTGCAAAAATTAAGTAAACTCTACAACTCCATTAAAGTTACTGCATTCATGATGCAAGCAACATTAAGCAAGCCGTGAATAAGTCAACAAGATTCCAGACTCATTATAGACTGGGGGAAAATAAGACAGACGTATATCACGGCCTACTGGAGTATAGTAAACACAGAAAACATTTTAAAGCAACAATGTTGAAGATAGATATTTTTGTTTTGCAAATTTGCCGTCATTGAACAGACACCAAGATGGAGATTTCATTGCAACTAATTAGAAATTTCTCTTTCAGGTATGTAATAAACGATCTTCGCACAAAATAATGTTCGATACACGAGCGGTATGTTTTCTTTCAATTCTCGGAAATTAAAAAGCTCAACTATGTTTCGCTTTTTCAAACTTTTCCTCGAACATGAAAACTTCAACATACCGCTCTTGTAACGCGTATTACTATTCTATATACATCATTTTTTTTAATTATTAAGTTTTGTACTTTTGTGAACTAATATCAATAAATCTATCACTATCACTATAACTAATATAATGTCTCAAATAATTCCTTTACAAAAAAAAAAAATATTCAAGACTTTGAAGCCACATTTGATTTGTTGCACGATAACAATGAACTAGATGAGTATATTTAAATTACAAATGTTGGGGGAGGGGGGGCAGACGTGCTCAAGGAAGCAGAACAACTGTTCCTCCGAGGTGTCCCCCCGCAATTTGGAACGTGTTTTTACAAACATTTCAAGGGCACAAAAGAATCAATAACGCAGTAGAGCTTTCCAAGGTAAATTCCAAAAGATGGTTGCTGTTCACCACATATCTGGATGTGCCTGCAGCACATTAGAGACGCACAATACGAGAACGAAATTATGATACCCAAATCCAAGCAGGCCACATAAACAAATAGGCTTCCTATAAACAGAACATATGTTGCCAACCAAAGGAGAATAGAAAACAGTAAGGAGGTACAGTGGGTGTAAAACAACAACGTTAAACGCTATTTGCGTGCTATATCATACAACTCATATGGTCTTATATAGCCAGAGGCGAACAGTTCGGCAATTATGAAAAATATATTGGACTTTTGTTACATTGGACATTTATGTAATAAAATTAGTGGACATTGAATAAATAGGACTCTTTTTTCAGTGAACCTTTAATTGAATAGACATTAATGTAGTGTGGACATTTCTGTATAATGGACATTTTGCATTGGACATTTTAACCTCCAACCGAGTAATATGAGCTAATCGGCACTACAGGACATTCAGGGTATTTAGAATTCATATTTAAAAATAATTATATTATAATTACGATTTGAATATTATATTCAAAAATTCTATATTGTAGTAAGATTTGAATTTTAAATAAAAAATTGTGTAAGTTACATGGATATCAATCTTTGGGCACTTTAAATTAAAATTTCGTAAAAAAATGAAAATTCTATTGAAAAAACTTACTTACTTACTTACTTACTTACTTACCGGTACTGGCTTTTAAGGAACCCGGAGGTTCATTGCCGCCCTCACATGAGCCCGCCATTGGTCCCTATCCTGAGAAAGATTAATCCATTCTCTATCATCATATCCCACCTCCCTCAGATTCATTTTAATATTATCTTCCCATCTACGTCTCGGCCTCCCTAAAGGTCTTTTTCCCTCCGGCCTCCCAACTAACACTCTATATGCATTTCTGGATTCGCCCATACGTGCTACATACCCTGCCCATCTCAAACGTCTGGGTTTAATGTTCCTAATTATGTCAGATGAAGAATACAATGCATGCAGTTCTGTGTTTGTAACGTTCTTCATTCTCCTGTAACTTCATCCCTCTTAGCCCCAAATATTTTCCTAAGAATCTTATTCTCAAACACCCGTAGTCTCTGTTCCTCTCTCAAATTGAGAGTCCAAATTTCAGAACCATAAAGATCAACCGGTAATATAACTGTTTTATAAAATTGAAAAACATTAATTTTAAATAAATTTAAACAACTTTTCGTGTCATTTCTCGAGTTTCAATTTACGTTATTTTGACCTGAACGAACTTGAAACATACAATTTTTCCTTCTTTCAACAGAAAAAAGTAATTTGCTAATCAGTGGTTTGCGAAAATTAGGCAACTCTGTTTATAAACTCTTATAATTATATAGTGTCATTAGAACTAAGATAGGGAAAGTATTATCTAAAAGATTGCCTGACATTCACTTTACAGTTGCAGAAAAACCACAATATAGTAACCAGCCGAACAGTTGTTCGAACTCCCCCCGGGTTTCAGTCTAACATCTAGAGTACAACTCGCTACTGTCTCTGCTATACCTGTGACTCTTAATGTGTGTGCCACTTTTAAAATAATCTATCGTACATTTGTTGCTCTCAACTTGTGTAGACTAGTATAGGGACAGCCGATTTCCATAATGAAAGCCCATGAGTATAAAAATGGGACATTAATTTTTGTCTTATGAATCTACGTGTGGAAGTGATTTTGGTAGCCAATATCCTGATAATCAGGTCATCCAAGCGATGAAACACGCGATAAACCATGTACAAAATACCTGTCCACATCCATTTAGCTTGTCATGAATAAAGCCATATAAAGTGCATGGGCTGATGGGCCTGACAAGTTTAGTGTTGCCGAGATGAAGCGTGGAGAAATAATGTTCCCCCAAAACAGAACACACCAGGTGTGAAATTTAATGGCTTTGACATCCGCCTTCTTATGGAAACATCAGCTCGTCATTGAATCTCTATACAGCATCATTCATAACAGCAGTTCTAAATAATACGTATTTCTCGGCTTTGTTCTTGTGTACAAACAAAATTTGCAGCCAATTATTTTTAGAGATTGTCCTTATGATACATATAGGCTTAATTTTGTTCCTATATTTAAGTGAAAATCGTATGATGTATAAGTTTTCATTGTAGGTCAGAATTTGGACATACAGGGTGATTCACGAAGATTTACCGTCCTTTATGGAGCTTATTTCTGAAGACATTTTGAGCAAGGCATGCCATATAAACATAGTTCCTAGTCTCAATATTTTCAGAGTTACACTAATTTAAAGTTGTTTGTAAAATGCGTTTTTTCTATAGTGTGAAGATAAAAGAATAATACAAAATAGAGAATAGAAGTATCATTTCTTTAATTGGCAAGTATTATGAAGCTAAAAATGTGCTGTGAACTCCTTAGTTGCTTCGTACAGACACCTTTTTCTATTTTTAACTATAAAATTACATTATTCTTATGTACTTATCACAACAATTATTACAAATCACACCAATTCCACCAATTTAATTATTTGCAGTTCAATTTTGCATCCTAATTTACAGTCTTGCAGAGTTTATAACACATTTTGAAAAATGTGGCCGTCCGCTTGAGTACACTTGCCGCGCGCTTGTGAACGCCACTCGTCGCTCTACGTAACTGCATACGGCTTATCTTTTATTACCGCTCGCGGTGGCTGCTGACTGCACGCTGACCAAGATCACGCGTTCACAGCAATGCGTTCCAATAACGAAACGTAACTCTGTAAATATTGAGAATAGAACCCATGTTTATATGACATTTTTTTGCTCAGAATGTCTTAGGAAATAAGCTCCGTAAAGGACGGTAAATCCTCGTGAATCACTCTATATATTGTAGGCGAAGATAAAGATGGAATGTAATAATTACTAGAAATATTTAGTACAATAAACTCTTGAGACGTGTAGTATCAAAACCAGCCAAGTCACTGAAGACAAATTTTTCAGTATCAAACAGATACCTCCAGAGACGAATCGGTTACAATTTTAAACAGCTGTTTCTTCATTGTTTCATAGTTAACACTCTAGTACTCGCGCGGAATACATTTGTAATCCGCTGCTGTTTATTACGTCATCATATCTCCGCTTTCAATGCTGATAGCGTGAAATTTTCAGTACCTTCCTGTTATAATTTAGTCCTGATGTCTGGAGTGTTTGGATGTAATTGTGACTTTTTTTCTGTGTAGCTATATATATTATATAGAGTATATTCGAAAAATGTAGCCCACACGAGTGTTAACGCCAGTGTTTTTAATAGGAGACAATATAGGTAGGTCGGTAGATAGATAGATAGATAGATAGATAGATAGATAGATAGATAGATAGATAGATAGATAGATAGATAGATAGATAGATAGATAGATAGATAGATAGATAGATAGATAGATAGATAGATAGATAGATAGATAGATAGATAGATAGATAGATAGACAGACAGACAGACAGAGAGATAGATAGATAGATAGATAGATAGATAGATAGATAGATAGATAGATAGATAGATAGATAGATAGATAGATAGATAGATAGATAGATAGATAGATAGATAGATAGATGGATGGATGGATGGATGGATGGATGGATGGATGGATGGATGGATGGATGGACGGACGGACGGACGGACGGACGGACGGACGGACGGACAGACAGACAGATCGATAGACAGATATATAGATAGACAGATAGACAGACAGATAGATAGATAGATAGATAGACAGACAGACAGACAGACAGACAGACAGACAGACAGATAGATAGATAGATAGATAGACAGACAGACAGACAGACAGACAGACAGGTAGGTAGGTATTAGTTCACAAAAGTACAAATTTAATCATTTAAAAAAATGATTTATATACAAAGTAAGAGAGAATACGAGAGCTTATTTTCGATTTCCTTACTTGTAATTTATTTATTCATATAAGCCGTTCATAAGACATTCTTACACGTTTTTTTTATTATTGCGGTGGTTATTTTATCCTTCAATATAAATGAGTTATGTGGACATACTTGATAATGCAGAACAATGACTTCTTCTCATATGAAACAGACATGTACTTGAACCCAATATTGACTTAAATTTTGGGAGTGTTCGATAATAACTCTGGAGTGTAGTTTAATATAACTAACAATTAAGTCTATATAATAATAACAATATAGTTTTTAATTACATTCTTTCCATCATAATATCACTCATTATATTATATAGACATCACTGATTTAAATATTAAATTTCAAATAGAGTTACACTGTTATATCACAAACAGTTTAATAGAATCAGTAAAGTAATATTACTGTTATATGTTGTAAAATTACATATTCATACGTGCCGAAGAATTTATTTAAAAAAAAAAAGAGATGGATTACAAAAGTAATCCGCGCGAGTACCGGTGTAACAAATTATGGCTCGAGCACTGAATGCTAATATTATTAGTAATTTGGCCATGAACAATTATAACTTGTGTGAACACGCCCAATAACATCACCTCTCCTCGTACGGACGTGAGCGTGCCGAATTTGCGTATAAAATTAGCCGTGCTGCGAGGTTTCTCTCAGTAATATCTCGGCATCGGGAGCAATTACAGACCAGCGCTACCAGTCGTTTGATTTGTAATCACGAGTTCTGCGATATTTAATGTGGTAGGCTCTAATAAATACTTGCGATACATTTTGAGGGAAAAATTTGTTGTGTGCTGGAACTAATTTCGGATGTACTGTAGCTTCGTATGAAATAAAATATATTCTCACATTCCCTTCATTAATTACTTCTTCTATCATAGACCCGTGTTCTTCATTTGTACACCGAAACAAAAATGAAACATTTAAATCAACACAAAAGTTGTGTTTAACTCCCGAAACTGGATGTCGTATTCTACGTGCTGGTGAATCCCTGATTCATTGCAGATATTTATTCAATTTTATGTATGTTATAATATCCAGCAAATCAGGAAGCATTTTCATTTCAGTAGATCTATTTGTGTAAATAATGTTTATTATGCTGTTTTTACAACATGGGACTTTCATATTAGGTCTATGTAAACAGTTTTGTGCGAGATCGTGCGTATTTGCTTGCTTTCCGCACAAAACCAATACGCGATAAGTGTGAAATATCACATTCAGTATTCCCAACGTAACACACATAACAATTTCCCTATTCTTACCGCTTAAGCGTCATATTCATTTTACTGCTTTAGGCTTTTAACATATTATTTTTAAAGACGTTCAATATAGTAATAATTATAAATTGGAAACTTACCACTGCAATTTCACCTAAATTGCACTGTTAATTATTGTTTTTAAATATTTGGAAAAATTAAGTAAACTCTACAACCACAGTCTCCAGTGCATCGACTTTCTGCCAGACGGATGGTTTATCAAATGCTGCCATCTATAGTGATAATGCTTCAACTCCGACGGAAACTGGAAAATCAATATTCATGCAAAAAAGTTTCACAATAGAAAAAACTGGTGGTGGTGCTCCAGTGACTCTGAATAACTGCACAAATGTGACAATTAATTTTAATGTGCAGAAATAAATAGTTTTGTTATAATTTCAATGTGCAAAAATAAATAATTTTGTTAAAGTATTAAAATGAAAAATAAATCATTACATAACCTTACCGTTTGTTTTAAGTTCGCATTTATTGACTGTGGGGGAGGAAACAGACGTATATCACGGCCTGCTGGAGTATAGTAAACACAGAAAACATTTTATAGGAACAATGTTGACGATAGATATATTTGTTTTCCAAAGTTGCCGTCATTAAACAGAAACCAAGATGGAGATATCATTGCAACTAATTAGAAATTCCTCTTTCAGGTATGTAATAAACGATCTTCGCACAAAATAATGTACGATACACGAGCGGTATGTTTGTTTTCATGTTCTCGGAAATTAAAAATGCTCAACTACGTTTCGCTTTTTCAATGTTTTCCTCGAACATTAAAACGTCAACATACCTCTCTTGTAACGCATATTACTATTACAGTTTTGCTAAAATTTCATTTTTATTCAATATGCCAAGTGTTATTTTTCATGTGGAATGTATTCAGTGCTATAAATCAGAAGTTAAAATTATATCTAAAACAAATTCATGATCTTTTAAAACTAGGAATTGCTGTTTATAATTTAAATAATGTGTTACGTTGCCACTCATATATATGGTGTGCATTTTACTTTAATTAAATATATGTTAAAGAATGAAGGTTTAATGTCGAACGTGTGAATTGTTGGAATTTAGTTTAGTGAACATCGTATTTCAAGTTTTACTCCCATTAAAACATGGGTCGCAAACGATTCAAAAGCGAGCTAAAATAAACGTGGTTATATAGTTCATTCAGTATTGGAAAGAACAAAGGCCGATCCATTTAAAAACTCCACATTATTTCCATTTTAAAATTCAAATTCTTTTTTTCATTCTGTCTGCTCTTCTGTTAAAACAACTGCAGCAAAATTAAAGCATCAATCAAAACGAATCGATTCCCATATATTTCATAACAGAAAGCATCAACGCGCCGGGATTTCTTTTTGAAGAACCTCCAAATGACCTCAGTTCGTTCTGTGTCATGAATTCATTTTTAAAATTGAGCTCGGGAAATTAAACTATAATTAAGTCTCAAAGTACCATAAAATATAATCCTTCTGGACTCACCGGAGGCGTATTTAAACCTTTTAGGCAATGCATGATATTAAATGCTCTGAAACCCTCAAAATGAAGTTAAATTCTACGTCATATTATTTCATTGGAACAATTTAGAATTTAATTCTTCATTGGAAATTATGAATACGACATTCTTACTGACAAATAAGTAACTGAACTTCTGTGAACATAGAGTAAGGTTGCCTATATCGCACTACTTTATCATTTATAATTTTTATTGAACAATACAGTTTTTATTTTCTGCATTCCTTTACAGAGATGCATTCCCAGAACATTTACCTTTCATACAAAAAAAAGAATCCTTGAATTTGATTTAATATTTTTTAATTAGAATGACATTTTCGAAACACTTGTCAGTGATGCCATTTAGACAACTAGTTTCCTAAATAACACCTACAGTTTCTTAAATAGCACCTCTTTATCTTTAGGGAACAGGATGAAGGAAAGCTTTTAATATTGAACATATTGAATAGTATTTAATATGAATAATATAATAAATGCAAATTACAAATTTATTGAAATTAATGGAAGAGAATAACGCATCTTCAAATGTAATTGAAAAAATAGAACATAGATTACAAACATGTGTCTGTGCGTATATAATGCTTTCGATTTAACAATGAAGTTATCATCCTTCTTGCTTCCCAATATTTTGATGGAAGATCCACAAATGTCCTAAGAATTTCACAATTAGCCAGGTGCTCCATCTCCATGTCCCCTTCTCTGGTGCACAGTAAGCATTTAGGTGAATTCAGTACTCCAATACGATGGAGGTGTTTACTGAGGCAATCATGACCAGTAATCAATCTAAACATGGCCACGGCAGATTTTCGAGGTAGATCAGGATTTAGTTTTGTATCTTTGAATGATTCTTTCCATTTTGAATTTTGATGTTTTGCCTGTTCGCTGTTTCTTATTCTTTTTATGACTCGTTTTATTGATTCATATGGAAACTTGAAATTTTTTGTTTATTTTAGTTCCTTTCTTTGCTAACATATCTGCATTCTCGTTACCGTTCAGTCCACAGTGGGTCGGGATCCATTGGAAGACCACCTTTTTATTTAGCATTTGAATTTGTTTTACCATGCAAGTGAACCTAACATTTAAACTTTCTAAATGCGTTTTTTATTGTTACACATTTTCCATGTGCTTCACCAGGCAGTTCAGACTGTAAACTGCGTCACCTTTTCTCAACGATTATCTCGAAGCACCTAGGAACTACTACATGGTATGGCTGTCTGAAATGGTTTGAAGATAGAGACATCTAAAGGCTGAGCCTATGAGTATTATGACGAGGAAGCTGAAACAGGAGCATACCATTTTCCCGAGATAATCTGGCTTCTAAATTTTTGGAATGGGTCTCTATAGGTGGACATACAGAAGCAGCACTTTTTTCTATGGCAGGTTCGAGTGGCAAATAAAATGTTTGAGCTATTCGACAAATAGTTCACTGTTGATATAACCTGACTCAGAGCAAACAAATAACGATTCTGAAGGAGCACCAGCTGATAATGTAGGATGCAATGATTGACGTTTGAAAATTATCATATGTGCCACAAAATATCTGGTGCGCTTGTACAACACACACTTGTTGTATTAACGTCCTTTTCACCACTTGATATTGCACCCACCTGATGCATTCCTCGTTCAGTTAAAACTTTTGGGGACTTCTTTTGTACGGCTAGAATTGTTACAGTTGCTCATATCGCACCGGTGCGAATTAGGCACCTACAAAGTGGTGCGAATTGAGAAACTACGCCATAAGTTATTATTTCCTTCATTCTAGCCTATAATCACCACATGTTCGAAAATCCTACTAAGTTAAATGTTATTTAAATATTTCGTTAAACCAAAAACATCTTAAGATTATGGATTTCTTCGCATACAAATCCGTTATTTAGTACAAAATGTTAGCTAAATATACATTCACCTGAGCGATTATATTAGATACACTATCACAGCGGTGGCGAAAATGTAATCGTGCGCCGAGCCACTGTGTAACCTGAAATGTGCATAGCACCTATGGAGGGAGGCGGACACCCGAAGGGGAAGTGAAGCAACTGTCTGACTTATTAACGGATTTTCATTTTCCTTACGTCAAGCACTTAAATATAATTTTATACAGTACAAGGCTACAAACTAATGTTTAGTACGTGTAACGAAGAAAGAAATGAACAATAAATGAACAATATCACAACCTAAAATTAACTATCTTCAGAATGTCTCTGCGACAAAGTTTCAAAATGAGGAATTATGTCACTTACTGCCAGTCGTAGTTGATCACGAAGGTATTTGTCTGTCAATCGTAATCTAAATTTCGTTTTTGTTATTTTAATTGTTGAAAATAATTTTTCACAAGCGTAAGTTGTAGCGAACATGGCTTCAACAGAGCAAGCGAAAGAACGAAGCTTCGGATACTTATATTTTGGCAAAGATTTGAAAGTTCAACATTTGTCAAGTCCTTACACCTAGCTTTTATTTGACATCACATAGTAAATCGGTGAGTTCAAATTGAAGAGCTAACCTCATTATTCGTACATCTGCTGAAAAAGGGTCGAAGTACAGAGATGATGATGATGATGATAACAACAACAACAACAATAACACTTAACCTTTTAATGTTTCATCAGTAACATGTAGTATAATGCCGTTTTATGTTATACAACCGTTTTCCTCGTAATACTTGAGAACAAATCATACATTTAATATTCTCATCATTTTGACAGCAAAAAAATGCGTCCTCCCATCCTACTTGAAACTTTCGTACATGGTTTCGAGAGAGACATATGCCACTCGCAGGTCAGAGACAAATACAAATGGAACGGAGTTTGACTCCAGTGAGTGAGAGGGTGGGGGTTGGCGGAGGTTAGAAGCAAGCGAACCACAATGTCTCGCGAGTCACGTTCTCGCCACGGCTGCACTATCACCACGCTACAAACACAAAGAAGTGGAAGAAATCAAGTGACATAGTACAGGGACATCATTTTATTTTTACTAACATTTTTAATATTAACTTGCCTATACCTCTAGATCAACGCCGTTTCCTACCTCCTTCCACGACTGGAATTCGATGATACTGGCGTAATATACAAACAAATCACTTTACTAGGTATAGGAGGGAAGAAAAGTAGTTCATCCATTTTCGTAAACAAGGAAATATTACGCTTTTGAGTTTGATAACTTTCATTAGGTTTTTGTTTAATCAAAATACAGTACAGTATTAACAATGAGTGTTTTTACTCACGAACTGAGCTGTTCATGCGGACGTATTCATTATGCAGTGTATATTATACTGTCTACAGCACATTAGCGTACAATATAGAGAATGAAGTTAAATTGAAAAATAATCATAATATAGATATTTAAATACATTTTTTTGAAAATGGTGGCCGTTCATTTCGATACAGGCTTCAGTTCTAATGTGCATTTTATCGCACTATAGACTATTGTACCTAATCCCTATTACCACGTTTCTTTCTTCGTACTAGTAACTCATGTTGAAATAATTCTGTACCTACTCTATAAAAGATTACCTTACGTACTGTAAATTCAATCTTCACTTCTGCCCGATCCGAAAAGATAAAATTACTCAGACATATTATCTACTATCCTTCCCAGTGGTTATGTCGTAGGGTCGTTGTAAGGGAGGAAATCACGTGACAGTTAATTACTTAACGATGCCCTTTTATTTAAGTTATTTTAAACATTTGTATAATATTACGTAGATGTCCAATTCCTAACAGAAATTAGTGTTCTCAGAAAAGAGCTAAGACAGCCCAGCCACTAGCTGGCGAATAAAAGCTGGTGGGGGAAACCGGGATTCGACGTAGGCAAATGGACGACAGTACCTGTGCGAAAATGATTCAATATTGAAAGCTCTTTCGTCACTGGAAAACGCGAACATATTTTTGGAACGTACTGTTTACTATGACCTTAAGGCTACTATGACTGTATATGCGATCTTGGATCTGTGTGGAGGGGAGTTGGAACTTCATTAGTAAAAGGGGTGGGAGCGAAGTACATTCAAAATCTCAGGTACAATAAAATTTGAAGTAAAAATAATATGATGTCCCTGTAGATTCTAACAATACCACTAGATGCCACACTATCACAGTAACTTGTTTTAAACTAGCAGTGGTGCCATTTAGGAAGCGTTGCGATTTATGCTACTTTACCCTATATATCGGAAATACGTGATTATTTGAAAATTACCGAATAAAATTGTTTATATACTCAATACTGTTTTCCAGTAATCCATACTTTATACTTCGACATTAAGATTAACTTTGTTATTTAGTCAACTGTCCGAAGACAGGTCTGGCCTTCACAAGTGATACCAAAAAGCACCATTTTTAATACTACTATACTACGAATAATGAAAGTTCTAAAACTTGTTGACTATCTCATGTGTCGTTTTATATACGAAATTTCAGAATACAATATGAGTTCACACGCGTACATGAGCCACCATAATGCCTACTGTTACAGCGTGCGTTGCGGCGCTCAAGCCTTGTGACTGTATGGTTTTGGCACACCACGAACGTGTGGGCTTATTGCATAGTGTATGGTTTGTTATAGGTTAAAGGTTGTAGGTAATGCAGTACCACGCGCATTTAGAACAACGATATGGGCCTATTACACAACATTTAAATTTTCACATGGGCGAGGAGTGGCTGAAAAATGTTTCCTCAAGCCCTTAAGTAGGAGAAGAATTCTCGTACGTGCTGCCTTAGATATACTTCAGGGTTTTCGAATAAGAATCTAACATCTACTGCTTGTAGAAACTGTTCATTACACCATGAAAATTAATGAGAAATGAAATAATGCACTGTTGGGCGAAGAATCTACGTGAAGATTAATTTTTGGTCCTACAGAATATATCTGTTATGGTAACAACAGTGCATGTTACTGTGGAATCTCGACCACGAAGTCACTCAATTGAGTGCGCTCCTTGTATAATAGCAGTCAGACGTCTGCATCGGACGTTTTCGCTCGAGCGGCAAGTAGTTCATAGCATAATCCGATAGGTAGCGCATATGCATGATGGGTAAAATTGTCACGAGTGATAAATCCTCGAACGGTATAAGCCGAGCGTTAGACATTCGTTCTTGTTACATGATGAACTGTGTAGTAACATCATAGATGTTTATCATTTCAAAACTTTGCAGTGTTTAACTAACCTCTCCATAGTACAACTACAAAACTTGCTTTAAAATGTAATATAAATGTTGTAGGCATTTCCCCCCCCCCTCACACAGGAGTGATTTTGTTTTTGCCACATATGATAGATGTTATTGGATGTAAATGTAATTATTATAAACGGAGAACACAATCACGATAATGTAAGGACCGTATCAAGTTTTCTAGTAATAATAATAATAGTAATAATAATAATGATAATAATAATAATAATAATAATAATAACTGACGTGTATACGTCACCAAACATCGTAAGATGAAGATTACATTTGTAAAGTTTCTTTCAACCCATAAGCAGTGCTGACTAGATCAGACGCTATGGACAGTACTCTATAACAGAGTCGCCAGTATGAAAGGATAATTCCAGGCCTTTGGCTTGAGACGAACTCGATAGCTCAGTGGTGGTAGAGCGCCTGACCGGAGAACAGGAAGTCGCAGGTTCGATTCCCGCTTGAGGTTGTGAAATTTTTCTTTCATACCATGGCATGGTTGTGACTATAATATTATTTATATTCATTAATATGTCACATCAACGGACGTGTATACGTCACCAAACATCGTAAGATGGAGAATACAATAATAATCTCTAGAGTGTATCAATATTTGTGTCTGTAAAAGTTGTGCAACATGATTATTCGTTTTATTATATATTCTGGGACATTATCTCTGTACTAATATCGTTATTAATCTACTGCTATATCAATGATATTTTGTAAAACGTTTCTACATTGTCGCAGTATATAGGCGGAACACTATGTATGGACCTATCATATTATATATGTGGTAAATCAAATATTGAATAATTATTAATTAACAATAATAACTGTATATCGAAATTTTTCATACTAATTTATTTATAACTTCATGTTCCTGTTTTGGTACGTTCCATTGACTGTTCCATTAACCGAGATAAGACTGACGTCCTATATATAGGACACCGGATATTTCACACAAATATGTTAATAACAATGAATATGACAGACTAAATATAAGAAAAAAAAAATTGGAGGCAATTTATAACACATAAGGATTATGGTATCATGATTGCCGACTATGAAAATCTTACACAGCAATGTTAAAAAAAAATAAAACGTTCCGTCCTATATGTAGGACGTCAGTCTTATCTGGGTTAAACGTTTGTCATAAACGCAGAAAATAAAGTCTTATTTTTACCGTGTGAGCAAAACATATGTGTATCTTATCTGACGCCTTCCATACAAGATAAGACATGTCGGTGAGATGACCTTGTACTGTGCTTCTATTTATTACGACCGTATCAAGACCGATCGTATCTCATTCGAGGGTTCGACACTCGACCGAGTTCAAGCGAGCGATTTAACTCCAATGCAGCACTCTGATAGCAGTTGACTTGATGTATGTCAACATATATGTCGAACATGGAGACAGGCCACAAAGGGAAAAACACTATAGAAGAGGGATTCGATCCTGAGCTGTGGATATAACTTCGACGTAGCTGAGTGGTAAGAGCGCTTGGTACGTAGAACCAAGGACTCGGGATCGATCTCCGGCGCCGGAGCGAATTTTTCTCCTCTAATAATCATTGTGAATAAATCAAGTTAAAATCTTACTTACTTACAAATGGCTTTTAAGGAACCCGAAGGTTCATTGCCGCCCTCACATAAGCCCGCCATCGGTCCCTATCCTGTGCAAGATTAAGCCAGTCTCTATCATCATACCCCACCTCCCTCAAATCCATTTTAATATTATCCTCCCATCTACGTCTCGGCCTCCCTAAAGGTCTTTTTCCCTCCGGTCTCCCAACTAACACTCTATATGCATTTCTGGATTCGCCCATACGTGCTACATGCCCTGCCCATCTCAAACGTCTGGATTTCAAGTTCCTAATTATGTCAGGTGAAGAATACAATGCGTGCAGTTCTGTGTTGTGTAACTTTCTCCATTCTCCTGTAACTTCATCCCGCTTAGCCCCAAATATTTTCCTAAGCACCTTATTCTCAAACACCCTTAACCTATGTTCCTCTCTCAGAGTGAGAGTCCAAGTTTCACAGCCATATAGAAGAACCGGTAATATAATTGTTTTATAAATTCTAACTTTCAGATTTTTGGACAGCAGACTGGATGATAAGAGCTTCTCAACCGAATAATAACACGCATTTCCCATATTTATTCTGCGTTTAATTTCCTCCCGAGTGTCATTTACATTTGTTACTGTTGCTCCAAGATATTTGAATTTTTCCACCTCTTCGAAGGATAAATCTCCAATATTTATATTTCCATTTCGTACAATATTCCCGTCACGAGACATAATCATATACTTTGTCTTTTCGGGATTTACTTCCAAACCGATCGCTTTACTTGCTTCAAGTAAAATTTCCGTGTTTTCCCTAATCGTTTGTGTATTTTCTCCTAACATATTCATGTCATCTGCATAGACAAGAAGCTGATGTAGCCCGTTCAATTCCAAACCCTGCCTGTTATCCTGAACTTTCCTAATGGCATATTCTAAAGCGAAGTTAAAAAGTAAAGGTGATAGTGCATCTCCCTGCTTTAGCCCGCAGTGAATTGGAAAAGGATCAGATAGAAACTGACCTATACGGACTCTGCTGTATGTTTCACTGAGACACATTTTAATTAATCGAACTAGTTTCTTGGGAATACCAAATTCAATAAGAATATCATATAATACTTCCCTCTTAACCGAGTCATATGCCTTTTTGAAATCTATGAATAACTGATGTACTGTACCCTTATACTCCCATTTTTCTCCATTATCTGCCGAATACAAAAAAATCTGATCAATAGTCGATCTATTACGCCGAAAACCGCACTGATGATCCCCAATAATTTCATCTACGTACGGAGTTAATCTCCTCAAAAGAATATTGGACAAAATTTTGTACGACGTCAACAAAAGTGATATTCCTCGAAAGTTACCACAGTTCGTTTTGTCCCCCTTTTTAAAAATAGGTACAATTATGGACTCCTTCCATTGTTCTGGTACAATTTCCTTTTCCCAAATAGCAAGTACAAGTTTATAAATTTCGCTATATAATGCACTTCCACCCTCTTGTATTAATTCTGCTGGAATTTGATCGATACCTGGAGACTTGTACTTTTTCAGATTTTCTATCGCAATTTCGACTTCTGAAATCGTGGGTTCGGGTATAAATGGCTCAGCAGTTTGTATTTCAATATCGTCCCGATCATTTCTATTTGGCCTATGTACATTTAGTAGTTGCGCAAAATAGTTTTTCCATCTGTTTAGGATTGATGAAGAGTCTGCAAGCAAGTCACCATTCTCATCCTTGATCACGTTTACCCTTGACTGATATCCGTTCTTAAATTCCTTTATACCCTTATATAAATCTCGAATGTTTTTATTCTTACTATTTGTTTCTACCTCATTCAGTTTTTCCTTCAAGTAACCTCTCTTTTTATTCCTAAGTGTACGACTTGCTTCCCGTCTTTCATTGAAATAATTATCTCTATTCTCCTCAACTGGATCCTGTAAGAATTTCAATTTTGCCTGTTTCCTTCTTTCTACTACCATGCAACAATCTTCATCAAACCACGGTTTCTTTTTCTTAGTTTCATAATAACCTATGCTCTGCTCAGCTGCAATTTTGATACTATCTCTGATATTTTCCCACACGCTATTAACATCTAATTCTTTCTCAACTTCGTCGGAACTTTCTAAAGTGGCAAACCTATTCGAAATTTCGACCTGATAATTTTGCTTAGCTTCCTCGTCCTTTAATTTCAAAATATTGAATTTAGTAATATTAACTTGTTGCTCTACTCGCTTGGCTACTGATAATCTTTCTCTTAATTCTCCAATCACCAAATAATGGTCAGAATTACAGTCTGCACCTCTGAAAGTTCGAATATCTACTATACTAGTATGTCTCCGTTTATCTATCAAGATGTGATCTATTTGGTTGTGTGTCAATCCATCTGGAGAAGTCCAAGTATATTTATGTATATCCTTATGGGGGAATGTTGTACTTTTGACAATTAAATTTTTCGATGTGGCAAAGTTGACTAATCTAACTCCATTGTCACTACTAATTGCGTGTAGGCTCTCTTTTCCAATAGTTGGTCTAAAAATATCCTCCCGTCCTACTTTAGCGTTGAAATCCCCCAATAAAATTTTCATATGATATCTAGGAACTGATCAAAAGTATGTTCCAATTCCTCATAGAAGCTATCCTTTATATAGTCGTCTTTCTCTTCTGTAGGGGCGTGAGCATTTATAACTATGATGTCGCACCATCTACCCTTAAGTACTAAATACGATAACCTGTCACTGATAAATTCGACCTTTTTTACTGCTGAGTTTATTCTTTTATGTACAAAGAATCCTGTTCCTAATTGGTGATTATTGTTTCCTTCCCCATAATACAACAAGTAATCTCCTATTTGTGATATGCCATTCCCATCTAACCTAACCTCTTGTACTCCCACAAAGTCTATTCAATATCTAGCTAGTTCTTTTGCTACTAATGTTACCCCTCCTGTTCTATAAAGACTAGTTACGTTCCAAGTGCCAAATCTCAAAACCTTATTCCTTTGCTGTGGTCGTGCCAGAGAATCAGTCCTATTCCGAGGCTTACTGTAGGAATTCGTAACAAGCTGTTTTTTACGGTGATGGGTTGTTAGCCCTTCGCCCAACCCCCAAGCTGGAGGACCACCCCTTATCGGCCAAGTTAAAAAAAAAAAAAAAAAAAAAGAACTTACGACTTTTTTTAATCTACTTCTTCAATTGTGCTTAAGGTTCGAAGACATATCTTACATTAAAAATGCGAAAACAAAATTCCTTCATTCTGTTTCTTATTCTTAGTGTTTGTAGAAATTTTATCACACAAAAGTTTTAAAGTCTGAGCGGAGAATTTTGTAATGCCAGTGAGATTAATTCTGGTTGACATGTGGCAGAACTTTCGATGTTATCGTAATGGAACATAATATCTGTATGAGGAATTTTGGAACACAACTTTTGTATGAATACCTGGCGGGAAAAACTCGTTAATTTCAAATGATTGGAGTGAGGCAGTAATTTGAGACGGATCTGACGCTGTCGGTTATAAACGCTGTTGTTACGACTTGGATACGGTGCAATGGAGGGTTTATAAGCACTTAAAAGTTGTTTTAGTATGTAAAATATTGTTTTCTGGTGGTATAACGTATAACAAATGGTCAGAAAACTTTGGCGTAAAGCATTATTTTTCTAACAGAAGTTTTATTCTCTAAATATAATTACAGTTTTTCCTATTGTTCCCTTTCTCTTTTTTTGGCTCTTTTCATTTTCTTCTCTCTTTCCTTTCTTTTTCTCTACCCCGTTTTTTGTTTGTTTTTTTTCACATTCTTTTCAGTGATTCTTAAATTCCACATAATGTATTTTTATTAATTAATTTATTTATTTATCCGTGTCTTCCTCCCGTTTATCGTTCCAATTAAGTATTCCTCTCCTCTCCTCTCCTCTCCTCTCCTCTCCTCTCCTCTCCTCTCCTCTCCTCTCCTCTCCTCTCCTCTCCTCTCCTCTCCTCTCTTCTCCTCTCCTCTCCTCTCATGGTCGCTCCAGTTTCCTGATACTGAATAATCTCAACCACTTTATTTGAATTACAGTAGACTACATAATTATATCCCGAATATTTTCAATTTTTTAGCTGTCCTCCATACTCTCTCACAATAATAAAATATTATAATAGCATATAGACTATTCATTCATTCATAGTGTTTTCTCCAGGGGCAGGTCTTTTACTGCAAACCCAGTATTCTCCATTCTTTCCTATTTTCTGCATTCTTCATAGTCTCCGCATATATTATCCATGTTTCTTAATATCGTCTATCATGTCTATAATTTGTATTTAAATATCCTAATCTTGTCAATTCTAATAGTTCTAGTATTAAATTAAAAAAGTTATGTATGGATTTTATAATAATTGAAAAATTGTAAATTTAAATTTATAACTTATATTCTTATTCCGTAGTAGACATAAGACAAATTGTATTAACTTATATACTTCTTAATTTCAATTCAGGAATCCGCCCGAAGTTTTTCTGTATATTATATATTTTATGTTACAATTATTAGCAAAATAAATAAATAAGTAAGTAAATAAATAAATAAATAAATAAATAAATAAATAAATAAATCTGATATCTTCTTCTGCCCCGAACTCTTCTCCCATTCACCATTCCCTCCAATGCATCCTTCAGAGTGCAGTTTCTTCTCGACCTTTCAACCAGTCAATTCCTTTCTCTCTTCCTAATCAGATTCAGCACCATTCTTTCTTCAGCCACTCTTTCCAACACAGCTTCGTTTCTTACTCTGTCTGTCCACTCCACACGTTCCATCCTTCTCCACATCAACATTTCAAATGCTTCTAGCGCTTCTCTTCATTTCGTCGTAATATCCATATTTGTGCCCCACACAGTGCTACACTCCACACATAGCACTTCACTAGTCCCTTCCTTAGTTCATTTTCCAGAGGTCCGCAGAAGATGCTCCTTTTTCTATTAAAAGCTTCCTTTGCCTTTGCTATCCTCCTTTTTTCTTCGTGGCAGGAGCTCATGTTACTGCTTATAGTACATTCCAAGTATTTTGACTGTCCACTTGTTCTACTGCCTCATTTACAATTATTTACTTTTCTTCCTATGACTAAACTAAATAAAATTTTATTTTTAACTCTAATATATCTCATCAGAATTAATTGTTAGTTTATTGAAATTAATTCATGAGACCATCACTTTCTTTGAAATTCAAGTATTAACCAATTTGTAAGTCAGTAGTTTAAAAGATTCGTTGTTATTTATCTATATTTTTCGTGCTATCTTTCCGTATTATATATCCTCTTTTATGTGTACACATTTCTCAAAATTATTCCTATTCTTTCTTAACTTACGAAAACTTTACACCACATTGCCCTCTATCCCTTGCTCTTTCATCTCCTCTTTTGAATTGTGAATGTCTGTGAACTTCATATTATGTAAATTTAATAGTATCGACATTGGAATGTAATCCCAAACACTCTCACGCTCCAGAACTGAATGAGACTCTAAATACAACCAAATATCCTTCATCTGCAAAGATTTTACACACATGCCGCAGTCTGTTATTCGAGTTATCCCGGATGGTAAGGAATTGCAACTTGTCTCTGAAATTAAATGGCAACAATACAGCTTGGGCCTACTTTTGGGCCCAGTACGCTATTTAATATCACCGTTACTCTGAATCCGGAACAAACACACTTATCTGTTCATGATATTGCTCTTACACGTAAAGGGCGTGACTTAGCGATCCAATCGAGTAGCCCACCCTTCATACCGCCCTTGCTGACTGATCAGCTGCTGATACTAGTCTTGTATCATTGTACTGAGCTAGTGGTCGAGGAATTTCCCCTTTATCGGTCCCGAAACAACCTCTCGTGTGTACACACAAATCATATTTAATGTCATCGTCAAGGGAAAGAAAAACATTATAGAAGGTGTGTTTGTAATGCTGGACAAGCCCAATTTGTGGGATGTAGTTAATAACTTTAAGTTAGGTTTGATTTTGTATTAAGATAAGACGTTCTCGTTTTGACTTGGGTGCTAGCGTAAGTCGATATACATATTCAGCAGACCTGGCTCTTCGATTCTCGGTTAGAAAGTAAAGATTTATCCCTCTCCCAAACTGACTGGGATTTATCTCTCGTCACACGTTTGTCCTGTGTTGTTACATGGATGGTCTTTGGTCGTATTTTTCACTTAACTTCGTCTTGGGTGGTTACGCGGATTTCGTGTTTGCCATTGAATTCAAAGTACAAAGAGTATTTTTATATAGTGGAAGTTCTTAAGTTCGACAGAAAACAGGTTCGACATTCTAAAGTTCGACTGCTTTCATAGGAGAATTAGACACGCTCCTATATGGACACAAAGAAATGGATTTTCCATTTGAATGGGAATTAGTTCTGTGTCTTGTAGTGATACTTTTGTTAAAGGAAAACATAATACAGGGACATCACTTTATTTTTACCAACATTTTTAACATTAACCTGGCTATACTCGGAAACACTGTTGCCCCCTTCCATTACAGGAGTTCGATGTTACTAGTGCAATATGTAAACAAATCATTTTACTAGGTATAGGAAGAGAGAAAAGTAATGTATCCATTTATGTTGTAGGGAAATACGATATTACGATTTTCAGTTTGATCACCACTTTTACGGAATTTATCAAAATACAGCAGAGTAGTAAATTATATTTTTTCAAAAACTCAACTTTTCAGGTGGCTATGTTCGTTATGTAATGTCTACTTTATTTGGCATATTAATTACTGGTGTTAACATACATATAGAGAGTGCACTTAAATTGAGGGGGTCATAAGTAAAGGGCTGTAATTGCACTTAAGTTACTTTTGAGAAAATGGGGTTTAAATATTTAAGCTTTCTTAAAATCGGTGAAATTTTTGTTTAAATTTTAATATGTAATGCGATTAAAATATCCCTTTGCCACTAAAATTTTAGATACTTTAGCTTACACTGGATGCACTTAACTCATGTTATTACAAATGTCACTAGCATTCCTTTGCTTCTAGCCACCTCAATTCGAAATAAGCTAATCTGAATTTTTAAACAAGTTGCTGAAAATGGTTGCCGTTCATTACAATGCAGGCTTCAATTCTTTACGCATATTATTAAAAACATTTGAAGCATATTCTCTGAAATTGAATTTATCATTTCTTGAATATAATTTTTAGTACGATATTATTAATATAGATTCTTTCTTCTATAGAAAACGCAACCATATTTCTGAAACACACTATACACTGCAGTGTTTACTTCACTGCTTGAAGACTTCGAATGTAACAGCGGCCGTAAGTTTGTGTGTCTGACGGGAGTAAGGACATTAGTGAAGGGATGTGAGTGAAGTACATTCAGAAATGCAGGTACAATAAAAATGCAAATAAAAATAAAATGATTTCCCTGTGCATACTTAATATTATGCCACACTGGTTAAATGCAATACATAACTGACAAACAACGAAACCATAATAATTACACTATTTTTAAGGCGAACTGGTGATTACTGTGTCCACAATCAGCTGTTGATTGTACAATGTCACTTCATAATTATGTTAAAACACAAAACACTAGTTGAATGAAACAGATTAAAAGAGATCTATAAAACATTAGCATTAAACATTATCAGATGACACTTATCAATATTTAATGTTAATGTTTTATAGATCTGTTTTAATCAGTTCGTTCAACTAGTGTTTTGTGTTTTAACATATTATGAAGTGCCATTGTACAATCAACAGCTCATTGTGGACACAGTAATCACCAGTTCGCCTTAAAAGTAGTGTAATTATGATTTCGTTGTATGTTAGTTATGTATTGCATTTACCCAATGTGGCATAATATTAAGTATGTATAAAGACAACTTTTTAAGATCTGAAGATGGCATAAATATGCCGAAAACTTTCATCAATAAAATGTAACATATTAATACTACAGTGTAAGATAAGCAATAGACGGCCCCATTCATTCCGAACCTATTGTATTTCTGTTTATCGGTTAAAATTACCAACAAAATGAAAGCTCTTAAGTTCGACAGAAATTAAGTTCGACATCCTATAGTTTGACTGCTTACGTAGGAGAATCAGACATGCCCCTATACGGGCACTAAGAAATGGGTTTGCCATTTGAATGGGAAATGGTTCTGTGTCTTGTAGTGATACTTTTATTAAAGGAAAACAGAATATTTTATAAATCAGGACATCCATATTTAATCAATGATTTCAAATTAATTAAATCTTTTTTTTTTTTTTTTTTTTTTTTTTTTTTTTTTTTTTTTTTTTGAGAATTGTGCCGTTTGTGAGACGGAACTGTCGAAACCCACTGTGGTACTAGAAGCGCATACACAACAGAGTGCTGCAGAACCGGTTTATATTTGACCGATTGAAGATCAACCGGCGAGGTTGGACATTCGTTCGAATATCCGACCTTGAACAGTTGCGCCTGGCTAGACAGAACCACAGATATATTCCTATACCAAGCGCATTACATCATACAGGAACTCTGATGAAATTTTGTAACTACACATAGGAAATTTACTTTTTCTAATTTAAAAAAGTGTTAGCTTGAAATTCTTAGGAAAATTTTTGGGGCTAAGAGGGATGAAGTTACAGGAAAATGGAAAAAAGTTACACAACACAGAACTGCACGCATTGTATTCCTCACCTAACATAATTAGGAACATTAAATCCAGACGTTTGAGATGGGCAGGGCATGTAGCACGTCTGGGCGAATCCAGAAATGCATATAGAGTGTTAGTCGGAAGGCCGAAGGGGAAAAAGACCTTTGAGGAGGCCGAAATGTAGATGGGAGGATAATATTAAAATGGATTTGAGGGAGGTGGGATATGATGATAGGGACTGGATTAATCTTACACGGGATAGAGACCGATGGCGGGCTTATGTGGGGACGGCAATGAACCTGCGGGTTCCTTAAAAGCCGTAAGTAAGTTAGCTTGAAATAGGATTATAACTGATTGGAAACTTTGGTACATTTATTTTCTTAACTAATATATAAACCAATTAATGGACTCTCTCAGTCCAAGTTTCACAACCAGACAGAGCAACCGGTAATATAACTGTTTATAAGTTCTAACTTTCACATTTTTTACAGCAGACTAGTGGACAAGAGCTTCTCAATCGAATAATAGCAGGCAGTTCCCATATTTATTCTGCGTTAAATTTCCTTCCGAGTGTCATTTATATTTGTTACTGATGCTCCAAGATATTTGAACTTTTCCACCTCTTCGAAGGATAGATTTCCAATTTTTATATTTCCATTTCATAAAGTATTCTGATCACGGGACATAATCATATACTTTGTCTTTTCGTGATCAACTTTCAAGTTTGTCGCTTTACTTGCCTCAAGCAAAATTTCCGTGTTTTCCTAACCATTTGTGGATTTTCTCCTAACATATTCACGTCATACCGTAGTGCTTCTATATAAAATAAATTAAATATTACTTAAAAATATGCTCTCCCAGATGATATTAAAAATGTATACGGTGCCATTGAAAAATTTTTCGCTGGCGTCATGACTCCCACAAGAATAGTCTCAAAATATTTTGCTTCCATAAAAATATTGGTTTTTAGATATAAAATTCATCGTACCTGAGTTTTTTTGTCCAAAACTTCCTCATTCAATAATTTTAATTACAATATTATGTGTTAATTTCGTAACGTCGTCTGTATTATATTCTGTAGCACCTTAGGCGTATGTTTTCTCTACATGTGCTAAAATGTAAAGGCTTGTCATAATACGAACTTTTTTTTTAATCTGAATTACATCCATGTTATACCTCTGAAATTTTTGAACCCTCATTGAAAAACTCCGTACAAAATTACAATGCGCAAAAATACATTTTCATAAAAATAGTTCTGCGTCTAGTTTCACAATGACTAGAGATCGTGGAATTGTTATTGACCGCGTATAATGTTTTGTGGGAATTACTGATTTTTTTCACAGCTTCTCTCTTATCTATACTCTAACCACGACGTAAATACCAGATCACTTATCTGTGGCACGCTAAATATACCTCTTCATAGAACATCTTGTTATTCCTCATCTTTTACAATATCCACCTCGCGTCAATGGAATTCCTTGTCACAAAGTATTAGGGGCTGCAAGACAACAAACACCTTTAAGAACAGCTTAAAAGATAACCTTATTAGCATTTCACTCCAATCATACTGATTTAAAATATTACTGACTACACTGTTGCTTTTTTTCTTTAGACATCATCCTGATTGTGCTGCATTTTCAAAATTGTCTCATAATAATCTCTTTCTATTATCTAATATAATTTGAAATATATTAACATTCTATGTATTTTAGTTTAATTCTGCTACCCAGTTTATTTCAGTGTTTAATTAATAGTTCATAGTATTTTGTTGTTTAATTCGTAAATAACTCTTGTATACATGTAACTCTCATCTAAATCAAATTGTTGAATTCTTTGTAAGTTCATGCATATGTATATACACTTTTTGCTGGTTGTGTGGAAGAGAAGGCCTTACGGCCTTAACTCTGCCAGCTAAAATAAATCATTATTATTATTATTATTATTATTATATTATAACAAAATTCTAAGCTGAATATATTACATCTACGTACTGTACAAGTACCATACCAACAGAGATTGGAATTCTATTGAGGTCAGGTAGATAATATTGCAATTATCATTGCATTACACAGACTTAAACCGCAGGAATTAAGGTCAGAGAGATATAAGATAAACGCTTTGTTTTATCTTTAAATTTGAATAAGTGCTAACATAAGGGAATTTCTATGCGATTACTGACAAAAACCTTCCATTCGCCTCTAACGTTGCGTGCCATAAGTGAAGAGATAACTTGAAATTTATTTCCTAGTGTATTATTAATATTTTCTCTTTTTAACTTGAAATCCGTGTCACCAATCGAACACGCCAACACTCTGCACGAAGCGTTTAAAATATTAATATTATGAAAGCATTAAAATATGAATACATCACCTCCACACAAATTTAAACGCTTAATTATTTTACACTGTATTATGTTGCATGAGATTGTGGCAGGCATTTTAGAAATATTTGCGACACTAACCAAATTCAAATACAGTTACTATATTTTTAATTAATTTGGACGTTCGGTGCAAAAAGAACTTAAATACAAAATCATGAATTTGACATACAGAACATTAATAATTTTACATCTGATATAAAAGTTTTGCGCAGAATGTAGCTCAGAAGTTTATGAAAATTTGTCCTAAGTACTATAGCTTTTACATTTTGTTATTCCATGAAATAATTGTGGATATCTATCTATCTATCTATCTATCTATCTATCTATCTATCTATCTATCTATCTATCTATCTATCTATCTATCTATCTATCTATCTATCTATCTATCTATCTATCTATCTATCTATCTATCTATCTATCTATCTATCTATCTATCTATCTATCTATCTATCTATCTATCTATCTATCTATCTATCTATCTATCTATCTATCTATCTATCTATCTATCTATCTATCTATCTATCTATCTATCTATCTATCTATCTATCTATCTATCTATCTATCTATCTATCTATCTATCTATCTATCTATCTATCTATCTATCTATCTATCTATCTATCTATCTATCTATCTATCTATCTATCTATCTATCTATCTATCTATCTATCTATCTATCTATCTATCTATCTATCTATCTATCTATCTATCTATCTATCTATCTATCTATCTATCTATCTATCTATCTATCTATCTATCTATCTATCTATCTATCTATCTATCTATCTATCTATCTATCTATCTATCTATCTATCTATCTATCTATCTATCTATCTATCTATCTATCTATCTATCTATCTATCTATCTATCTATCTATCTATCTATCTATCTATCTATCTATCTATCTATCTATCTATCTATCTATCTATCTATCTATCTATCTATCTATGTATCTATCTATCTATCTGTCTGTCTGTCTGTCTGTCTGTCTGTCTGTCTGTCTGTCTGTCTGTCCGTCCGTCCGTCCGTCCGTCTGTCTGTCTGTCATTTGAACTGGTAATGGAAATTACGGGACAACGGCTAAACGGATTTTAATAAATGACGCCTCATTTAGAAGCTTGGAACCCAAAGTTTCTCAGAAAAATAGTAGTTTTCAATGAAATGTCAGTTTTCCTACATAATTTTCCTATTTTCCAAAATCCATCTTTCGTCAGTTTTAGAACTAATGGCTTTTTCAGAATAAAACAAAATACACACACTTCAATAAGCATTATTACACGAAGGCCATGACCTGCAGGATTTGACATAGTATTCAGAGCAAATCAGAGCAGATTCTGTGACCTCATAATGACAACAATATTTGTGTTGTTTTTATAACGTCTCTATAATTGGTTATTAAAAACTTTCAAGACTTGTTAAAAATAATTTACAGGTCTGATTCTGTGGTGTGTAATTTTCTGAGTACAGTTGTGTACTGGATATTAAAAACTACGAAACGTGAGGTGGTTTGATGACATTATCACCATTGAAAGTGAAATATTATTATAGTTAATACCATGGTACGAGTATCTGTCACTAATATACATATTAATGATATAGCCTATTGATGATATGAAACTGAAAACTTTTGGGGTTATATAATAGACGTAGAGAACATCTTAAATCAGATCTTCATTTCTATAATTTACTGAGTAATCACTGTATAATAGGCTATATACAGTATATGTTACTGAAAACTACAAAACTTACGTAAGTTAAAATTATTGTTATTAAAAATGAAATATTTTATACATAGTTATTAATCAAGTGGTGTAGGTCTCTTTCATATATTTAATGGCGGTGTGGTGTGGGTATTTATATGCGTGATTCTCCCCAGTATTGTCTGGAGAGAGCGTAAAAATTACAGTTCCTAAGGAAAGACCAAAAGGTATTACTTACTGATAAAATAAGAGGCCTACAAGATTTTGTAGTCTCCCGATTATTTCATCATGATAAAATGATTCTACCCTCTACATTTCAAGGTAGTTCACGAAATATGCAGCAGCTTTACGAAGATGCTACTGTATGTCTATTGTTCGAAAGCATGGCAAACCTGATATTTTCGTAACTCTCACCTACAATCCACAATGACCTCTACTACTGCTTTACTCCCACACGAAAAATCCACTGATCGTTCTGACATTGTTACTTGCGTTTTGGCTTTTAAACTCAAAACCTGAAGATGGATAGATTCGAGAAAAAGTATTTGGCATAAAAAACCATTCAGAGAGAGTATGTTTCATTATTAAGGAAGAAAATAACTTTTAAAATGACTGGTAGCCCTATTCTTCATCGACAATAAATCTGAAACATTTTTATGTTTATTTCTAATGAACTTAGTTCGCAGCATTTGCTGCACAAGCCACTAGTTAGATTATATTAATACCATCGACTTTTAACTTAGAGACTATGTTACACGGCAAGATTTGTGCACGCTCCATGAAGGAATGTTGTACAAACATATTTAAATTTTTCACGACTAGAGAGAGATAGCACAAAATTTATGTCAAGCCTGGTTGTATATTTTGTTTCCTTTTCTGCTTGAACAACCAAAAATTCAAGAGTGGCCGTGAAAATAATACACGCATGTAATGCAGTCGTAACACGTGAGGAATGTGTGCTACTCTGGCAAGACTGTAGCCATAACAACGTAGTTTTGTTTTCCCCGGCCCCATCTACTCCGCTCGTCCAGGTATTTGCACCTATTACCCAAATATTTTAAACAGTTATCACACGATGTTACCCCGTGTTATTATAGTATGTTCACTTCTAATGGTAACTGCGCTAGAAACATAGGAACAGCTTAGAAGTGGAGTTGAAGTTGTAAAGTCAAAGCATTATTTCTAAACTTTACATTCATACATATAAACTCTGTACATGGAGGTGGCGCTTCATGCACAAGTCAGACAACTTTTATGTCACGCTGCATTTTCCATTACATTCTACTTTCAGTAGAGTAAATCGCAAAATTTATTCGTTCTGCTTGGATGCCTTCGTCTGTGGTCTTTGAATTGCCATCCTGGTTTCTGGATGCAAGTACTGCGTGTTGAAATACTCCGCCGTTGATATGATTTTTAAGGGAAGGTAAAAATAATTAGCATGATTTTCCTTCGAAGGAACGTGAAGCTAGGAGTCATCGTCACTACTACCACCACCACCACCACCACCACCACCACCACGGTTTAGGCCTCAGTGAAAATATCCTCCCACCTATGGGTTCCTCCAACAATCTTCTCTCATTAAAGGCTTGTGGTTTAAAATATGCTTTGGAACGTCTTCTTTGTTCATCCATAAAATATGATCTCTTCATATATTATTATATTATTACGATGTACCGAAGTTCAAATCCCGGTGCCGGAGAGAATTTTTCTCTGTTCCACTCATCCTTCATCATATAGTCGCCTGAATGCAAGAACTAGGTAACTCGAAATTTGTGTATTTTTAGTTACCTCTTTTATAGCATAGCAAAAATCGCACAAAATGTAATCCAGGATCTAGGTAAGAAGAAGATTGAAAGAAGCCACGTATGTCAAATATCTGGGTATCATTATTGATCAGAATTTAAAATGGCCTCATCACATTACTTATCTTTGTAAGAGGCTTCGTAAAACAATTTATAAATTCGTTAATCTTCGATGCTACTTACCCATTAGAGTTCTACGAAATGTTTATTTGGCCATTATTCAGTCTATCATTCAATATGGTATAATTGTTTGGGGTGGAAGAAAAAAAATTAATCTTAGTCCGTTAAATTTACTACAAAAACGAATAATTGAAATTTGTTTGAAGAAAAGTTTCGATTATCCAACTAAATTAATTTATTCTGAATTTAATGTATTTAATATTGAACAAATTTATAAGTATGCGCTGTTAAAATTTTATCATAAAAATCGTAATAAGTTTGTATTACAGACACACAATTATGACACAAGACTAAATATTAATTCAACATTAGTAGAACCTAAATGTCTCACATCTGCTGGTCTAAAGCATAGCATTAATTTTGGCCCTCGGTTGTACAATGCTTTAACTAAATTACACCCAGAACTTCTAACATGTAACCCACTAACATATAACAAGAAAATTAGAAACGTGTTAATATCTTCAATTTGATTAAATAAATTTATAGCCTATATGTATGAATTAATCAACCTTCTATAATTTTTAAATGTATATATATATATATATATATATATATATATATATATATATATACATATAGTCCTACTTTTCACGTGCGATATTATTCTTCTCTAGTGTTAATATTATATTATAAAATTCCATTGCCGCTTTAATTATATTTTAGTTCCTATTTTATTTTACTTATATATTTTTATTATTATTAATATTATTATTATTATTATTATTATTATTATTATTATTATTATTATTATTCTTTTTATTTTAATATTATATCTGAACTGCGACCGAGCACGAGCGCTGCTCATTCGGTTTCAAATTTTGTTAATACTATTGTATCTTCTTTTTATATTGCTTGTATTATTTTATTTCTATTTATCTTGTTTGTTTTGTAATTATATTCTTTATCCTATATATTTAAATTTAAATAAATAAATAAATAAAGGTAACTGATCGAACGATACCAGCGACATCTATTTTCCAATATAACAAACAGGTAAAAGAAAACGAGACATATTCCTTAGTGCAATAAATAAGTAAATAGGCAATGTCACAAAATATGAAAAATCAAGTTACCTAGTTCTTGCATTCAGGCGATGATATGATGACGCAGAATTTCTGCACGGAAATATAATATGTACTTCGGTGCATCATAATAATATATGATATGAGAAAAATAATCACTTAGTGACTTAAGACGGTGCTTACTCCGTCGGATCTCGGCCACTTAGGCCTAGTCACTCATAACGAGTGCACCTCTGCACATGTATGGACATTGTGCCACTGTCATACATCTATGACGCAGTGCATGAGGGTAAGCCACTAGAGGGAACCCAAGAGGTGCAACTTAAACTGAGAGGATTCAATCCGACATCGGGATGGGAATCCGGTGTGGCTTAGTGGATAGAGCGTCAGCACGTAGAGCTGAAAAACCGGTTTCAAATCCCGGTGCCGGAGAGAATTTTTCTCTGTTCCACTTATCCTACATCATATGATCTCTCCACTTTTGTTTTTAGAATAGTTAGTTATTTTGTCGTTTAAGTTAAAACTATCCAACACCATCCCTTTACAGAGTGAACCGTAAGTAATGTCATTAATTTCAGGGGATTATTCTTTGAGATATTTCAAACAAAATTTTAATACACTTTTGTTCCATTTTGTTTCCTTATCGAGATATTTTTATATGAAACATTTCATGATATATAATTTTTCTTGTAGTTGTATTGCATTTCTAGTGGTGTGGAAGAGAAGGCCTGATGGCTTTAACACCACCAGAGTAAATGAAATAAAATAAATAAAATAAAAATTTTCATAGCGTGTTTTGCGAAAGACATAGATTTAATTCCTGATATGCACAGTCAATTCAAGAGAGCAATGTCTTAAATGATAATAAATGATTGAAATAATTTTAGTTTTGTCCTTTAAATGTGCAGAGATTTCATCTTAACAGATGTAACTTTTCGTTCTGAATTATAAATATTAATTAATATTACATTTGTTTGAATTAAATTTATGCACATTTGAAGGACAAAAATAAAATTCTGTCAATTATTCGTTATTACAATAGACTGCTCTCATAAGTTAACTGAGTATATTGGGATTTTAATCAATAGATTTTCCAAAACACATTATGAAATATTTCATATAAAACAATTTTTATCTCGAAAAGCCGAATAAGAGGGTGTTAAACATTTAGGAAAAAGCATTTTATACTGAGAAAACCATGAACTTTCCACCAATATCGTATTATACTTTATTGTTACATACAACTTGAGCTATTCTGTGTGAAAATCAGCAAGATTATTTCACTTCCTTCCTGTATAAGAAGTGATCACTTAAATGGAGAAAATCTTACTTTATATGTGTTTTGAATGTCCCGTTATTCGTGTTTGGGTAGATTGATTTTTCAATGTCTGTCTAGTAAAACTTTGCCCAATGCGCGCTGTTATGGAGTTGTGCATCCGGCTAATGATGGAATTTAAATAAATTATTACAAGTACTAATGGAACTTAAATTATTTATTTTTTTAGATATTCATTTGCTTTATTTATTTATTTATGTTGTTAGCCTGATATATAGCTTGTGTGGTGTGCTACAGTTTTCGTATTCAATTGCTTTGTTAACATCACATTACTTTGCGTTTGAAAACTTTTAAAATGTTAACCTCTTTGCATATGTAGCCTATCTACAACTACTTTATGAAATCACGCCGTTTTGAAATTCAGAAACTAAAACATAATAATCTAGAACTTCCACTGCATTAATTTGAGAATGAGATTGTATTTTATATATTATTCCATTTGAAAGTTTTCGACATCTGCTAATAAATGAAATAATTTAATATTTGCCAATGACGCCGCCCCTTTGTCAATGACCTCACCCCTCTTCGTCAATGGGCCCACCCTCTGCCAATGGCTCCGAACCTCTGTCAATGGCACTGCCCATTTGTCATGGACCCTCCCCTTTGTCAATGGCCCCGCCCCTTTGTCATTGACCCCGCCCACATTGTCATTGGCACCGCTCCCTTCCTCATTGGCCCCTCCCCTTCATCAAAGGCCCCGCCCCTTTTTCAATGACTCCGACCCCATGCCTTGGGCCGCGCCCCCATTGCCATTGGCCCGCCCACTTTGCCACTGGTCCCCCTTTATCATTTGCCCCTCTCCTTTATCAATGGACCCGCCCCCTTAGCCATTGACCCCGAACCCTTTGTCAATGGTCCGCCACATTTGTCATTCGCCCCGCTCCCTTTGTCATTGGCCCCGCTCCCTTTGTCATTGGCCCCGCTCCCTTTGTCATTGGCCCCGCCTCCTTAGCCATTGGACCCGCCACCTTGGTCAACGACCCGCCCACTTTATCACTCGCCCCGCCCCATTCGTTTTTGGCCCCGCCTCCTTTATCAATGTTCCGCATCCGTTAAATGGTTACACCCTCTTTGCCATTGGCCCCGCCCCTAATATAGATGGCCCCGCCCCTTAGTCATTGGCCCCGCACCCCTTTGTCAATGACCCGCCCCCTTCCTCATTCACCCCGTTCCCTTTATCCATGGTCCTCTCCCTTTGTCACTGACCCCGCCCATTTGCCTTTGGCCACGCCTCCTTTGTAATTCGCTCCGCCCCTTTTGCCAATGACTCGTCCCCTTTGCCATTGGTCCCACCCACTTTGTCATTGGCCCCGCCCCCTTTGTCTTTAGCCACGCCCACTTTGTCATTGGTCCCGTTCCTTTGCCAAAGGTCCCGCTCCGTTTGCCATTGTTCCCGTTTCACAGTTTTCCTGTTATAGACTGATACCGGTACTGTAGTCACATTTTCAGGTTTTTTAATGTTCTCGACAAATCTGATTACTTTCTCTGTTTTTGAAAAGTGCTTTCTCGATGAAATATGTTCCTTTGTCAGTGATTCTCATAAGCATACTTTAATATTTCAAGAAAATATTCACTTCGGGTCATATAGACCCGAACAGAGCAGCAGGGTTAAATATACAGGGTGTAGCAACTTTAATGTTTAGAATTTCTGGAACATGTTCCCTGACACGTTCTACGTTGATTAAACCTAACATACCTATATCCGAAATTGAGAGGTTACAGAGATAACAGAGCTGGAAAAAATAGAACTTCTTGCAGCTCCAAGCATTATACCGTTTATACAAGGCCTATTTTATGGCATTACTAAGTATAAATACATAAGAAACATTTGAAAAGCAGTGAATGAAAGAAATTTTACTTTTAAGAGAAATTAAATTAAAATTGTTTAGGCTGCTAAGGAAACGAAACAGACAACAGTTTAAAATGACAGTTGTGAGAAAAATAAACCGTATTGTGACTAGTCTTTTTATTGACTTTTGACCATTAAAACATGCCTTTTGTGTACACACATCAGGAATACGCCGACATAGTTTATGTGTATGGACTGTGCGATGGCAATGCAACAGCAGCTGTTTTGACATATCAAGTACGGTTCCCAAATCGTAGGATTCCTAGTGCACAGGTATTTTCACGTGCCTATTGGCAAATTTCAAGAAGTACAGTGTTTGGAATCTTAAGGACATTTTCTTTCAACTTTGCACTGCTTCTTTCATACTCACAAGTAGTTGATATTAAAATGTAATATGGTAATAATAAAAATAATGACATAGACATGTCACTTTCGGAAATTGGTGTTACTTCTTTCAGTATTCAGCGATAAAATTAAACTCAAAAATTTAACTTTGGGGTACAAGTACTCCAAACCTATAGAACTTTGGACATAGGTATGTTAGGTTTAATCGACGTAGAACGTGTCAGGGAACATGTTCCAGAAATTGTAAACATTAAAGTTGTTACACCCTGTATATAAAATTATTTATTACCTAAATGTGGATTTTCAAAGCTACTAATAATATACTATGTTAATTCTAATATTGCCCAACACGAAATCATTTTATTATAATTTACGTTTCATGAGATGTTCCCAAGTTTCTCCACAAATATAATGGCTTAAATCCTAAGTCTAAAATATATTTGTGGCAGTAATGAAGGTGTTAATGACGATTTTTATTAATAAAAATTATCGAACTAATATACCTTATGTAATATTATATTAACTATGAAAATTTTAGAAGCCAATATGTTTCCCATTGTTTTCTTATATTTAATTTTGCGTGTCGTTGAGTAAACTGATGTTTTGCACAATGTAGACTCGAACTTTTGTTACGGACATGGAAGTTCTCATTTTTAGTTCCATTTAGTTTGTACAGCAATATTTTTTTACTTTACTGACTAAGGATTTTCAATGGGATTCATGTCCGGAGAATTTTCTATCATAACAGAGGAAAGCCAAGAATGTTATATTAAGAAGAGCAAGTTAAAGTATTTGTGTAACTATATTCACATACAGATTATATCAAGTTGCATGTTTAATATATCATAGGTGTATTTCATGGCTATTTCAATATAAATTTAATCTCACACTCCTAAATTCAAAGTTCAATTGAAATTTTTGTGGTGTAATTACTACGCATTTCGTGACCATGGTCTAATAATTCGTCATAATCTATACACGATAGCCAAGCTCTGATCAATTACGAGGTGATTGTTATGCAAAGAGTAGCGTGTTTGAGATTTAGAACAACGAGCCATATAATTATTCTATGATATTTTCATCGTGTTATTTTATTTACAGTTTCTTGTCTGTAAAATTCATGTTCTGGAAATAATAAGTTAATTAAGTAGTAAAATATCGCTGCAATCGAAAAGTATTGGGAATAAATTTGAATGAGGAACAAAAAAAAAAAAAGTGTCCTTCCCAGGCAGGATTCGAACCACGAAAGTCTTAGTTACCAGTCTATCGTGCTCTGGAGTGAACAAGGCTCTGAAATCAGCTACAAGGGTCGGCCCGTTTTTTTTTTTGCCGCTATTGTACACAAATATAACAACATTTCTTAAGTTATTGAAGTACATATTCGTGGCAGATTGTGATTCGCTTTCTTTTTTGTAATTCGGTACTCGACAGTATTTTAAGAATATACATATGTATACCTACTTACTTACTGGCTTTTAAGGAACCCGGAGGTTTATTGCTGCCCTCACATAAGCCCGCCATCGGTCCCTATCCTGAGCAAGATTAATCCAGTCTCTATCATTATATCCCACCTCCCTCAAATCCATTTTAATATTATCTTGCCATTTACATCTCGGCCTTCCTAAAGGTATTTTTCCCTCCGGCCTCCCAACTAACACTCTATATGAATTTCTGGATTCGCCTATACGTGCTAAATGCACGGCCCATCTCAAATGTCTGGATTTAATGTTCCTAATTATATCAGGTGAAGAATAAAATGCGTGCAGTTCTGTGTTGTGTAACTTTCTCCATTCTCCTGTAACTTCATCCCTCTTAGTCCCAAATATTTTCCTAAGCACCTTATTCTCAAACACCCTTAACCTATGTTCCTTTCTCAAAGTGAGAGTCCAAGTTTCACAACCATAAAGAACAACCGGTAATATAACTGTTTTATAAATTCTAACGTTCATATTTTTTGACAGCAGACTGGATGATAAAAGGTTCTCAACCGAATAATAACAGGCATTTCCCATATTTATTCTGTGTTTAATTTCCTCCCGAGTATCACTTGTATTAGTTACTGTTGCTCCAAGATATTTGAACTTCTCAACCTCTTCAAAAGAAAAATTTCCAATTTTTATATTTCCATTTCGTACAATATTCTCGTCACGCGATATAATCTTATACTTTGTCTTTTCGGGATTTACTTCCAAACCTCTCTCTTTACTTGCTTCCAGTAAAATTCCCGTGTTTTCCCTAATTGTTTATGGATTTTCTCCTAACAAATTCACGTCATCCGCATAGACAACAGCTGATGTAACCCGTTCAATATTCCAAACCCTCTCTGTTATCCTGGACTTTCCTAATGGCATACTCTAGAGCATATATATATATATATATATATATATATATATATATATATATATATATACCGGTATTTTTTAATTAATGTAGAATGATTGCTTAGTAAGTTTAAATACGTTTATGTTATCGCAAAAGAATTGAGTGAAAACGATATATTTCACTTTAACCACAATTCCCTTTTAATATGTCGATTTTAAAAATTCTCACACAAAATATTAAATTCAACTTATTCATAATTTCTACTATTAAGTGTCATACTTGAATATTATGAGCAAATGCTGGGTAGCTTTCGGTACTGGACTCCGGACTCATTTCACCGACATTATCATCTTCATCTCATTCAGACGCTAAATAACCTACGATGTTGATAAAGCGTTTTAAAATAAGCTACTAAAATAAAAAAAATACTTGAATATTTTGCTTAGAGCTAAGGCAAACCAATTTTTCGTTAATGGTTAATAATATTTACCATTCTATTGATGTAATTGATTGTATTTTTTTTTTAATTGTAATGTTCAAAGCAAATATGTCTTTAATGTGACTGAGTTTAATTACACAAAGGTATGAGAACAGAAAATGTCATATACGAGTCAAACATGTCGTCGTAGAGAAGATACATGAAGTGCATTGTATCTGTTTAATTGGTTTACACAAAGCAAGTACCCTAGAGTGACAATCAATTTAAAAATACCTCCTAAATATGTGTGTAAGTGTCATATATACATAGGTGTTTGAAATTAAAACAAGAAAAAAATAGATTCCATTTATCATGTTACAGATTTCATTGTAACGTATTATAACAGACCTGTATTGTCGAAAAGGAATGCCGATTGCGAACAAAAGTCGTTGTTATTGAGTACACTCAGCTGTAGTAAACATGCATTTATTCCTTCTTTATTTATATTTTAGCGTAGCCTGTAACCAATAGTTTCGTCCTTTTCCAGATGAGATTAACATGTTCAATAATTTCATTAGTCCATCATTTGAAGTGCATTTTTTTTTTCAACGATGGAATTATTTTCATACATTCTACCTAATTTTCAATAACAGCAGACGATCATAGTACGCAATATTATGTGAATCTCTCACCACCTCCCAAAAACATCACAAGTTATCTGATAGAAATACAGAAAATAAGAAGAAATACGAGTGGATCGGAAGTTCTACTTCAATTAATACTGTATTGCAAATTATTAAAAATATAATCAGACTTTATAGCTAAACGTGCTATGCAGTGCATACATTTTATATTTAATTATTTTGACATCGTCTTTGAAAAGGTAAACATTTTTAGCATTTTCACAGTTTCAAACTGTAAAAAATTCAGAATATGTATGATAAGAACTTTCTGTGTTAAATTTTAACGTACCTTGTTAACATGTTGCGACCTATTTTGGGTCATCTTCAGAACTGGCCGTTGTTGGTCTTGGCGCCTCTTGTTTCCTGTGAGGGTGCTTTCGTAGTGTAGAGTCAAAGACTGTATGTGTTTTTAAATTGAGTTGTGTGTTGAGAATATCGTTGGCGTGTGTTTTCGTGTGTCTGTATATTTCATATTGTTCTAGTGTGTTGAGTTTCTGGCTTTTTGGTTGGATGTGCAGTATTTCCATGTCTGTGTTGATGTCTCTGTAGATGTGGTTGGCATTTGTGATGTGTTCTGCATATGTGGAGGTGTTTTGTAATTTTGTTATGGCTGTGATGTGTTCTTTGTGACGTTTTTGAAATGATCTGCCTGTCTGTCCTATGTAGAAGTTGTTGCAGGTGTTACATTTGAGTTTGTATACGCCTGTGTGGTTGTATTTGTTTGTTTGTGTTGTTTGTGTGTTGAGATGTTTTTGTAGAGTGTTATTTGTTCTGTATGCAATGTTGTAGTTTAATTTCTTGAATGAGGTTGCAATTTTATGTGTGTTTTTGTTTTCGTATGTTAGTGTGATGTATTTTTTGTGTTTTTGTGTTTGTGTTGTATTCATCTGTTTTTGTGGTTTTGTTTTGTCTTACGTATTATGTTGTCTATTATGTTGGGGTTGTATCCGTTTTCTTGTGCTATGTATTTGATTGTGTTTAGTTCGTTGTAATCCTGTTGGTTCATTGGTATGTTGAGTAGTCTGTGTACCATTGTTCGGAATGCAGCTTGTTTGTGTTGTGTGGGGTGGTTGGATGTGTTGTGTACGTGTGTTGTTGTTGGTTTTCATACATATTCCGAAGTGATACAGTGTTAAAAGTTGTGTAATCAAGATGTGTAAAAAATTGTTCAATATATTTTTATCTCGCGTGTTTTTGACCCATAACATAGCCGATCGCTTAGTGCGGATCGCATGTAGCAGCTGCACTGAGCGTTGCTGCTTCCACTCTACCCACGTGAGCGTGGAAAGATAAAATGTATAAACTTCATCGATTTATTAATTTCACCAGTAGAGTTAATATAACGTTTATTTATTGGTATTTAGTTTCATTTTAATGTTATTGCGTTTTTCACTTCAATGCAATAGCCAGGTTTTACTTTAAGATCAAGTTAAACCGTTTCGCACACGTTTCTTGTTTTAGTTTTGAACACACTCGACAATTAAGACTTTATAGTAGTATTAAGTTTTTTGACTTGTTCCATTTTCTAGCTATGAAGCAATGTATGAATACCATGGACTGTTAATAAATACAATACAATCCATTTGCCATCCAGATACTCGGGTATAACCCTATAGTATCACTTTCTGTGGAATAAACTGAAGGAAAAGACGTACATCACGAGAACCAGTACGATTGTTGAACTCAAAGCAAAAAAACTGGAAGGAGATAGAGGTCATTTCGGCCAATTTACTGTACCACACTATTGAGAGTATGACTAAGAGAGCCCAAGAATGTTCTCGTCAAAGTGGTGCAATCTACCCAGGGTGTGATATGCAAAAAATGCAGGAAGTGTTAAACTCTTGTATGAGTTTGGCGCTTAATATATGCATTTCAAATATATTCCATCAATATGGTCTACACTGTACTTCCAATGATTTAATTAGATCTTTCTGAATACACAGGGTGTTTCTTAATTATAGGTAGGCCTACAAACTGCAGGGGTGAGTAAAGGCGAGTGAAACAAAGCAATTCTGATAAACATAAGCTCGATAACCAGCCGTTTCCGAAATACACGCATCAAAATTTTCTAAGGAACAACTAAAAAATTTGAAATATTAAGAAAATTGACCAAGTTACAAAACTGAACGGAAGTGAATATTAAATTACTAGCCATTTGTCATTCTACCAGGTTATCATAGTAAACAACATTGTTATTTTGTACTGTTACATTGGAAAGAATTAAATTAGGGTGTTTTAACAAGGGACATACGTTTCTAAAAACCGTGTGAAATCGTAATAAACAGTTAAGAATAGTTTTAATGATGGAAGAACGTCGTCATTTAAACCATGATGAAATGTTCAAGGCGATTGGCATTGACGAAATAAGATGGAAAATCTCATCTTAAGGAATGTTCTCTAAGTGATATCTAAGCCGAGCGTACAGCTGATCCAGACACTGGATGTTGTCTAGATCCTCCGAAACTTTTCTTTGAAGGTTAACCCAAAGGTGCTCTATGGGGTTTAGATTAGAATATAGCGCAGCCCACTGTAGCACTTGAATATTGTACGTTTGAAACCATTGACACACCACTCCGCCAACATGCGCTCTGGCATTATCATGCATGTAGAGCAATTCAGGCCCATACTCTCGAGCGATCGGAAGCACAAAAGGTTGCAAAATGTTTTGAAAATAAATATTTACTCGCTGTGTTCTCTTACAAGAAAGAGGTCCGTCTTTCTATTGGTCATTATTCCTCCCCAGACCATGATAGAAACTCCTTGAAATTTGTGGATCTCCTGTAGGTTACTGAGCCTTTCTGCGTCACCTGGTGGCCTCCATATGAGCACTCTTCTCGAGTATGGGTGCAAACTGAAGCGTGATTCATCTGTAAAGAGGACCTGTCCCCATTGATCCACTGTCCAATTTTGATGGTGTTGGCATCACAAAACACGACGTGCTCGATTTCCATGACGAATAGCTTGACACCTTAAAGGTTGATGGGCATGAAGATCTCTTTCATGCAATCTATTTCTGATAGTTTGAGTTGAAACAATTGCGTTACTTACATTTTTTAAGGCACTTCTTAACATTGTGGCAGTTGAAGTTCTTTCCATCAGGGCTCTAAGGTACAGAAATCTGTCTTGTCCTGCAGTGGTAACCCTTAGTTTTCTTTGGTGTCTTTCTTCTGGACTGTCAAATTGTTCATAACGACTCCACATTCTTGAAATTACACATCTTCCCTATATAGAGCCCTTGAAGCATCAGCTTGTGTTCCGACACTTTCAATTATGCCAATCGCCTTAAACATTTAATGATGGTTTAAATGGCGACTTTTTCCACAATTAAAGCTATTCCTAACTGTTTATTACTATTCTAGTCTGTTTTTAGTTACATACAGTATGTCTCCTGTAAAAACACACTAATTTAATTATTTCCAATGTACGAGTAACAATACAAAATAACAACGTTGGTTACTATGGTAACCTAGTAGAATGACAAATAACTCGCATTTTAATATTCACTTCCGTTCAGTTTTGTAACTTGTTCAATTCTCTTAATATTTCATATGTTTTAGTTGTTCCTTAGACAATTTTGATGTGTGTATATGGTATTTTATTACGTTTCGTCAGTACAGGTGTTGTGGGATAACATAATTTCCAATATACATTTGAGGAAGAGTGTGTTATAACTTCTGCTCAGTACGATTATCGTTCATCAAAAGGCAGGCATCGGCACGTTTTCTTTTTGAAATTCGTAAACGTTCGAATATCCATGGCGTATGTCTGAGTTGACAACAATTGACAATGCGTCACCGGAGTTCGTTGACATTATAAAGAAGGCTGGAATACTCAAAACATTTCAAATATCCCCAAACAAAATATCCAAAGGATTCAAGTCGGGGGACCTGGAAGACCATGGCCGATACAACTATTGTGGAAGCATGTGCGTAAGAACTCTAGAACGTTTACATGAAAGTGTACGACAGAGGCAACAGTAATGACATCATATCATGAAAACAGTTGGTTTTCGGACCTGTATTTGTTAGGAATTTTTTTTGCCTTATTTCATTGTCCTCTAGTCACCTGAAGTTTGTAGTTGTAATTATGACAAATACTGTATATTGAACTATATAAATCTAAGGACGATATTGGATTCAACTACACAAAATTTCTAGGGCTTTTTATAGACTCCAGTTTAACATGGGATAAGCACATCGAATACATATGCACAAAGCTATCAAGATTTTTATATTTGTTAAAGAAATTAATGACTTGCGTTTCTCAAAATTATTTAAGATGTACCTACTTTTCTTTCTTTCAGTCGATAATCTGATATGCCCTAATTTTCTGGGGAAATGGAACCAAAATTTGAAGCGTCTTGATTTTACAAAAGAAAGCCATTAGAATTTTATGTAAATCAAACTATCTGGAACATTGTCGGCCACTTTTCAGACAATCACGGATTTTAACAATCATAAATTTGTTTAGCCTATATATCGTCGTGTGAATGCAAGAACTAGGTAACTTGATTTGCCATATTTTGTGACATCACCTATTTACTTATTTATTGCTCTAAGAAATACGTCTCGATTTCATTTACCTATTTGTTATATTGGAAAATAGATGTTGCTGGTATCGTTCGATCAGTTACCAAGTTCTTGCATTACATTTTGTGCGATTTTTGCTATGCTACAAAATATGTAACTAAAAAACGCAAATTTCGAGTTACCTTGTTCTTGCATTAACACGACGATATGATCTAGTACTTTACACTCGACAAAATATCGACAATATTACTCATTAGTGGCCAATATACATGATCATGAAATTAGAAATAGTGAACAAATTAATATTCCATATTGTAGATTACACAAGAGCAACACAAACTTTTTAATTATGGGGATGAAATTATATAATAAGCTCCCCAGTCAATATTATAAATTACCAATCAATAGATTCAAAACTAGATTTTACAATTAGTTATTAAATAATCCTTTTTAATTTATTGCTGAGTTTTTCAACATAAATTTGTATGAAATTGTATTTTAATAAATAAGTTTAATTGCAATTTAGTTAGCTTCCTTTAATTTAAAAGTTTCAAATTATTTCATGTTTTCATTGTATTATTTAAATCTTACTGTTTCTTTTATTAGTGTTTTTTAAAATGTATTTATATGTTTTTCAATGTATTCTGACGAAGCCTAAATCTGTATGTCTAATGGCCAAACAAATTGAATTCAATTAAATTGAATTGAATACCTAATATGAGAAATTGAAACCCATTCGCCAATTTTGCACCTCAGTCCCACTATTAATAGTTAATTAGAAGAATCTACTCGCAAGTGGACATATACTATACTCTTGTTTCTCCCCAGGACGCCCGTTTCCACTGATCAACTGCTCAGTTGTGAACCAGACATCTGATTCGTTGCACGTGGAATGTCTCGAGAGTTTTGACGGCGGCCTACCACAGAGCTTCCTCATGGAGCTGTTGGAACTTCCTGGTCTAAGACCGCGGTACAATGTCACCGTGGTGCGCGGACCTCCAGTCTTCGATATTTACGGAATGGAGCCCGGAGCTAGCTACCAAGTCAACCTGTATGCCGTGAACGCCAAGGGTCGAAGTGAGCCATACATAATTGAAGCGGTTACCTTCAAAGGTGTCGCGAAGTTTACAGGTAAGAGTCTCTTGCATTTATTATAAACTTAAGCTCTGTCAATTGAAACTGTACTCCTGTGACTCTATCCAATCCTTTAAGATTATCTTGTTACTAACTTACAGAGTTGTTTTGGATTTCGTACAAATCATGTTTTTCATTTCCGTTACGTAAGAGAAGCCTGAAGACTAGCACTGCAGCAGTGTTGCCAACTGGAAGGAAATTCCGTCAAAAGTGACGGAATTTCAACGTAGCGGACGGGAAAAAAAATAGCATTGACGGGTGACGGATTTTCTGGCGGAAATTACGATTTACATCGTCTTTTGACATTTTTAGCTGCTGTCATTTTTAATTGTTTAATGTTTGGGAGATTTTACTTTTTATTTGAACAGCCCTGCCTGTTCCGTACTATTACTGCGTTTTCATGCAGTATTTAAATCGACTGAATACTTTTCCGTACTGAATACGATCCCTGTTTTCATGCAATTTTCGATACGTATTGAAAACGATCTGAGTACAGAAGCTCAACTTTTGAAAGTGGTTACCTTGGTTAACATGTCGTCGACATATTAGCGTGACAGGCATTAGCTATAAGCAATGCTGCTTTTTCCAAATGCGGTTCATGGAAACTTAATATTCTGGTTGTTAATGAATAATGGTAATATTGACTTTAGGAAAACACGAAATATTATGTTTTACAACACTCTTTTTCAACATAGATATTGCATTCGCTGTTGGTAAAACATTTCACACATCAAACAAATGACGATCGATCACGCGCTTAGCGTATTGAGATCGTATTGAATACGAAACCCGTTTTCATGGAACTCAATTCGAATTGAATACGATCCGATCCCACTTTTTAGGTGTATCGACCTAGAGACTCAGGTCGAATTGAATCCCCATTTTCATGAAGATTTCAATACTGTAGTGTATTCAGATCGATCTGAATACTCCATGAAAACGTAGTATGTATATGTTTAAGAATCCCCTATTTCAGATTTCCTCGTAATCAAAGTTAGATGTTGACGAATTATTATTTTAACCAGGATTGGTAAGTAAGTTGTGTTAAAATATGCTTTTAAATATACTGTATATACACAGTATGTATGTATGTATATATATATAAAAGAGAGAGAGGGAGTTTTTTTAACTTTGACGGATTTTGACGGACTTCGAGGTGTTATACTGACGGGGATACAATTTATGTTTTGGCAACACTGCATTGCAGCCCCTAGTGGTCTTCTTGTGTCTCACCGCTCCTGTAGCGGGAATGATGCTTAGACCCGTATACACAGTCAGTGGCAAGCTATTCTTAGGACTTTCCTAAGACCATGAATAACTCAAGTCCGAGCTCACTCTTTGTATACATAGTCGCATAATCCTCCTGTCTTGGCCTTGAAATAATCCTGAATTTGTGCTGAGAATATTCGCTTTGAAGGCGATTATCATATATTTATGCCGTCATTGCTGATCACGCGATCAGTATCCACGAATTAGCCTTGTTCACGATCGTATGTTTTTTCGTGTTGTTACTCTGAAATGGCAATCAATAAGTTAAAAATAATAGAGCTACAGTATACGCTATTATAATTGTAAAAATTATAAGAAAATTTCATTAACCAATTCAATTACCAGTAATGGGAATAATAATTGAAGACCTCCCGGATAAAGGATTTAAATTTAAATTAATTACATTTGTGACTTACATAATTACTCACTCACTCACTTACTTTACTTTACTTACTTACTTACTTACTTACTTACTTACTTACTTACTTACTTACTAGCTTTCAAGGAACCCGCAGGTTCATTGGCACCCGCCATTGGTCCCTATCCTGAGCAAGATTACTCCAATCTCTATCATCATATCCGACCTCCCTCAAATCCATTTTAATATTATCTTCCCATCTACGTCTCGGCCTCCCTAAAGGTCTTTTCCCTTCGGCCTCCCAACTAGCACTCTACATGCATTTCTGGATTCGCCCATACGTGCTACATGCCCTGCCCATCTCAAACGTCTGGATTTAATATTCCTAATTATATCAGGTGAAGAATGCAATGCGTGCTGTTCTGTGTTGTGTAACTTTCTCCATTCTCCTGTAACTTCATCCCGCTTAGCCCCAAATATTTTCCTAAGCACCTTATTCTCAAACACCCTTAACCTATGTTCCTATCTCAGAGTGAGAGTCCAAGTTTCACAACCATACAGAACAACCGGTAATATAACTGTTTTATAAATTCTGTCAGATTTTTGGACAGCAGACTGGATGATAAGAGCTTCTCAACCGAATAATAACACGCATTTCCCATATTTATTCTGTGTTTAATTTGTTCCCGAGTATCATTTATATTTGTTACTGTTGCTTCCAGTTATTTGAATTTTTCCACCTCTTCAAAGGATAAATTTCCAATTTTTATATTTCCATTTCGTACAATATTCTCGTCACGAGACATAATCATGCACTGTGTCTTTTCGGGATTTACTTCCAAACCTATCTCTTTACTTGCTTCAAGTACATTTACATTTGTGACTTAGGTGAAAAAAGTAATTTTGAAACTTTCATTTATAACAATACAACCATTATATTTAATAGCTTAATAAACTTCTGTCGTTGATTAGTGAAAAGGTTGAATGGTTGTGCTAGTAAGTATAGGCCTAAAGAAATATGCCCCTAAAATAATTTCCCTTTCACCTGTATTATACCCTTATTCCGGGGAGGTCTTAAATTATTAATATGTGCCACAATTCAAATTATTTTCATCTGTTGGTTTGTGTTCCCACATAATACGATACCATATTATTTAAAAAATACTTAGTTGATATGGTAAAATAATATTAAAATACATCCAACATTTAACAAGGTAATTTGGCTATTATAACCTAACAGTCATTATGCTCACAACCCTCAGGAGTTAGGGATGAGATGAAGGAAAACACACAACTGAGTTTTTAGTTTCGAAGATACTCTGAATCTTTCCTAATAATCACCTAAGAACATCGACCATCCCCGAAAATGAACACAATGCCACTTTAGATTGCCCCGTTTGTTAAGACCGTCCCTGTGACTCTAGGAAGTGTAGCTTCAAGGCGTTCCTTTTCACCCACTAAGTTATCATTCATAGGAATAAGTGTTCATTCAATTAAACAATGTTCTGTGATTAAAAACAACTCTAAATCATAAATCAATACTTCCATTATTTGTCATTTACAAGTGCAGACAGCCTTATTTCATTTCATTTTCATTTCATTTACTATATTCCATAGATCTTACATTAGCAATGAAGTTTCGATTTTATATTTACTATAAAACCCCTCTATTGGCCAGTGTTGCCGCAAAGTAGCACTAATTTTTCTTATTAGTTTCTTCTATATGATGTTCATATCGCTTATTTGTTTTATTTGTATAATACATTCATTATTGTCATGTGTTATTGAAATCATTGCAATTGTTTAAAATGTATTATATTTTAATTTTATTGTAATGATTTATAATTGTTTTCTATAAGAGAACAACACAATATTAAAGCTGCATCGAATGAAACCCTGTCAGCTTCTATGCACGCCATATAGCGTTTATTTTACATGGGCCCTCCCCATCTTCTGCCACAGGTTTCAATTGATTGTAGTAGTTCGGTTTCGAATATTCCAACTTAGGCTCATAATTGGCATGTCTTTGACAGCAAATCCCGACGCTTCTTCTCCTTTCTGGCACATATAAAATACGAAGATAAAGATACCGATTAAAAGTGTCATAAGCCCTGCATAAAAATTCAGTCAGTAGACTGTTAAAAGTAACACATAACTAAACGACCATTAATACTAATATTAAAGTATGTATTTGGAAAGTGGGCGAGGAACCATTCAATATAGCAAGAATAATTGAAGATTGTTAGACAATTCGTCCCATTCTATTCGTCCGGTTGAAATTTGTCCCCGACAATGTGTTCCACAATCTATATGTACCCTGTTACATTTCGTACCAAACTAATTGGTACCAACGTTTTAGTTGTACCATTAGTGGTACAAAGTGATAATAAAGTGTGCTGCTAGAGTTGTATTACCATTTATTTAGAAAGACGTTGGATTTTTATTCTTTGGACATTATATCGCATACTTTTTTTGATAATGTCAATTATGTTTGACTGATCGTGGTCTTTATGTGACGGTTAATAAATAATTGATATTGTTGCCTCATTAAAAGTTTGTGCATCTTCATTGATATTAGCTATGACTTCTGTCGCTTTACACTTACTTCAGTTCTGTGGATAGATCTGTTTCGTTTCTCGTAAAATTGTTGACGTACCTCTTTGTAAGTGTAATCTGGCACCACAATCCCCTCTTTCACCCGCAGCTGCTGAAATCAGCATCAGAGGGCAAAAAATCAAAATCTCACCAGACTTTAAATACCTCGGAATGACATTGCAGCCAACCCCCAATTGCTTCACAAAACAAGTGACAGAGAGGACAGCCCAAGCAGTAATGGGAATGCACGACATAAAAAATATACTGCTACTCAGCCTAGCAACAGCTCTAAACATATTCAAGGCCAAAATCATGCCGATACTATGCTACGTAATTGAGGTTATATGGAGTCATCTGACAGAAAGTAACCTAAATGCATTAGAAAAGGTAAAATCAACATATCTAAAAAGAGCACTTGGACTATCAAAAACAACTAGATCACGATTGACGATTGGTATATCTCCTAGCTAGAGAACCTTTCCTAATAGAAGACATCAAACTTCGGTATTTGTTACAACACACGGCACCGAAGCCATGACAGACCGAACATGGACGATCCCCAAATTTCGAACTGCTGCACGTCGTGACAAGACTGGCAATCCACGGCTTCCACCACCTAATATATACCAACACTATCACGACCCAACCCAAGCATGCGTGTGTGAATTGTGTAGTAAAATCTGTGAACGCTACCACATAGAACTATGCACAAAAAGACTATGCAAATGCAAACTAAGGTTGAAACAATGCACATTTGTGCGCTTTTCAGTTTATTACAATCTCCTCTTCCCTTGCAACGCCATTCTGTCTTCTTCTCAGTAGCTCGATGCCTATTGTATAGGAAACTTTTCAATTTTAATTTAGGATTGCCTCTCTCATTTGTCGTGAGGCGGAGACGGTCCATGAGGAATGTGTATTGAAGCTGTAAAATTTTATTGATATAAGTCAAATAGAAATCACTGTTTCTGTGGTAATGGTTGTATTGTTAAATTTATGAAAATGTTAAAATATTGTTGTTAATTCTGCTGTGCTCGGGAAAAGTGACATAAGTCAGTTTCCACAAACCATTTTTGATAATTTATTGACGACTTACACTGGTTTATGTCGATTTGATTTTTTTTCTGTATGATATTATTGTAATGTGAGAAATACTTATGTATTTTTCTCCAAGCGAGCAGATGTTCCGTAAGTTATGATTAAATTATCAAAAAAGGTTTGTGGAAACTGACTTGTGTCACTTTTCCCAAGCACGCAGAATTATTCATAAATTTCTTTTTGGGACCGATTGTCATGGGACATATTTGTGGTACGAACTGTTTTTAGGACGATTTCCTTTTTTGGGACCAATTCTCATGGGACTGATCACACGGGACATATAGTTGCGAAATGATAATAGAATTATTAATATTGATGGATGTTGGAAAAATCCACAGAGCACAATCAATGAAAAATAAAAGCAACACGAAGAATCTGGACTTGCAGGTTGATTTCATGATTTTCTCTTGTTTGGCCGATAGTTCCTCTTTAAATACATAAACCTCAAATTACGTCGTTCTTGCACTAAGACACACATCGCCACATTTACGTAAAATCTGTCCGCAACTGTTGTATTAAATGGAATATATGAAGACTGCAGTATACATAAAATATGCTTGATATTCACCTGTGGTGAACTTGGTGGGCGTCTAAGCCAATTAACAAGGGAGAGAAATGCTTCGAGTGCAGATACCGCAAGTGCTTGCAGGTTTGGTTTATCACCCTATGCACCATTCGCATAAAAGCGACACGAAACGTTACGAATGCTTGGCGCTAGGCGTTTGCGGTGTAGTGACTCTGTTCACGCGTCAGGTATTACTGGTGTACTACCCAATTGAAAACATCATTCGTTAAGTTTCTCAACATAATATGCTTCATACGGCTTTTGAATAAGCAAAGTGATGCTGATGATGATGATGGTGACGATGATGATGATGGTGACGATGATGATGATGATGATGATAATTTTTTTAAGTGGCAGAGTTAGGCCATTCGGCCTTCTGTTCCAGTCAACCACTGTAATAGTAAATTACCTACGTAATTAATTTAATATAGTACAATGCATAATAAGTACAATACAATAAAATTTACTTTTATATTTTCAACACACCAATAAAATAATTGTTATAAAATAATTAAAATAATATTAATGATGATAATAATAGAGCCTAATAATAATAATAATAATAATCATCATCATCATCATCATAATCATAATATTAACAACAATAATAATAATCCTTTATTTTCACTATCACAATTAGGCCATTCGGCCTTCTCTTCACACAACCAGTATGATATAAAATTACGTAATTAATTTAATATAATACAATACATAGTAAGTACAATACAATAAAATTTCCTTTCATCTTTTCAACACACCAATAAAATAATTATGTAATAAAGTAATGGTAATAATAATGATAATAACAATAATAATAATCAGACAAAAATATAATGAAGTAATTAAACTGAATAATAATAATAATAATAATAATAATAATAATAATAATAATCGTTTACTTTAACTACCAGAATTAGGCCATTCGTCCTTCTCTTCACTCAACCAGTATGATATAAAATTACGTAATTAATTTAATATAACACAATATATAGTAAGAACAATACAATAAAATTTCCTTTTATCTACTCAACACACCAATAAAATAAAATAATTATGTAATAAAATAATGGCAATAATAATAATTGTCCACACCTGTGGAGTAACGGTCAGCGCGTCTGGCCGCGAAACCAGGTGGCCCGGGTTCAATTCCCGGTCGGGGCAAGTTACCTGGTTGAGGTTATTTCCGGCGTTTTCCCTCAACCCAATATGAGCAAATGCTGGGTAACTTTCGGTGTTGGACTCCGGACTCATTTCACCGGCATTATCACCTTCATCTCATTCAGACGCTAAATAACGTAGATGTTGATAAAGCGTCGTAAAATAACATACTAAAATAAAAAAATAATAATAATCAGACAAAAATATAAGGAAGTAATTAAACTGAATAATAATAATAATAATAATAATAATAATAATAATAATAATAACCATCATCATAATATTGAATATTGTTTATTTATTTATTTATTTATTTATTTATTTATTTATTTATTTATTTATTTATTTATTTTTAATGTGCTGTACAACAGCCAGTGGCTTAACACAAAGACAATATAACAAAAACATTAGCAATGATATAAATTACAATAAAAGTACAATGGAATAATTATTAAAATAATGGCAATTAAAGAAAATGATAGTTGCATATAGTCATTGTATAAGACAGTTAAACGCCTGTATATATACTTTTTATTACTAAGACCCGTGAAGTAAAACCAAAATCCTCCGCCTGTGTTCACGGCGACTTAAGCTTAACTCTCTGACGTCACTTTACATGTTAAGTAATTGAAATATTCTTTTAGTGCTTTTATTGTTAAATGATGTATTCACTTTCATAGAAGTGGTAAATTGAATTTTTAACAAATTTGCTTTAAAATGCAAATAGTTTGTAGCCTGTCTTCTACATCTTGAGTTAAAATGAGATCATCAGGGAAGGGTGTGCAAATCGATGGCATTTTAAAGAGAAACTTTCCCCTTTAAGTTGTGAAGAGGGAGAGCCACCGCTAATGATTGGAAAGCCACGAAACTCACAAGGGAGTCATAAGTCACGTTCTCTCATCAACTGACAGACTTCGCCTTGAAAGAGTCTGTATTACAACTCTAGAGCTGGAAGTCTGCAAGATAATAATCTTCATAAGATTTTACTGTTGTATTTTATCGAATACTTTTAGTCTCTTTGAGCAAACAAGTTGATGTATCTTAGTCTGAAAATAACGCACTACTTCATAAGTAAATTTTATCAAATACGATGTAAAGGGGATCAGTTCTCGGTCCTCTAATGTTTCCAATCTATATAAGCAACATATTAGAATCTTTAAAGTACTGCCGACACTATCTCTACGCAGGCGACCTTCAAGTATACATAAAATTTCACACTGACAAATTAAATTATGTAATAACTGAAATTAATGACGATTTCGACACAATTTGGACATGGACACGGAATTTCCAACTTAAACTAAATCCAGAAAAGTCACAGTCAATAATTCTGGGTCATTCACGTTTGTTAACGACTATTAAATAAATAATAAATAAATTTAGCCTACCAGATCCCGTAAGGGCAAGGGCCTCCTGAATGACAGGGCTTGGCTCAGTAGACTTCACTCGTTAGGTGAGCCGATCCTAAGGAGTGTTCTATCTACACAAACACTTGCACTTGTAAGATTCGCACCACACTATACACTGAGGACGGTGGCTTCTAGATTTCTCCACAGCTGTCTGTCTCTTGTACTGCTCGTCCAATGTGCTCCTGCCTTCTTCTTGAAGAAATCTGCCCATCTAGTTGTCTGGCGTCCCACTCTTCTTCCGCCGATCCTGGGATCCCACAATGTCAGTCTGTGCGTCCATCGTCTGTGATCCATCCTTACCACGCGCCCTCCCCATTTCCACTTCAGGCTTTCTGCGATGATTAGGACGTCTTTCATGTCGGTACTGTTGCGTAGCTCCTCGTTCCTGACTTTGTTCCTCAGGGAACGTTGCAGGATTTTTCTTTCCATACTGCGTTGGCAGGTTTGAAGCATACGCCTCTGTTTTGATGTTAGGGACCAGGTTTGGCATCCATACAGTAGTACAGGTAATACACATTTTTCCAGGGCCTCAACCTTTAAGCTTAGCTTCTGGAATTTGTCTGTAAGTATGAACTTTAGAGACCAGAACTTCTTCCATGCCATGCTGATTCGTCTCTTTATTTCTTTCTCTGAATTACTGGAGAAGGACAGATTCTGACCCAGGTAGGTATAATCTTCCACATATTCTAGTGGCTGGCCTTTTAAGTGGATCCGGTCTTCAGACGTGTTGGTCATTAGTTTCGTCTTTTCTGGGTTCATGGATAAGCCTGCCTCTTTGCTGATCCTGTCCAATTCTTCAAGCATCTGTTTTAGATCTGCTGCTGATTTCGCTACCAATATTATATCGTCTGCGAACCGGAGGTGGGTCATTCTCAGTCCATCTATGGTGATCCCGTATTTACTTTCCCAATTCAGTTTCCTGAATTGGTTTTCAAGCAAGCATGTGAAGAGCTTCGGAGAGAGCGGGTCTCCCTGTTTCACTCCTCTGCCTAGTACAAAGTTATTACCATTCCAAATTTGTCTCCGACTAAAATATGCGGCACCGAAATTCTGTTAAATGAATCAATATATTTATAAAGTTTAAATTGGAACAGTCCACACCTGTGGAGTAACGGTTAGAGCGTCTAGCCGCGAAACCAGGTGGCCCGGGTTCGATTCCCGGTCGGGGCAAGTTACCTGGTTGAGGGTTTTTCCGGGGTTTTCCCTCAACCCAATATGAGCAAATGCTGGGTAACTTTCGGTGTTGGACCCCGGACTCATGTCACCTGCATTATCACCTTCATCTCATTCAGACGCTAAATAACCTAAGCTGTTGATAAAGCGTCGTAAAATAACCTAATAAAAAACCTAATAAAAAAAATTGGAACATTCAAGGTGCAGAAACTTGCAAAAAAATATTCTCATTAATCCACTCGTTTAAGCGAATGAAGTATTTTCTACCCTTTTCCCTAAAAAGATTTTAGTGCAAACACTCTTGATGCCCTACTTCGTTTGCTGTGATATTCTGTTTACTGACCTAAGCGTTACTTGGGCACAGAGACTACAGCGTGTTCATAATATGTGCGTCCGTTTCGTCTGCAATATTCGCCGGGCTCATCACATAACACCATCCCTCTAAATGTTGTCCTGGCTCCGTCTAGAAGATCGTAGGAAAATCCACTGTCTTTCCCTCCTCTTTCACATATTACATTTCTCCACTCCTGTCTATCTTGTGTCTCGATGTAAAAATTAGCCCAGCCATCATAATCTAGACACACGATGAAGGTGTATATAAAAATATACGCCAATTATCTACATAAGAATTATGTACGAAATATACGTGAAAAGTTTCATTTTATGACATTTTACATGAAAATATATCCAAAAAGCAACTTTCTAAGATTACTGTACTTGATGTTCAAAATTCTTAAAAATGTTATTTGATGATCGTAGAGTCTCTTCCATGCAGGATATACATTTTTTTCATAAAAAGTACCAGTTTCCGACCCAAGACATATCTGATAATAGACGGGATATTTTTGGGCGGTCGTATTAGGGTTTTTGCAAAGTCCGGTCTTCCTAGTGTTAATATACTTGTATGAATCAAATATTTTTTCTTTCAAGTGAGACCAACCAGAAATTAAATTTCCTTGTAAATCCGCCTTTTTTTTATTTCAGGATATTATTATGTTAGTATCTAGGCCAGAGGTCTACATCGGACGTTTCCGCTCGAGCGCCAAGTAGTTCATAGCATAATCCGATAGGTAGTGCACATACATGATGGGTAAAATTGTCACGAGCGATAAATCTTCGAACGGTATAAGCCGAGCGTTAGAAATTCGTTCTTGTTACAGTGATGAACTGTGTAGTAACATCATAGATGTTTATCATTTCAGAACTTTGCAGTTTTTAACTAACCTCTCCATAGTACAACTACAAAACTTGCTTTAAAATGTAATATAAATGTTGTAGGTAAATGTTTTTTTTTTTTTCCCCCCACACAGAAGTGATTTTGTTTTTGCCACATCTGATAGCTGTTATTGGATGTAAATGTAATTATTATAAACGGAGAACACAATCACGATAATGCAAGAACTGTATCAAGTTTTCTAGTAGTAGTAATAATAATAATAATAATAATAATAATAATAATAATAATAATAATAATCTGTAATAATTAGTGTATCATTCTTTGCGTCTGTAACAGTTGTGCAGCATGATTATTCGTTTTATTATATTTTCTGGGACGTTATCTCTGTACTAATATTGTTATTAATCTACTGCTTATCAATAATATTTTGTAAAACGTTTTTACATTGTCGCAGTATATAGGCGGAATACTATGTATGGATCTATCATATTATATATGTGGTAAATCAAATATTGAATAATTATTAATTAGCAATAATAACTGTGTATCGAAGTTTTTCATACTATTTTATTTATAACTTCATGTTCCTGTTTTGGTACGTTCCATTGACTGTTCCATTAAACGTTTGTCATAAACGCAGAAAATAAAGCCTTATTTTTACCGTGTGAGCAAAACATATGTGTATCTTATCTGTCGCCTTCCATACAAGATAAGACATGTCGGTGAGATGACCTTGTACTGTGCCTCTATTTATTACGAGCGTATCACGACCGATCGTATCTCACTCGAGGGTGCGATACTCGACCGATTTCAAGCGAGCGATTTAACTCCAATGCAGCACTCTGGTCTAGGCCTTGAAAACTACTGTTCAAAATATTTAAATGTTTGGAAAAATGTATCAGCAAGCAAGTTTGGTCTAAGAAGCCAAAGAGAATTTATTGGAAAATAGGTTAACATATTCCGATTTCTCCTCTTGTCAATGCCGATACCTTAGGAGTTGGTTGGTATCCACTGGTTTTGAGTAAAATTGTTTCTTTTTTCTGTTTTACAGGGTTTTGTGTTTTTCGAATTGGGTTAGTAATGGTACGGTAGTTGCAAACAAAAATGTCCTCTCCCAATAGTAATATACGTTACAAGAGCGGTATGTTGACGTTTTCATGAAAACAAACATACCGCTCGCGTATCGTACATTAATTTGTGCGAAGATCGTTTATTACATACCTTAAAGACGAATTTCTAATTAGTTGCAATGAAATCTCCATCTTGGTTTCTGTTTAATGACGGCAACTTTAGAAAACAAAAATAGCTATACTCCAGCAGGCCGTGATATACGTCTGTCTTTTTTTTTCCCCCAGTCTATAAATGCGAAGTTAAAACAAACGGTAAGGTTATGTAACGATTTATTTTTTCATTTTAATATTTTAACAATATTATTTATATAACATATTGCAGTAATAACATCGGCATCTGGAATCTTGTTGATTTTTTCACGGCTTCCTTAATGTTACTTGCATTACGAATGCAACAACTTTAGTGGAGTAGTAGAGTTTACTTAATTTTTGAAAATATTTAAAAACAATAATTAACAGTGTAATTTAGGTGAAATTGCAGTGGTAGGTTTCCAATTTATAATTATTACTATGTTAAACGTCTCTAAAAATAATATGTTAAAAGCCTAAAGCAGTAAAATGAATGTCGCGCTTAAGCGGTAAGAAGAGGGAAATTGTTATGTGTGTTACGTTGGGAATACTGAATGTGGTATTTCACACTTACCGCGTATTGGTTCTGTGCGGAAAACAAGCAAATACGCACGATCTCGAACAAAAGTAGGTATGGTCTTCAAAAAATTTCAGAACCACTGCTCTAACTGAAAGACTGGCAACTTTTGTTCCTGTTTGACATACTCTGCTAGTGGTATACTTTGGACACCACTGATATGGTGGTCTTCGATGCGGCACTGGAGACCTTAATGTGATGACACTTCCATCATGCCTCGTGGCGACCTGTTTCAATGTAAACGTTGTAACCAGACACTTCTCATTACCTCGCTCTGCATATTTTATCGGCACTTACTTAACTGTTAACATATAGCTAGTATTAGTGGTCTGACGGTATCGGCACAGCGCACCCTAGAGAGTCGTTTCGACTCTTCTTGCAAAGAAAGTGAACAACGCTTGTATTAGCACTTAGCTTGTATGCGCAGCTCATCAAATATTCAACAGTTTTCAAAGCTAGTAATTGAAATGAATCGACGATTTTACCAACAAATTCAACAGCAAATAGTTTCTCGCAAAGTAAGTGTCATACTTCATTATCGACGTACATTTAAAGCAGATAATTCCATTACATTGCCCACACATAGATGCAAGTTACAGTTTCTTTTCATGAACTTATTTTCTCTAAGAACATACTGGGCTATCCCATTCATAAATTATTAAATATTTATGAATACACAGAATGGCCCATGTGTCAGTTTATTGCATACTGCATCAATATTTACGTTAAAGTATGGGATGAAGATAAATGAAAACAAGACGGAGACCATGGTTGTCGCAAGAAAAATAACAAGATAACCTTACAAATTCTAAATGAGACACTAGAGCAAGTGAACAGCTTCAAATACTTGGGATGTACTATAAGCAGTAACATGAGCTGCAGCCAGGAAGTCAAAAGGAGGATAGTAATGGCAAAGGAAGCTTTTAATAGAAAAAGGAGCATCTTCTGCGAATCTCTGGAAAAAGAACTAAGGAAGAGACTATTGAAGTGCTTTGTATGGAGTGCGGCATTGTACGGGGCAGAAACATGGGGATTACTACGGAATGAAGAAAAACGAATAGAAGCATTTTGAAATGTGGATATGAAGAGGGATGGAGCGTGTGAAGTGGACAGACAGAATAAGAAATGAAGTTGTGTTGGAAAGAATGGGTGAAGAAAGAATGATGCTGAAACTGATCAGAAAGAGAAAAAAGGAATTGGTTGGGTCACTAGCTGAGAAGAAAACTGCCTACTGAAGATTGCACTGGAAGGAATGGTGAACGGGAGAAGAGTTAGGGCAGAATAAGATATCAGATGATAGACGACATTTTGATATGTGGATCATATGTGTGGATACTGAGAGGAAAGCAGAAAATAGGAAAGATTGGAGAATGCTGTGTTTGCAGTGAAAGACCTGTCCATGGACAGAACTCTTTATGTATGTGTGTATATATCAAAGTAAAACTACAGATGTTCAAATTTCCCTTTATTAATTTCAGTAAACACCTGACATTAATTAGTAATAGCCTTGCATATCTACCACTGTGGAGTAACGGTTAGCCTTCTTGACCGAGAAACGTGCGGGCCCGGGTTCAAATCATGGTCGGGACAAGTTACCAGGTTGGGGTTTTTCTGAGGTATTCCCTCAACCATTCGAAACTGAATTGCTGGGTTACTTTCGGCGTTGCACCACGGCGGGCGTAGTTGCAGGACCAGCCTATAGGCGGCATCTGTTTACGAGAGCTGCACATATCCAACGAAGCCGCAGGGGCTTTAATAAGCTGACTGCGAGTGACCGGGGGAGTGTATCTCCCTTGGATAGATGTCGCCTTGGTGAGTCGTGGAATTAATAACGGCATATTCTTCTGGTTGAGGATTCAACAGATTCAGGCACATGAATTGCGAACAGATGCCATCGATCTGAGGAGGCCGCAGAATAACATTACTGGCAGGCGGAGGATCAGATCTCCAGTCAGAACTGGATTCTGTGGATGAATCGATAAGATAACACCATGCAGTGGATCATGCGCTTGAAGAGCGATTCTAATGGACTTAACGATCATTCCAACATAAGGACGTTGCACAATAATCCTAAGGCTGAAGTGCTTACCTGCGGGCCATGCTCCGAAGGAAAAAAAAACAGCCTTGCATGGCTTCTAGCAAAATGTCTTGTTTCATTTCGTTTTCAATGTTAGAAAATTATGATCTTCAATATGCGTATATTTCTAGAGAATACTATATATTTTACAGACTCTCAAAATAGAAAAAATCTTAGGGATAAGTTATATGAATGGGGAAGCTAATAATCTCTCATTCTTCGGCGAAGAATTCCCTTCCTCAAAACTACCACTGAAATAGTTTCTTACATCTATTTCGAAATGAGAAGTGCCATCTTGTTGCCAGATAAAAATTATATTTTTGAAAGTAGGGCTGCCAGTCTGCAGAGCCTTTTTTTTTAGTGATTTTAGTGACAGACGTTCGAGAATAGCGCCAATGCAATCTAATCTAGCCGCTTAATATTGATCAATTTCTATAAGGCTTTTTTTTCGTGTTTCTAATATTTATTCAGTAACTTACGTACTGCCTATCTCGTAGGGTCAGAGTATACTGAAATTTTGTAATAAACTCCGAACAGAATGGGCGAGCTGATTCATACATGTAATAACATGTCTTGCACACAAACACTCCTCGAAACTAATCAACTAGGTATTCTATATCTTACCTAACACAAAAATGCACGCACAACAATTGTACAATTGTGCAACACGTATGCCAGCGTCCAACATGAAGGGACACATTGTGGCGGCAGACAGTAGAGTAGCGCCGGCCTGTCAACATAACGTAGTTCGGTAAACCAAACCAATAACAACTCTGTAGTTTTCCTTTTTCATTGTTATAAAAATTATGTATTATTTATATGTCACAAATATGTTTATTTTATAACAGTTTCGCAACTTTTGTCATGAAATCAAATATATTAAAAAAATCTTTTGTTGTTTAATTAGTATCTATTGTTTTCTTGAATGTAAAATATTTTTACTCTTAATTCATACACATTTGCGGGCCAGGTATTTTAACATGTGTGAACTATGTTTTATTGCCACATTTCTAAAGTTGAGCATTTGTATCGTGAAGATTTGTTTACAACTACAGGTTTATAAGATATCCCCAATTTCGTATTTTACGTTGAATTATCGTTCAGTAATTTCATTTCCAACATTAGGCCTATTCTAGAGTCTGACAAATGAGATAACAGAGATGTTAAATTCATCTCTTTTTACAGGATCTGAAAGAGATTTTAATGCTTGTAACCGAATAGCATAAAAAGAGAATGATGCATTTCCTTGGAAAACGAATCCGGTTCGTAAGGCCGGATCTTAAATTCACGACCCGTTTCTTCAGAATGTTCGCTGTCAATGGCATTAGAGTATGCTGGAATGATTCTCATCCACAGTACAACTAATTCTACCAATCTCTCTTTTTTAGAGGGAGGAATGTAGCAGTTTTTATGCTTACAATGCAATTTCTGTCTCCTTCCCTTCCCATATTCTTCCTTCTCTTCCAGTCCTTTATTGTACCAGATCATTCTGTAATTTGGTATTCAGAAGACGCCTTAGTTTAGACTCAAGCTCCAGCACTTTTTTACCTCGTAAGATTTTGATGGTTTCTTGGGGGGGGTGAGGGAGTGTAGGTGGTTGTGGGTGACGAGGTTAGTGGGATGGGGTAAAATTGCTTCTGAGGGAAAATGAAAAAAAGTTGTGTTTTGTGCTATGAGTATCCGGAACTTCGAGAATTCAGGGGTAGTTGTTGTGTATGAAGGATTGGAAGGTTGGGAGGAAAAAAGAACGAGAGACTTGTTAGTAGTGGTAGTGGTGGTTTGTATCGCGATACACGAGCAGCCCTCTTTAGTAGCTCTATCCACCCTGCTCTCTCCTACCCCTTTCTCTCTAGAAGAGAGGGTTGTTACGGGGCATGACATATCCAAATCGCGGGAAAAAGGCATTCAAAGATGGTGACACAGTGAATTATACATGAGCCCTTGCTAAAATATGGAAATGAGAATCGACACTGTGTGAGTAAAAAGGAAAAAGGGGATATTCAGGAAGAAGAATAGGAAAGCAAGAACGGAATAGAAAGATCAAGGAGATGAAGATAAGAAAACGAAAATAGACCAAGGTACAGCATCAGGATTATTGACAGTTTTTATGGTGATGACAGAGTTGCGGAAGGATATGTATAAGAACTTGGAAATCTGATTTACGACCGCTTGTGAGATACTGTAACACATTTCACGTCGGCGTCGTACTTTCCGGTACACGTTACATACTGTGTAATTCATTTACTTATTTCTGAAGTCTGTGGGATGTCAGGGAGACCTGAAAACGTCGTCGGTGTTGATGCTCAATGTTTAATTGATAAACTCTTCGTAGAATTCAGTATCTTACAAGCCAATCCCTGGCTTCTGAATTAACTACAAGTAGCAGAGACTTCAAGAAGATGGTTCCATCTGTGAGATGTAATATACACTTCTGAATATAGCTTTCAGAAGGTTCTGACTGATATGTACATCTATTATCAGGCAGTACATCTCTTTTCACGATATGTTTCAGAGGAAGAATAATTGAGGACCGTTTTTGCAAAACTTGCTAACTGAAAAATCTATATTTTACAGGAGAGATAAAACACTATAATTTGCAAGTTTTGCTGTATCTGTCACTTACAGCAGAAAGCAAGTTTTGAAAAAACGATCACACTTTAACACATACAATGAAGACAAATAATCAAATTTTACTAAGACGCTTTGAACATCATGTAGAGGCCTGTCTTATGTTAACGAATCCATCAAAATCTTAATTTTCCAAATTTTGCAGTTAGCAAGTTTTGCAAAAACGGCCCTCAATTGTTTGTATACATCTGAAGTCTGATTAGTGTAATGTGTTATTATTGTCAGCGCATTTTCTAACTGACAGATCATGGTCAAGCAATGGACTGAATTTTCCACGTGTGCTTACCTCAGCCCTGGATCATTCTCCTCAACTAAAGTCAGCTGGGACACCCGGGATTATCAATGCTTCAGTTCACAGGTTCCACTTCACTGATTCGTGCGTGGTTTGTACGTTTGTAAATGATCTTGATCCCCCAGTTCGAAATGCGCTGAGTATAGTCAGCGAAATATTCAATGGAGGGGGAAAGAAACTGGGCACCATACCCCTTTATCAACTAGCTAAATTGCCTCATGTCACTTACTGGTGTCACTTATGAGGTTCCAAATAGTCTTCGGACACATACATACATACATACATACATACATACATACATACATACATACATACATACATACATACATACATACATACATACATACATACATAGAGGCCTAACGTTATGAGCAAATAGATGCTAGAAAATAATTATTAGCAGTAATAATGATGGTAATTTAAAGGCCGAATGGTTACACTTTCTGCTTTCCATCGTGACGAACCAGGTTCAATCCCTATATAGGTCATATGTGAATTTTGATGGGGCAAAGTGAACGCGAGGGGTTTTCCTCGGAGTTCTCTCGTTTCCTCTCACCATTATCATCATTATCCCACCAATATTACCAAATCACCCTCACTCTGCGAAGTCCCGAAGCAGGTCTCAAGAACAAAAATGGCTTAAGTTGTACACATCTTATATAATTAAGACTCCTATTATCATACTCAAAATAACAACATATTTTAATATTTTATGACAATCATTGAAATCATCTCCTTCATTCATAGTTTTCTGCCTAAAGGCAGACCTTTCACTGCAAAACCAAGCATTCTCCAATCTTTCCTATTTTCTGTCTCCCTCTTAGTCTCCGCATATGATCCATACAGCTTAATGATGTCAATCATCTGATACCTTCTTTTGCCTCGAACTCGTCTCCCGTTCACCATTCCTTCCAGTGCATTTTTCTAACCAATTCCCTTTTCTCTTCCTGATCAGTTTCAGCATCATTCTCCCTTCACCCACTCTTTCCAACACAGCTTCATTTCTTATTGTGTGTGTCAATTTCCCACGGTCAATTCTTCTGCATATTCACATTTCAAATGCTTCTAGTCGTTTCTCGTAACTTCGTCGTAATGTCCATCTTTCTTCTTACAATATCACACTCCACACAAAATACTTCATTAATCTCCGGCTTAGTTTTCTATTAAGAGCTTCCTTTGCCATTGCTGTCAGCATTTCACTTCCTGGCAGTTGCTCATGTTATTGTTTATAATAGGCTCCAAGTATTTGAAGCTACCCACTTCCTTTACTGCCTCATTTATTTTTCTTGTGGTAACCGTGGGTTTCTAATTACTTTTAAATTCAGAATTATAAATTAAAAAGTAATTTACTAGGATCTATATTTATAATCTTTAACTTCAGCTATCGCAGATAGATTTTTGCAATGCGTAGGGCCTAAACATTTATAAAATCATTTTAAGAACATGCAATATCTTTCAAGGAATTGTGACATTTTAGTGGGAAATCGAGAATATTGAAGATAAGTACAGTGTAAAACAAATTGAGGAAAGTATGATTTTAGACTGTGAAGATGTTTGGCGGCAACGAATATTTAATGATTTTACACTTTAATAGATGTAGAAATGTCAAAACATACGGTCTACGTATCTATTTCTCCATATTAGATGACTAAAGCGAGTTCCCCTTTAAAATCATATTTTCAGGGCCATCTACATCTCTCCCCATGAATCCAGTTCTAACTGGTTTGATCGCGACGGCAGTCGGTCTACTGGTGGTGGTTTGTGCTGTTGTTGTGGCACTTTACCGACGCCATCAACACCGACGTCATCCCCGGCAGGCGAAGTTAAGTCAGCTCGAGGCAGCTCTTCAACAAGCAGACGACCCGGCAACGGCCGACGGTGGTTGCGCAGGCGCAGGCCATACCACACCTCTCAATCCCGCATCTGCCACCAGCGGAGGAGTCATTGTCGCTGCTGATCACAGGAACACGGAAGATACGGACCCAGATATCATACCCAACAAATATGGTATGTTGACACTACTCACATTCTCATAGAGAGACTGAGATGAAAATAGATTTGATGAAAGAAATCATGTTTCATCTGTCACTTCTTTGTGGCGTTTATTAATTCATAATTTCAATACGGTCTCATTGCAAAGTTTGTAGTTTTATTACAAAATATAATTTTCTTGTTATGCAATAATAGTAATATACGTTACAAGAGCGGTATGTTGACGTTTTCTTGTTCGAGGTAAAGATTGAAAAAGCGAAACGTAGTTGAGCTTTTTTAATTTCCGAGAACATGAAAACAAACATACCGCTCGTGTATCGTACATTATTTTGTGCGAAGATCGTTTATTACATACCTGAAAGACGAATTTCTAATTAGTTGCAATGAAATCTCCATCTTGGTTTCTGTTTAATGACGGCAACTTCGGAAAACCAAAATATCTTTCTTCAACACTGTTGCTATAAAATGTTTTCTGTGCTTACTATACTCCAGCAGGCCGTGATATAAGTCTGTCATTTCCCCCCCCCCCAGTCTATAAATGCGAACTTAAAACAAACGGTAAGGTTATGTAATGATTTATTTTTCATTTTAATATTTTAACAATATTATTTATATAACATATTGCAGTAATAACATCGGCATCTGGAATCTTGTTGATTTTTCACGGCTTCCTTAATGTTACTTGTATCAGGAATGCAATAAGTTTCGTGGAGTAGTAGAGTTTACTTAATGTTTGCGAATATTTAAGAACAATAATTAACATTGCAATTTAGGAGAAATTGCAGTGGTAAGTTTCCAATTTATAATTATTACTATGTTAAACGTCTCTAAAAATAATATGTTAAAAGCCTAAAGCAGTAAAATGAATGTCGCGCTTAAGCGGTAAGAAGAGGGAAATTGTTATGTGTGTTACGTTGGGAATACTGAATGTGATATTTCACACTTACAGCGTAGTGGTTCTGTGCGGAAAATAAGCAAATGCGCACGATCTCGCACAAATATTCTTTTTATTGCGTCATTTTGAAATTATATATTTTATACCAGTCACATAAGGTCATTATTCTTACTGTAATATTACTATTGTCATTTGGACACTAGAAAATAGTAAAATAATGAATTACAATAATTAAAAAAAAAAAAACTTAAAATAATTGTGGGGAGACGTCTTTCATATTGAATTTAACTCACATCCCAAAACGTTTGCGCCAACCATTTGAAATTTAGAAGTTTATTCAAAGTGAATTTATGCACTTTGGATTTTAATTATAACATCGCAACATTGCAGGAAGTCCAGACACCGAGCGAACTAACCTAACCTGATATTTCAGTAGATGAGGAATATTTTCAAATTATCTGTTAGAGATATTGATAAAAAATTTAGTACACATTTGCGATATGTAATATGTAACAAATCCTCGGGGACTGTATTTAAAAGATAGAATATAATTTAATTTAAATTGTTAAATATAAATTATTAAAATTATATAAATATTGCTGTTTTATTTCAGCAAACAATTTTAAGTGTACCAGGTACCTCCTACCTTGACAATGTTAAATTTACCAAGTTTTGGTAGGCTCAGCTCTTAAACTATTAGAGATAGAAAGTTGAAATTTTGCATCAACATCGTTGGTACCTTTATCTATTAAATGCAGTAGAATTGCTGTTGCTCATGTTTCTTATTTTTCTTTAACTCTTTTTTTCAAATGTGTGAGATTTTTTTTTTTCAAAATATTTTTAGGTTAAATTTTTCATATGATGAATACTATTTTATATTTAACATAAAGAACACATTACGGACAATAACTAGTGCAACGTTATGCTTTTTTTAATAGTTTCTGTTCTGAGCGTACTCAAAAATAAAAAAAAAATATCGAACAGACGAAAGTTCACTGGAAGTTCTAAGTGAACAATTTCTACTGTTGTTTACATTTAAAAAACTATTTAAAACATTACTTCCCGATGGAGCTCGAAGTTGAAATTTCATAACATCTATTTTGAAATTCCAAGAAATTAGAATATGCAAAAAATAATAATAATTTCAACCTAATCCAGCCTATCTGGTCCCCTTTAATTAACACATAAAACAATCTATCAAGAAGAAAAATTTGTGTTATTGAATAATAGACGTGTACGTAAAATTTCATTATTTTATCTCAAATAGGTTTTGAGGAATTGTTCCTGAATTTTAGAAAATTGTACTTATCGGAAAATGGAACGAAAAGTTTAAGATTATGAAGAAAAGTGGTGTGACACCACTTCATTTAATAAAATCTTTGGGGGACTTCCTGACGGAATTTAAAATAATAAAATTTTGGAAAACTAATCTTTGAATATCAGAGAATAATATAAAAATGAAACTTTAAAAATCTAGTTTTTATCATTTTCATTCGTATCTCCCCTTAAAATAGCGTTTTCATTTTCTAATTATGTTTTTAATGCCGGATAGTTAACCTATTAACTTAACTCAAGCGTCCGCACTACCAGTATCAATAAAGAGATTTAATTTTCGTCACGGTCTATGCCTGTGGAGTTCTTATGGAGATGATTCCAAGTACTTCATTTCGGATAATAATGAAGTCCATATGTAAACAAACGTGGAATGAGAGTATCAACTGAAATTGTGCATTTTTCCACCGTTAATGCTACTCCAACCTAAATTTGAATCCGTATATCCGAGTGGCATTAAAGCCGATCGGAATCATATATACGATCGTATGTTAACCTCATGGTCAAATTAAACTTAATTATAAGTCCTCAGAACACTCTGAGCAGGTTATTTTATTACTTTCGTGATCAGCTCGAGTTAGAGTTATGAAATTTCTGTCACTTGGCTAGAAGTGAATAATGTGTAGCATTGATCTCTTTTGATTGTATAAAGATGAGTTATTTAAAATGTATGTGATATAAAATGATTACCAAATTCAATTTATATTTTAGAAATTGATCTAACGCAAAGATATGACTTTTATCAACAGTAATCTCACTAGAGGTTTTGATTTATCTAGAGAAAATCAAAACTCGAGTGGGATTTAATTGACTATTACACGATTAGAAGAAAGTATATAAATATTATAAGTAACAAAGTACTCCAATACAATAAAATATTAATTGACTTACGAAAATAAACCTGTCTTCAAATGTATTATTGCACCATTACGCTAGATGGCAGTTGTGCCAACTATGGAATCTTCATTGAACTCTGTAGACGGTTACTAGTCAAGAAGGCTTTGTTGATTCAGTTTCATTTTTATTAAGACAGTTGCATTCCACTTCAATTATCCGAATCCCAGTAATCAACGTCACTTGACAGATGATTTTCAATAAATCTTAATATTAAACAATCTCTGATACGTGACTATCCATAATATCATATAGCAGAAGCTATAACATAACCTAACTAATATACTGTACACAAGTGTTAGAAAAGTTTTAATTAACGACGACGACATAAAAAATAAACATGAATAATTTTAAAAGGAATAATTATTGAATGTACAATTTTCAAATTTGAATGTGGTTGGTGGTTCAATTGATATTATATTGGACGTGTGCGTAATAGAAGTGGAACTCGTTGATTTAGGCCTACATGGTGTATTCAACCTATTCAGGATTTCCGAATGGTGCTCTTCATTTATTTGTAAATCGGATTTCAGAAGATGCATAGGTATGATCAGTGATTTTTATTAATTCTTGTTCTTGAATGCCAATGCGAGTCATATTTGAAACTGCTGTGCATCGACTGGAGTGGTTTGTAATTTTATTATATATATATATATATATATATATATATATATATATATATATATATATATTTTGACTTCCAGACCAGCGCAGTTTCAAATGTTGGCAAACAAAGAAACAAATGCTAGGGACGCGATAAAATTAAACAAATGCTAGGGACGCAATAAAATTAAACAAATGCTAGGGACGCGATAAAATTGTGCGATAAGCAGCCATGATTGGTTGAAATACGTCCTTTCGTACCGTTTTATTGGTCAAAAGTAGTATGACGTAATAAGAGTGTAATAGTCAGTGAAAATAATATAAACTTTATATCGGACAATGATTTTGGTAGTATATTTTAAAACAACATTCTGTATTTTAATTTTAAATTCAGGTATTGTAAGTGCATATTATAAAATAAATAATTTCCTCCTAGCCAACCTATAAAACCAGTAAATTGAAAAATCTTCGAAATCGAAAATAAACTTTGCAAACTTCTGGAAAAAAAATCATATTATATTGCTTTTCTTTTAAAAGTATATTAATATCACAATCTAGTACATACAGTCACGAAGTTCAAAACGTAGGAAATATGCATTCAGTGATATTTGAACTTTAGTTGCTAGACATTAGGATCTATACTTTCGCCTGATCATAGACAATGCGAAATAGTACCGGCACATTCTGCTGTTCTAGTACTCTCAGTTGCTGCCGCTTGGAACGCTGTATCACGAGAAATGCAAGAAATCACCTCAAGCTTCGTGACTGTATGATATTAGACTGCACTGTCTTAAAATAAGAATTGTTATTAAATAACTTATGAAACCTGTTTTCACCTCAGTGCACTCCTACTTTCTGTAGTAATATTATTATGAAAAATACGAGGTCTGGAGCATAAGTCAACTATTTTTTGTGTGACTGCGGGCGCAGTTCGAAATATTGAAACATGCAAATAATAGGGCAGGATATGTGTGCTAGTAGGGTAGGAAAGGAACCTATTTCGGGATTCGAGGTTAGTGGGAGAGGACGGTATTTTTTGGTGAAAAATGGGTAAATTTTCAAAAAATAAATTATTTTCCTTAAAATACTCTGTGATATGTGTGGAATACATTGTATAACATTTTGTGGGTATTTGTGTCCTTATCGGATGTTGAGACTCCATTTTTAAAGTTCCTGCGCTCTGGATTTTTAAATCACACTCACCCTTTGATTGCTGTTACTGGAACTTTATTATTATTTTTTTTTTGCTACATTGCCAGACAAAAATCGATATAATTTCTGAACTATTAAAGATATATGTATTAAATTTAGAACACACATTCTCTAGATTATTAGGAAACCTTTCTCTTTAACAGAAGTTTCCTAATTGATTTCATTTAAAAAATAAATCTGTATGTTTGCAAGAAAGAAAATAAAAAAGTGTTACTAAATTTTAATTTTTTATTTTACAAATGTAGGGACTAATATCAAAATTCTGTTATAGACAGTTTGTAGAGCATGCTTTTAGAAGTAAATTGTAACAAACTGTTTGAATTTTTCTTTAAAAATGGCTTAGATAGGCTATATCGGTTTTAGTAAAATCCTGCATTGGGTACATTTTTTTTTTCAAATCTGGCCTCCAATTTTTTTATAATTATATTTGATTGAGTTGCTATATCCATGAGCTCTGTACATGCAAAAAAATTAATATTTTACACTAAATAGGAAAAAAGTTAAAAAAAAATACCGTCCTCTCGCCTTAAACAAAAACTTACAGACGTTCTCATGTTTATCTTAACAACACTGTAAGCCACAGCTGAGTGCTTATGTTATTAGTAGGAAGGCCATGAATCAACATTACTTACATGACTACGCCCAGTAACGCTTCCTCCACTTGCTACGGCCTTGACGGCTATGAATTTTCGTATAAGATTTGCCGTTTCACTGGCCCTTCTGTATGTATCGGCATGGAGAACAGCTATATTTGATTTTTAATCGCGAGTACTACCATATTAAAGTGAAAATATACACCTAAGATACACACTGAGTGAGCCGTGTTAAAGGAATTTGTTATGGGCTGGAAGTAATTTCAGAATGTTGCTTCATATGATAAACTTAATACATTCCATGCCCCTCCTTAATTATTTCTCTTATCATAGATCTTGGCTCTCTATTTGTAAACCGAAACAAAAATAAAATAATCAAACGGGTACAACTCTACTTTGATTCCCGAAATTGGATGGCATATTCTGCGTGCTGGTGTATCCCTGATGCAACGCAAAACTATTTTGAAAAGTAATTTTCAGATTATATATATATACATATATAAGTTATATGAGTGTTAACAGTTCTCTAGAACTGTTGTTGAAATGGCCATAAAATCATTAAAAATATGAGCTCCTGCATATATGACACATAAGGTTATTCAAAAGTAAGTTCCCAATTTGAAATGGTAATAAGCAGAGACCGGAACTTTGGCAGAACGCCTTTTTAAATGTGTTAAACCTATCTTCAATTTGGAAGTAAATCTGTACGAATTATACCTTTGTGATTGAAACGTCACAGTTTTATGTTGCCCTTTTCTGCCTTTTTTAATATAAATGCCAAATTTACAAAATAAATGCTTTTTTGCCTTTATTTGATTATTTATCTATTATTTATTATTAAAAATTTCCTACAGGTATATTTTAATTTATTTCTATAACCGGTACAATGAAAGTGACTTCACCGAATGTACCCATATATTATTGTCTTTCAGTCAGTTCAGTATTCTCTTTGTAACAGTGAGTGCTGCGGTGCAAAAATGTATAACAGTGAGCGTTTTAATTATCGCTTGTGTTTATTTGACAAGGCAACGTTATTTTTAACGGTTATTTTTCTTTCAGTTTTCATTGCGACGTTGTTGTAGCTAGCTAACATTTCATATCGCAACATATCAGTACAACCAAACACAAAAATGCACTTTCCAAGGCTACGGGGGAAAAGATTTCTTTGCTTCCAACAGTAATTGCAACATCGAGTCGAAAATCTCAATTTGCATTCGACTTATGTAAAGCTTTTCTTGCTGCCGAAATCTCTTTGTGGAAAGTACAAGGTTGTGGGTCTAGTGCAAGGGTTTTGTAATTGCCTTTTATTGCGTATTTTAGCTATTTATAATGCCTTTATGCCTACCTATTTGAGCTATTTGTAATGCCTTTTGGCCTGCCTATTTCAGTTATTCATAGTGCCCAAACTTCCGGTCTCTGGTAATAAGTTTGTCAAATCTTTAGATTACACAAACATAAAAACACCAATTTATTCGTAAAGAAATGGTATTTTATTAAAACACGAAAAAATTACCAAATTCAACAAAATAGATAACATAACAGATAACAGTTCCGCCAACCCAACAACAAGATAATTACCGCAATGTCCCAACAATGCTTAGTTGTTATTGGGTTGGGTTGGGTTATCTGTTTTGTTGCATTTATTCACATTATTAAATCTGGCATTCTTGTTGGGACACTTTTATAAATACCTACATCAAAATTCTCACACTAGTTGTATAATATCTGCTTTGCCACAAACTTATTGCTCAATAATATATTTGACTTTCAACGTAGGCGTCTTCTTGAACTGGTATTCGCTTTATTATGTATATGCTACGTCTTCTTTTGCGTCTTTTATTTCACAATACTTAACCAAATATAACGCATTTCACCCTTTACTTTTGATGAAAAAAGTACAGTCGAAGCTAATGAAATATTAGTTCCTTTGGAACATAGTTATTTTCCCCATAACAACAGTCAGAAATTGCATCATTACCACGAATGAGTATTAGGACTACATAATGTAATGTAATTTAATATTAGAGACGCTCACGGAATTTTTATTTAAAATTTTTGAAACGCAACATGAACATCTGAGCCAAGTTTCTTCTCGTTTCGACTGTATAACGCACTGATATGAATGCACATTGCCCTATCATTTTTCTTCTCTCTCGACTGCTGTTTGCCCAATGACTTCATAAAACACAACAGCTCAAGGCCTAACACGTTGTGATGGCGCTGTAAGGAGGTTGAAAAGGGGCGGGGGTTATGCTATTGCAGCTGCTTCCACGGAATGAGGGTTGCAAAATAGTCGTAGCGTTACACCAACTACATCTCATACTATGCTTCTTCCAGTACAGGTTTATGCCACAGAATTATGCAGTGTATAACTTAGAAAAAAATAAGAATTTTACCTTTTTACTCATCTTCTTAAGTTCCTTATTCGCTATCTTTTCTTTCTGTATTATCTCTCTCCTCCCTTCTCCCATCTCTTCGCGTTGTCCTTAGGGAATGCATATAGATATAAGCGCGTGTATATAGCAGAGCATCGGGCACATATAGAATTCTCAGCCACTTTGCTGTGCCAGAAAACGACTTATTCTTGCCTTTGGCCGTAAGCTAAGAGAAAATGGAATGAGATATTGCAAAAGAAAGTAGGAAGAGAGGACGTTGAACTTCTTTAAAAAGAAAAGAAGGCAAATACAATACAATTCTATCTATTTTATCTCGAATCTTTTGGACCATTAGTGGTTCCCTCAAGTTGAAGTTGAAATTGGAAACATACAGTCTTCATCAGTGTTTTTCCTCCACTGTGCAGAAAAGATAAACTGACTATAATGAATGTCGACTCGGTTTGGCAATAGACAATGCCTCTTGTACCATCAGACAGTGCTTCTCAGAAAGAAGTATCGGGATATAATGAGATGAAGGAGCTTTCGTTTGTACGTTCACATTTTAGTAGAAATCGAAGGAGGGCTTAAATTTACATTTCGAGCAGAAATGCTACGTTAAAAAAAAGAAGTCATGAAGAATACACTTCTATGGTTTTTTTGAAGCTTTCTCCAGGAATCATACTAAGCTTATGCTTGATAATTACTGTATGAAGTACGTACGAAGAAAAGAATTTATGTTGTTAAATTAATAGAAATACCCATTTTCAGAATTATTTCTACATACGTTTAGTTGCGTTAGGGCCAATTCCATAAACTATTAAACTCTGATTAAGACATGAAGTC